>CACVBS010000090.1:687592-940582 GCA_902728275.1 Cyclocybe aegerita
TGCTGTCCTGCTTTCCCCCTCACCTCTTAGCGGGTATGTTAGCCCTTTCCTGGCCATAAATGATGGGTTTATGGTGGAGAAGCGAGGGGAGACCCATGGAGCACAAGACCCACACGGTATGCCTCTTATCTTGTGCCTATTATCCTTGCAGACTGACTTCTATCCCTCAGGTTCCATGCTCGTATCCTGCGCCTACCACCTCAACCCACCAGTCTGCTATCTATGCAGTTCGAAGAACCTGCTTCCGCCTCGTTTAGGCTCAACCCCCACCAACTGCGAAATGCCGTTGCCGCCCAAAATTCAGCGGCCAGTGCGACGCCGGCATCGCTACCATGGCCAACGCCTACCATGGTCGACGCCCACCACGACCAGGCACAGCTCGCCAGTGCCAACCTCGCCGGCATGTCCAACCACGGCTCAATGTGCTCGTTGCCTACGTCACCATGATGGTGGAATGAGAAATGGTGAGAGGAAGACGAGATAGAAGGGCGAGAACGAGGCGAAAAGATGGTGAGACGATGTGAGAGGGCCGATGATGCAGAGAAGGGAAAAGGCGAGTTCGCTGTCTCGCCATTTCCCTTGGCACACATCCCCATCCTTCGACCGCTCCTCCTAATTCATCCTCTTATCTCACCAATCTGCTCCAACCGCCACTCATGCTACCTCTGTCATTGCAAGGGCGACTTCCGCGGCCTCCCCTTTGCCACTGTTTCTTGTCTCAGCGTTAAGGTATCTCAGGTGGAAGACAACGCTTGCAGGTTAGCACCTTCTGACAATGCACAATGAGCCGTTCCATCGGTGACACGTTCAGCATTTTTAATCCATTCAATCCGTTCAATCCGTTCAATTTAGTTTAATCCAGTATATATCATGCTTTCTAATAGTCTGCTAGTTGAGGCATTAATATGGATTAATCAGATTAAGCCCACTTAATCCTATCACCTTTCTAAAAGCCCTCAGATTAAGCGAAGCCCAGTGAGTTTCATGTTAACGAGCGGTTGGACTGTCAGCACCAGACTATTATTTCAGGTATAGAAGATTAAGTAGAGGACCGCTGGCAGAGTACTGCAATTTTCCGGATGACCGCCGTGCCCACGTGAATGCAATCCGTACTACGAATCAAAGAACTATGAACGAATTCCCACTCTGACATGCTCAGCGCAAAGATTCACACGCAGCGATTCTGTCCGCGCACGGCAGCTATACACGTCCCTCAAACGTTTGATCCTTACCGCCGTAGATACTCCTGAATGTCATGTCGAGTACTCCTTCGGGGAGCGAAGTCCCACTCACCACCTTGCAGCCTATTAACGGTATGGAGATCTGATTTGTGGCGCAGAGGCAAAGTTTATCGTCCTCCTGACTGACGGAGTCTATAACAACCGGCTTGCTTCTGATACACACTGGACCACCCACTTCTCTCCTGTTGATGGCTCCCACTTCGTCTCGCTTTGAGGACTCACTTAGCGACAAGGATTCGTCCTTAACTAAGGATTTCGATCAGAACGATTTCTCTCTATCTTTATATATAAATATACATCCAAGCCCTTCTTCTGCGGATCATCTCCTCCAATCCCATCGAGGCAAATTATTTTACCCAAATGAATGTAGCGAGCACATCATACTTCTAAGTTGGAGCCAAGATCGAGGTCTCTTTCAGCCGCAAAAATGCGCTGGACCTAAACATACCGTGGAACCTAGCGCTCCACCCCTTCCTATCCTAGCATGCGCAATGCGTCACTTTCTACAAGGTAATCTCCCGTCTTTCTCGTCTTCGGTTCGGTGGTAAATAGACGTAGTTTAGTTGCCTAAAATGGCAAATTCTTCAGAAGCGCGCGGGGGAAATAGGCGCCACATAAACGGCCTATCAGGGGCCTGGAAGCGGGCTGTCGAAGCTGCTGGCCACATGATGTATGTGGCCTGCTAGCAGACTTTCATCACCGATGATGAATTCGAAACTAGAGTCTAGGGTGTCACAAGTAAGTTTCAATCCGAGCTTCTTTCTCCACCGTTGTAGCACCGACAGGTCCTTATCTCCCTCGCCTGCCTTGAACCCAAGAAGTTGGGCGACTCTCAAGACAGAACCTTGCGCTAAACGTGGATGCCTATCGAGCAGGCTACTACCCAAAAGGGCCGATTGGAACTGAGAACTGCGTCTCGAGAGTGGCTATGATGATAACGGAACCCCAGAAGGGCCGTCACCTATTCGGCTCTCGCGATAGAGACACCGCCCTGCTCCAACCTGGTAGAAGATATTCTTTTTTATCCGATCACCTTTCGTTTCACCATATCCTCAACAGAGGGAAGCCCCTACGGAGGACAAAGGAAGGTGCCACAATCAGAACAATTCTATCGTCCCTGGTGCATCCAAAAACCTGGAACGGATAGAAGATGCAAGTTCTGCTTGCTCTGTTCTTCTATAGAGAGCCTTTGCTTGTTGGTGCAAAGGTTTCACACATTTGAACACGAACGGATGGGAGAGTGCGCACAGCGCAATATAAATGGAAGATTATTCTGCAACCAGTAGGCGCATGAATTTTTTTATCATTTAGCAGAATGATCTATCGAGAAACAGGTGATTAAGCGGATAATGAATGACGCCAAGGTTGGATATGAAAAGGACTGCGCACTCGACTTCAACTTCAAGGCCGTGCAAACGGTCTTCCTCCATCGAGAGTTTTCTCCTCTTGTACTAAGCCTCCAGTAATGCCACCGACACCAGCTACTCAGAGTTCCAAATTTCGCGAATCGAACGTCAGAGTCTCACATGAAAGCAACTCCGAGAGAAAAGCACTTGGATCGCAGGAACACAGGCTCGACGACTGGGATTACCTGCTTTGGTGGATGAGTCCCCTTCTGGCACAAGAACATAACTGGGGCACCGGGCATACGCACGAAGACGGACTTGAGTCACTTGCTCTCGCTAGCTTCGCCGACGGGGACCCTCCTTCATGTCAACCACTGAGTCAGGCCGTACGGGCGAAAACATTCAGTATAGAAGCACCTAGAACGTTGATGACCTTCGGCTACCGCGCTCGGGAAAGGCGAATTCCAACGGCTCCAATACCGCGTACGATTCCAGGAGGATATCCGGGCAACTGCGAAGTGAGGTGATGGGATATCCCCTGATATCCCCAGCAACAAGACCTCAGGCCTCAAGGTCCGAACACCTAGGTATTCTAGTGACCTGAACCGCGCGATAGAATCCGCAGTTCCACCTCCTCCGTATTAAGCTGCCCAGCGAAATGCATAGAGACGTCAGGCAAGATCGTCATGGCGCGAGGAAGCCTCTACCAATCTCCCTTTTGATGCAGAAAAGCAAGACGAGAGTGGTAGAGTCAATTTTCAGAATATTCAGGTGTTCAGGATCCTTGGAGGCCGTAGTGATGAAAGCCAATGAGACGATGGAAATTTTCTGGTTTGAAGTCACCGCCGACGGTGCCGAGTGAAGGAATACTCCCACGATGGCTCGGCCGACCTGACGGCCCGCGGCGCGAAGGCGCCCGCTCCGGGAGTTCAACGTTCAAGATTGGTTACTTACATCAGTCGGAAGTCTGACTGTAAGCCTCAGGAAAAAGGAAACCTTGATTTAAACAACGAACACGCAGTCGTCAGATTGTTATGCCAAATTTTGAACAGACTAAGGTGATTTTGATCACCCCCTTGTTCCAGATTTCCGTAGCACAGTCGACTCCCCATGAGCGCCAATTGACATTGCGGGTTCAATATAATGGCCTGTCGTCGACTGGAATTCCCCAGTATGCGCGAGATCTACGAGACACGCGAAGAAGACAAGTTCCGTTTGACAGATTGGAAAACAGCTTGAAATGGCGAAACGTTTGGAATATGCAAAGCTTTCCTCCAGTGATTTCCTCGTACAATCAAGCGAAATATTGTTTTTCTTCTCAACTCGAAGAGTCGATACTTACGGAACAGTAGTCCATTACTGGGCTAAAAATAGAGCAACTAACCGTCAGCTAAGAATAGACATCCGCTCCCGATAATCTGCTGCGCTCTCTGAATCGTTTTCACTGGCAACTTTTGGCGAGACAACATGGAAACTTCCTGGAGGTCTCCTACTCGAATACTATTCTGGATTTTATCCCATGGTTCTGATATGGACCCAGAAAAACAGAAGCATTTCGTACAATTGTGCCGCAGAAACATCGTCTAGTTCAGAGTCCAGACCACTAAATTGTGCCTTCATGACACGATGTCAGGAACCTATGAAGGGTCATAAGTAGTCATAGGAAGGAACGACGTCATAATCTTCCCAAAAGTTTAACTGACGTGCCGGATCTGTTCTACAAGGGGGGCAGAGCGAAAGTAAGAAGAGGGGTCCTGGTCCCATTTGTGCATTGAGAAGAGAATTTCATTGCACTATTACCACTGAGCCTTGTTATGTACCAGGTGAAATAGAGTAACGAGAGTAACAACGGAGCACGAAAACTGAAACCAAAGAAACCAACACCAAAACAGATCCAAGAGCCAGGCAGCGTGTATGCATGAGATAAGTTACCAAGAAAGCGAACTGCGAGACGGCGGTCGGCTGGTGCTTTCTATGCGTATAGGTTACCAAGAATACGTGGGGATGGTCAATGTTTGTCCAAAAGGACCACTGAGAAGGGGAGACAAGGCGATGACGGTCATCGTCAGTCTCATAAGTATCGGCGGTCGTGTGGCTGTATCTGAGGCAAGAGGAAAGTTCAGAAGATCAGGATTAGAGATTATGGGGAAGATACTGACAAAAGAGGCACAGATTATCGTCATCGAGGTCATGGAGGATGTGGTGCACCCGGCGGGAGTGCGGCCCACCGGCGTTACATCACGAGCAATGTTCGGTTTTATACGCGGTCCAGCCTGGCGATTTTGGTGGTCAGAAGAGGCTCGAACGTTTCCAAAATGTTCAATCACGCACCCTTGTTTTCCAAGTACTTATCCATCGCCGTGAACGCACATCTCCTAATCTCCCTCTCGAGCAGCCACACATCATCGCACTGAACCACTCCACAGTCATGCAAGACGCAAATCGCTTCGAGGAACCACGTCCTGCTACTGAACTCCGTCGATGCCTGCGCGGGAATCGCCACGGTGCGGAACATGGGGAGCAAGCTGTCCTTGCCTACCACGTCGTCATAGTCGCCCAAGAAGCCGACGTCCGCGAGCCGCAGGATGGCGACCACAAGCGGCGAGGAGATGACGTCGCGCGACTCGACCTCGAAGCGCCACACGCCCGCTGAATCGGTCTCGACGACGTGGAACATGGTCCCGGAGGTGCCGATCGGCGCGACACTGGGGTTCGGGACGAAGAAGGCCCAGTTCCAGGAGGCGAGCTCGCCCCGGTAGGTGAGCACGGCGTAGATGAGCCCCGCTTCTAGTTCCTGCGCGCTGAGTGGGTGCGTTGCGTCTGGTGTGCCTGGTAAATCTGTCATGGTATACGACGGGATGTGGGGTCGATGATGGTGGGTTCCGTGATCAGGGGTGCTCTCTCCTCTGAGATCCTTCGATTCGCGTCTTTAGTACAGGCTTCAGGGTTGTCGTGGGCGGCCGCAGACTGGCCACGTCTGAAATGGAGGCCGATGGCGTGGAATTGGCGAAATCGGAGGCGGCCCTACGACCTCTTCATCGGCGTTGGTGGGTAAGGTGGATTTTCCCAGTGCAAGCCGTATTTGGAAGGTGAGTTGGACGCGTCGTCGGCCCACCGTGACATACTCGAACATTCCGTATCTCATCATGGATTCGTCCTTGACGTACGTCGGAGACAATAACAAGCAGGTATATGACTTGTCGACAGGATCTGTCCAGACTAGCTCTGGCATGAACGCGAAAAGGCTAGGGCGACGGAAATAAGTATGGTTATTTGACTTGATTTACGTTGGATTTACAGTGCCGGTAAATCGTGGTCGGCAGGGCACCAGACGCCCGGAGCGCCGAAGGTGGGTTCGAGGGAAGGGCGAAAAGGCATCGCGGCCGTCAAATCAGCCCTGCATGGAGGGCCGAGCAGAGTCGGGGAGTGATGGGAAGGGTGCGACGATGTATTTGACGGAGTCCAGGACAGTGAAAATTAGTAGAACAGAAGCATGAAGATGCTGTACAAAAAATAAATACCAAATGTCTCGAGGAGATATCTGTGCGCGCTTGCGCGCCTCGAAATTTAGCTTGAAGGGTGGGAAATCAGAGAATTAGAGTGCCGCCATCAGAGTTGCAAGCAGCCGAGCAATAAAACAAAGGGCAGGCGCTAGGCGACGGCTAAGCGCTGGCTCATCAGCCTGTAAATCGGGCCACGTAAATTGAGCCGGCTCGCTGTAAATCTTGTAAATCCAGCGTAAATCGGGCCAGCTCACCCCGTAAATCCCTCAAAATAAGTTACTTATTGAACTTATGCCACCCAAGGAGCACTTATTTTGCCCCAGGACATGAACCGGGGGTGTTTGTGCACTCCTTGGGTCTCTTCTACTACTCTCAATGTATTTGTCATGTTTCATTGATAAAAATATACACTATTTACATGTGTCAAGACCCCAGGGCACGTCCGAGGGGAGGGGACGGCCGCTGAGCGACGCGGGGGAAGCGCACGGCGCTAGCGCCCAAGCGCGAACACGCGTCGAGTCGTGTCAAGGGGGCTGTGACTCCAAATTGAGGAAACTTGACCGATTTGGAGAGAGTGTGATCCGTGGCTGATCCGCCGCCAAGCGAGCTCCGGCATCTCGGCACCCGCCAACGATCGGTAAATCCGTCGGCATAAGTGAGAAAGAAGGACTTCTGTCGACTTCTATATATGTATCTGCTCCTTCAGGAACACCCAAGTGGTTTATGTAAAATTGTTAAAATTCGGGGATCACAACCAGAGGAAGGGGGAACTTATCGCAACTTGTTATGTAAGAACAAAAAATAACTGAATGCACAAACAACAATACTATGGAAAGTCTCATCTACGCGATAGATGGAAAGCGAGAGCACAGAACACGTCACCCAACTTGAAACCGCAATTTCTAGAATGAACTACACAAGTCAAAGCCTTCGAGGATTCGAGCTGCTACTATTTCTCTTGGAAGAATGAAAGATAGGTCTTATATTCCATTACTTTCCTCTTTTCCTTCCTTTCCCTTTCGTGACCCTCGGGTGCTTCCTCGTCCGAATGTTTCCTTCTCCCCTCTTCTTTGCCTTTCTCGTGTAGGAGGTTCCTCCTTGTCTCGCATTACTCCTCCGCCAAGCCACTGATTCTAAAAACAGTGGCACCGGAACCATGAATACGATGAATCGATGTCCTTCTCTGGGGCCTGGGCCGTCGAACTCGTCTTCTGCTGATTGGCTTTATGGATATGGCCGATCCGAGGCGGCGGGTAGATCGTGATTCGAGTTACCCTCAGAATCCTCCTTCGACGTTGAGTCGCCGTCGAGGGTAGATGGCGGTGGTGGCGCGTGTAAAGCGCAAGGGCCGGAGTGGGGTGGGCCGTCCATAACTCGAAAGATGGCTGGAATGTAGACCATATGAACTAGGCGGCGCTGGTCATCCATGCTAAATTTTGCTGGTGTACCGAGTGGTAGGGGGTGTTGGGGGCGTTACACTGAGTTTCCAGATCCAGGGGAGAAATAGCGCCTTTACTATAAGTATACGGACTCATAACGACATCCTTGTTATGGCGCCTCTAACTGTTATAGAGTCCGATCAGTAAAGACCTTGTCTCCGTGTTGTATTCCGCGTCGATGCGCTATTGTACATGGACCCACAAACTTCATGCCATCAGCGACATCAAAGCGACATATTGGAACATTTCTCAAAGCTCTTGTTTCCCTTATGACACTTTTGCATTAATTCGCAGACAGATTCTTTTATCGTCGTCCACCTTCTTGATCTTTCTTAGAAGGTTGTTCTGCAATTGTTTTGTCAAAACTCGAACGGAGCACAAAGTAGGCTTGCCCGGCGGGCCAAATATCCGTGCGAGAATGCTTAGTCATTTCTTCTCGGCAAGTGTCGGCAACAATCCCACGCAACATTTGTTGCTTCCCCCTTTCAAACGCGTCCACTAGCGTCGAGTCGTCGATGCCCCGTACCTCGTTTATTGGCAAGCTTCATTTATTTCGATCTAGGCTATCTCTTATTACTTCTCAATAAGTCTACATACCTATCGCACACAACCTCAGTCAAATATTCTCGACACGACGGCTTCCAACCTGCTAACACTACGGGTCTTCCTTCAGCGGTACCACCTCGGCCAATATTGCTGGTGCCACCCAGGAACGTACGATGGATAACAGACATTTCGAGGAACAGGCTCTACACCATAGTTAAACGCCTCCTCTTGAGCGTATCCGGCTTCTCTCCAGGCGCTCCGTGTCTGATCTACAGCCATCCACGCACACCCAGGAATACGTGCTATCTCTGCACAGAACTGACGATTCTCCTCAGGCGTCATCCACCTCGTCATAACGCGACCGTCGTCGTGCACCGGCTCATGGGGGCCTGTGTCCTTGTTCTCCAGTCTCCAGAACTCCACCTGCTCCGAACCGCTGAGGTGTTTCATCACAGCAGAGACGAGATTGCCGGTCTCGCAGTTCCAGTAGTGAATCATACCGGTTGCACCAAGGGCGGTGGTGCAAGATGGTCTGTACATGTAAGGTGGATATCGACCGCTACTGTCGCCGTTCTTGCTCTGTCCAACGCCTCTCCCTTGGTTTCCTGGCCTCCTGTCTTCCATATTGTTTCCACATTTCGGGTCATGCCTGTGGGTGCTAGCTGTTGGAGGACCATCGACAGCATCCTGCCTTCGGCGATCCGCAGGTCCTGGTTCTGATTCCTGGAACGGCCGCGCGGCGAGGTCTGTCCGGTGCTCTTCGCTGCGCTTGTTCATATGTTCACAAGGAACGGAAATTCGCTCGACAGACTCGGCGTCCATTACGGCAGTCTGTTCGACATAGTCAGGGCAAGAGAGGACATCTGCGCTTGTCGCCGTTTGGTCCTGGCCCGGTTCCGGAACGCCTCTCGCAGATGGAACAGACTGATTCAAGGCTACCCAAGGCACTATCTCACTGCCTAAAGCACCCGACGAGATCTTATACGAAACGCTCTGCAGAGGAGGCGTTTGTAAGTGGCAAGAAAGAGCCGGCGAGGATAATGTGGCGTCGTCTTGCGCCCGAGACGCTTCTTCTCTTCCGTTGTCTGCGTCTATGGCGTCGGGTCTGACATCACGCACGCCTTATGGATTATCAGGGTCGCTATGGCCAGAGCCTAAAGCCTGACGCGGACGAGGCGGGGTACGAGCTGTCTGAAACGCCGTCATCAGAGTTCTGGGGAAGATGAGTATGGGCGGCACTTGGAATCTGGTCCTCTTTATATCCTGGCCGGCGCCGCCGCCCTTCTGTGGGTAACTATAATTGCGTGTGGGTGCCACTTCTGCGCAGCATCGACTTACAAGGACACACAGCCCTAGGTTGATACGTGAGCCAAGGTGAGTGTTTTGTGCCCTAAATGGGTACTCGAGCTTTATTTTCTGGATTCTTTAGGAGCGCCGAAGGCGCCGACACCGACGAACAACGCCACACTATCTCAAATCCGGATATCCACCCCCATGGTGGTCGAGGAATATCATTTGGACTAGGCTCAACACGGGTGTACGATTACACAGGGTCTATTCAACGACGTCAATGTCTCCAGTAAGTCCGATTCGACAGGTGCGTCCTAGATTCTTTCATTGCATCGCTTTCTCGCCGCCTGAACCTCCTCGTACGATGGAGGTGTATCATCTTCACACTCCTGGTGCCCCTTCCCAGCCCGCTTATCCGCCACGCGCTTCTTTGCTTGCCTTTGAGACCACCAAGGGAACCAACTCCAGCACCCCACCTCTTCGAGCGAAACAATCTCGGAGTCTTCGATCAATCGGGCCTCCGATTCCTCAACCGGGGTATCCCTCACGTCCTCTTGCACTCGAATCGTCACGCTCTGAGGACGTATTTCGACTTTGCTTTGCTTCACTGGCTCTGCAGACGATGTCGCCACGCGGTGGACGCTGACACTTTCCTCGCCCCACTGGTTGAAGCTGTTGACATTCCCGACGTTTCCGTTGGTGCCGTTGGTGCAGAACGTGGACGCATACTTTTGCTTGGGGGTGTCCAGGCTCGGAGTTCGAACGGTGGATTCAGACGAATTAGAGTCGCAAGTCGACCACGACGCGTCGGAGTCGAAGCTCTCAACGCTCGCATTCGCGTTGAAGCCCTTGTCCTTTCCCTCCTCTTGCTTTCCTTTCTTCGCTTCGAACGGCGCTTCTCTAGCTGGACCGCTGTTGAAGCTGTTGACGTTGCCCTTGTTGTTAATGAAGCTCTCGCGATTCGACTTCTTCGGGTTCTTGCCAGGCGGTCCGTACATGACATTCGCAGTGGAGAAGGCGTTGTTACTCCCGATGATGCTGTTCACGTTCCCACTGTTCGAGTTGACCATGACGATAGAGCCTGACCCGTGTTTCGAACGTGAAGGACCAGCGCCCATGGCGATGTTCACCTCATGCATCCCTGCCATCGGATTCCAGCCAGGGCCGAACGCCCAGGAGGGACCCATGTGCGTGCTCATACCAGGCATAGCGCCAGGCGTCCAAGAGTTGAAGCTACCAACGTTCCCGACGTTGTTGCTATAGGACATCCCACTCCTTCCCTGACGTCCTCGAGCCCGCTGCGGACGATTATCAGAACTAGACTGGGTCGATTGCTCCGATCCTTGCTCCCACTGACGAACCACCAGGGAACTTCGCCGGGATGCATGAACGGCGGAAACACCCCGTCCTCGCGCTGCGCGGCGCCAGCCATAAAGCGTACATTGCCATCCCCGTCGATATCCAGGCGTCCTGGGCCGTCGACGCCCTTGACCCTGACGTTGTAGGCTGAGATGAGACGTCTCGTTCGCTGACCTGGCTTGCCGGTTTCTTCTAACGTGAGCGTGCCGGTGCCGGTGCAGCCAGGAACGTCGCCCTTGGCGATGTCGATGACGACGATCGTTGGTTTGGAGTCGTTGGCGGTCATAGTAATTCGGGTCTTGTGTTAAACGCGACTTGAAGCGAGAAGAGAATTGTGTGCGAACGGAGGCCTAGCGGTGAAGTTGAATATAGCGTCCACGAGGGCGCGACTATTTCCTTTTATCTTTTCCGTGTTCATTATCTCTTCCATGTTCATTGTCCCTCAAAATTCTTGTTCTTGAAGCCGCTTGTTATTATTTACGTCGAGGACAAAAAAACGTTGTCGAAACCCTCCATTCTCCAACTTGGTTGTTGGGCCTTGTCGGTCCCCATGTCCATTTATAGTAAAGAGCAGACGCCGGACAATAAGTTGCATGCTCAACTCTTCATCGAAAGACTGTTGCTATTCCGAGAATAGTGATAATATTCGATTTTAACCATCGTAAATAGTCTTGTGAGGACGTCGAATGCCAATTAGAGCCGAGGGAAAGTGATACGAATTTGAGTCTTTGTCAGTCTTTCGTCGATCAAGTTGCGAAATCCCCGGCTCAGCCTTTTCGGCCTCGGTGACGTCCGCAGACATATCCAAAGGAGATACAACAGCTTGCAATATCTTTTCCCCTGCACACTGGATATATCTTTAATTAACAGATAATGAAATCTCGAGTCCCCCAACAGTTTCGCCACCATCAACTAGCAGTCGAGCCTGCATTCAATGTAAATTAATAGCGCGCTGCGCCTTCCCGAACACCAAGTTCGGCCGGTTCGGGGAGAACCCACTCTCGAATAGTATGCTCATATTGACGAGCAAGGACCGCTCGCTGTCCGTTATACTCTTCTCAGTCCCCGAGACGCCCAACCCTGTCTGCGGCATGGTCAGTGACAGACACATGCGCGGAGACGTCAAATGGTCGTTGCGATAACCAAAAGCACAGACCGTGATTACGACCATACCGATCACCCCGAGGAAGAGAAGCACAAGCAGACGTATGGAAAGAGGAAGCGTATGGTTTCTTGCGTGTTTGGGCCTTTTGTACCCCCAGTCGGCGGTGCACTTGCCAAGCATTTGTGCGAGAGATTCCCCACTCTCCTTCACTATTCATAGCTGCCCCTGCCGGGTTTCGTGAGCACTCCTGGAAGGGCGTCGTATCAACGCTGTCGGGAGCCATGACAGATATCTCCCGAAGGACTCGGTGTAGCATAAAAAGTTGGCATAATTAACGATGGATTTACGTGGAGATTTGCACGGTATAGCTCACAGCTGTGCTTGAGTCGTCTTGATTCCCGGTGTTCAGAAATGGATCATACCTGGTTACACCTCAGAAATATACTCGTCTATGTTAAGTAGACTGCGCCACAAAGTGCAGTGTGATTGGCGTTCAGGATTTTTACCCTTCCTAATTCGGGATTTGATTGTGAACGTGGGTCCATCAAGCCAAAAATACAACTGCCAGTAAGACTGATGCTTGGAAACTTACAAGTGACATCCCTTATCTTTGATGTTAGCATAATTAATCCTGAGGTCGGTCATCTCGCTCTAGTCGGGGCAGTTCGAAGCGTCCTCCAAGCCCAGTTTGTCACCCGCACTGCTCGAGCGCCTACAATATTATTCCATCGCAACTGTAGCAGGCCGCTCGAAGATCTTCTTTCCCGGTGGGACTTTTAACGGCATCAATAAGGAATTTAAACTCGGGTGCCTCATGGAAGCCTTCGCGCTTTCTTGTCCTCAAACAACTTGATAAATGATCATCGCAATCTAAGAGTGGTCCCAAGTACCTCTCAAACACCTCCCTTACCCGGATGCGCATCAAGTTTTAGATCCCATGGGATCTCGTAATGAAAGGCTCTTGCTCGGGCTCCTCATCGACAAATTCGTTTCAAGACCTCAGAATAGATTTTTCCCCAACCACCCAAGCTGCAACAGCTTCACGATGAGCAGTGACACGCGTTGTCTGATATAAGACAGTCGGGTCAATTTAAAGGGACTGAGTAAGCGGAAATCTTCTAAGAAATGATTTTTCCTAGCAAAAAATAGGTATGTAGAATCGTGAGATAATTACCGAGTAATAAGCGCTCGAGTGCCGACAGGGTACTTCACCAAAGCTAAATTTGGGTCGTGCTCCATTCGGTCGAGGAAATGACGACCGATAAACTATGCACTGTCTTGAATACATTTGTCAAGTCATAGAAATGGTCGAGATCAAATATGTACGGACGTTCGCAAGCGATAAAAGTTGATTCATGAAATATTCGGAGTATCAGAAATCCTATAAACGATTTTCTCTGCGCGGATCTAGAATGTACGGTCAGCACAGTGATGGAAAATCAGAACGATAAGGGTGTGAGCACCTTTCCCGCCATCATGTACGCAAAACCTTCTTCGACGCTTGCCAAACCTTTCGGGAAGACTTTGACCGCGCTGAACTTGAGCATCTTCCTGGCAAGCATCGCACTGATCATGGCATTGTACTTGATTGCGTTCTCGTAGTGCTCCGAGTTGCCCTTAATCTTCATGGGTAGTTGGATATCCTGACAACCCGGGGATCAGTTCAGGCCAAAAACTCGAACCGAGTTGGCGTCTAAAGTTTACCTGACCCCACATCGAATAGACAAGTACGAGTTCGGTCTTGACACCCTTCTTGCGGCTCTCGTAAGGCAGGAGGGTGACAATGGTCCCGCCTTCCTTGCTGAGGCAGGCACTCACCTGCACGGGTGTCATCCCATCGCTGATGCAGTCAACGGCGTGACGTAGCGAGCCGCGCGTCGCGGTGAAGATGCGCTTGGGAGTCGTAGAGTCGGCGTAGTCGAAGACCTCCATGGCACCGAGCGCGCGCACGAGATCAAAATTGCCAGGAGACGAGGTCGAGAAGACGCGCAGCCCCGAGAGTTTCGCAAACTGCACGGCGTACTGGCCCGCTGTGGACGACCCAGACCAGACGAGAATGTCCGTTGGTGTCAATGCGGGCGCGAGCGGTGTTGGAAGATGGAGGGTTTGGTAGAGCGCTTGACATGCTGCGTAGCATGCAACTCCTAGCTGCGCGCCGACCTCAAGGGGCACATCCTCTGGGAGCGTGAAGACGAGCGCTGGGTCGGTGACGAGGTACTCGGCGAATGCGCCGTTCGGATTGATGTCTGCGAGAGGTAATATAAGGTTTCGTCAACAGCGCACGCCTTCGAGGAGGAAGGGTTCCGTGTCTTACTGCCTCGCACGGCACCTGCGACGCGCTCGCCGGGCCTTCTCAGACTTTCCGGAACCGCAGAACCCAGCGCGACGACGGTCCCAGCGAAATCAGAGCCTACAATGTTTCCAGGTTGCTTGTGGAGGATGATGGACTTCCCTGGTGAAAGTATGGAATGTGAGTTCAAGGCTCCCATGATGCAAAGACTCCTCGGGAGAAGCACTTACAGTCGGTATGATTTTGTGCGCAGGCTTCGACCTTGACCAGAATCTCGTTTGGGCCCGGGAAAGGCGTCGGAATTGATGTCAATTCGAATTTTCCATCCCCGGTGGTAACGATGGCTCTCATGGTCTTTGTAGCCATGGTATGCAAACGGAAATGCAACGGAGGGATCCAGGTGCCGAAGCAGGATATTTCAGACTTATATGCCCTTCAAAAAGATCATTAGGTTGGTGTTGAGATCATCTATGTCATGCAAGATACCTTTTCAGACCATTCATCTCAAGAACGAAGGGTTGTGGGTCCGAGCATCAAACCCTCAATTTGGCCCAGAGTAAAATTTAACAAGTGTTCAGACCTTGATCGTGATTGGATATCGTTGGGAAACCCTCATGTGCGCGGTCGCGAAATCGCAATTAGACCTAGCTGAGGGCAGAACACAATGGCCAAGTGTCCGTGATTCGTGCAGAAACCAAGCAGAAGGCAGCAGCGACCCCAGTACCGAAGATTGCAGCTAGCCCCAGCACTTCGACCTTCACGGAGATGGTTCCAGTAAATGTGCCAGCACAATAATACTGAAGTCTCACACGAAAACAAGGCGGAGATTGCAGGGGTTGGTGGTCAATGAGAAAATAGAATTGACCAAAAACGCACCATCATACGGACTGGGGAGGCGAGTAAAAGAAGATACACATTTGTCTCTGCGATAAGGGTAGATAGAAGGAGTGATTTCGCGGAGACCAGAGGAACATGGAAAGATCTTGCAGTTTCGCCAGAATTGCCCCTCTGCACATGTCATTATCATTATAAGATTCGGAAGTTGGGAAGCGGCATTGCGTTCGGCATATGGTCGGGCAGCGCCGGACTGGCGGAGAAAATTGAAACTCCGCATCTAACGTGTGATTGGCCCGTATAACCCTACTTCCTTCTTCCGCGATCTTTCATGCTTTGGCCTGGTGAATCTCTATCCCCTTGCTTGAGACAATTTTCAGATCTAGTTTCAAGAAAGCGATAATTCACCATCTATAACTGGGGCCCACACGATAATGACCTTCGGCGTATAAGTAGACGGGGTGGGGTAAGTGGTCCCCATCGCAGTCGCAAGTAACGAAATACCTCCCTTCTCCACACTCTGCGCCACCACTATGTCACCTCCGATTGCAATTGTAGGTCCCTCGTCGCCTATATCACTAAAGGAAGCATCGCTAACAATGCTATGTCCTTCAGGTTGGTATTTCAGTCGAGCTCCCTAGTGGCAGCTATGCTTCGGAGAACCTTGACCACAAGTCCTTTTTCGAGTTCCTGTTGTCGTCTGGTGAATCCTATGAGCCAATGCCATCGGACAGATTCAACATCGAAGCGTACGTCTCAATATTCCTTGAAAAACGCTTCCAAGCTAATTCAACTTGTCCCATTAGCTGGAAGGGTACCGGTGTCGGCAGGATTCACGTCGACCGAGGGTCTTTCTTAAAAAATATTGACACTTTCGACAACGTCGAGTTCGGCATTTCATCCAAGGACGCGCAGACGATGGCTCCCGCGACTCGCAAACTTCTCGAGAATACTTTCCTTGCCCTTCTCGACTCGGGGATAGACTATAGAACGAAAATCGTCGGATGCTTCACAGCAGGAACTTCCATAGAGCTCACAAACGTTTCGGAGCCGGTGGGTGTTTTCGAAATCAGCGTCCTTTGCGACGCGTATTGACATATCACTTTTCTTCATCAGGACGAGTTCGACACGCGAGGGTCCTTTGCTGGCTATCCTTCGATGGTCGCTAACCGCATCTCCAACCACCTCGATTTACTTGGACCCTCTTTCCCCATCGACACGGCCTGCAGCTCAACTCTGACGGCTTTGCACCTCGCGGTTCAGGCTATCGCAACCGGAGATTGTGAAGCCGCTGTCGTTGGAGGTTGCCAACTGAACTATCGGTACGTATCATTATCATTTTCGACTGTATCTTACGCTGACAAGAATTTATTTTCAAGCTTCATTGACTGGGTCACATATAGTCAAGGGTCGTTGCTTGCAAAAGACGGAAAATGCAAGCCTTTTGATAGCAGCGCGGACGGGTATGTGTTTTTGCATCTCTTTCCCCATTTCTCCCTTCTGATTTGGTTATTTTTGGCGCAGGTTTGCTCGCGCCGAGGGCTGTGCGGTCGTTGTAATCAAGCCCCTCGATGCCGCGCTCAGAGATAACGACAACATTTACGCAACGGTATGTTGTGTCTTCATATCCTCTGCATAAAAGACCTCTCATGTCAAAATAATACTTCTAGATTTTGGGCACTGCAATCAATTCGACCGGTGCGGCCGCGGCGCCAGGTGCTCCGGTAGCGGACTCCCAACGAGACGCTATGTTCCAAGCATTCGAACGTGCCGGGAGGAGCCCTCGCGAAGTGGACTACGTGGAGTTACATGCTACAGGTGCGACCGTGCCTCTTTTTCTTCCGTCGGTGAGTCGACCTGACTACCGCTTACTCGTGTTTTTTAATAGGCACGGCGAAAGGAGACCCCACTGAGGCCAATTGGGTGGGCGAGCACTTTCATAGAGATGATGAGCTTGTGGTCGGCAGCGTCAAGGGCAATATCGGGTACGTACCTCCTACTAATACCTACCTTTCTTGCTGGCCGTTCATGCTGACTAATGGTCATTTCTTGCAGTCACACTGAGATCACGGCCTTCCTTGCGTCGCTGTCGAAGGTCGTCTCCATCTTCGACAAGCAGACGATCCCACCACAAGTCAACATCAACAAGCTGAACCCGGGTATCAAGTGGGACGAGTACCGTCTCCGCGTTCCGTTGGAGGCAACGCCGCTTCCATGCCGCGCGAACGACAAGCCGCTCGTCTCCATCGCTGGCTCGGGCATCGGCGGTTCAAACGGCCACGTCGTTCTCGAAGGTCCGCCTCGCGTCGAAGAAGCACCCAAAGTCAAGGATGCTGAAGGGAAGCGGCCGGTCCTCTTCATGACTGGAGGTCTCTCATCGAGAACTGCAACGGCCTTGGCGCAGTCAATTCAGCAAGATCTCTCGAAGTACTTCGACGACCTGCCGGGGTTGTCGACTGTCCTTGGACGGAGGTCAAAGCAGGCCACTTGGAGGTCGTACACGATTGGTCATCCTGGCCAGGAGAAGTTGGAGGACATCTGGACGCCTCAGCATTGCCCTCGTACCCCGAACGGGCTCGTATACGTGTTTTCGGGACAGGGGCCTCAGCATGTCCAAAGTAAGTTGATTTTACGTGCGTTATACCAATTCATTTACCGACTTCATATTATTTGCGTAGTGGGCCGCGAGCTCTTCGAAGCTTTCCCCGTCTTCCGCGACAGCATACTCGAGATGGACGATGTCTTCATCAAGGCAACCGGCAAGTCGATCATCCACGACTACGGCCTCTTTGGCGCATCTACTAGCCCTCCTTTACCCGATATCTGGCCCATCGCCCTCGTCCTGCCTTCCGTAGCCATCTTCCAGATCGCGCTCTTCGATTCGTTGACGAGCTTGGGCGTCAAGGCCGACGCGATCGTCGGCCACTCGGCTGGCGAGACTGCTGTCCTATACACCTCTGGTGCCGCGCCAAAGGCGATGGCCGTCGAGCTCGCTGTCATCCGCGGCCGCTCTTTCACCCCCGTCGAGGAGCTCGGAGGCACCATGGCTGCGATTTCGTGCAGCCCGGAGGAATTGGACGAGTTGTTGAAGGAGTATCAGGAAGAGAACAAGGAAGGCATCGTCGAGCTTGCATGCTATAACGCACCGTCCGCTGTCGCCATCGCTGGAGAGGAGGCCGCCATCGACAGGATTGTCAGCATGGCCCAGACTCGCAAGAAGTTTGCACGCAAGATTCGTACCCGCGTGCCATTCCATTCGTCGATGATGAACGTGGCGAAGGAGGAGTATACGGCTGCCCTCGAGGATCTTTTCGAGCGTTATCCAGGCCCGCATCGCCCTACGACGCCAGTTTATTCCACCTGTGCCGGCAAGCTCTTCGAAGGTCCCTTTAAAGCCGAGTATTACTGGGACAACACTGTCTCACCAGTTCGTTTCACGGAGGCCATGACTGCGATCCGCCAGGCCCTGCCCAACGCATCCTTCGTCGAGGTTGCCCCACATCCCGTGCTATCTTCCTATGTCATCTCGATGGCGTCTGAAGGTTCGACCGTACTTCATTCAGCGCAACGTCCCAAGCTCGGGGCCCCGCCAACGGAGTATGTCGACGTCCTCAACGTCTTGGGCAAGCTTACGTCCGCCGGGCACAATTTCGCCGACTTCACGGCTCTCAACGGTCGCAAGTGCTCCGAGTTTAAGCTCCAACTGCCCGCGTATCCGTTCTCCAAGAAGAAGTACCCTCTGTACCTCGACACTCCCGGTACATTCAAGCAGATGGAGGTGCCCCGCGGGCCATTGAATTACACACACCTTCGTATCAACAAGGAGTCGCACCCTGTGCTCGCGGAGCACATTATTCGAGGCGAGCCGATCATGCCTGCCGCTGGATTCTTGGAAATGGTACGTTCGTTTGCACTGCTGTTGGCTCTTCACATCTGATGTTTTCTTTTTCTTCAGGCAATCGAGTTCGGTGCATCGACGCTCATGAACGTCAACATGCGTTCGATTTTGTCTTTGTCCTCGGAGAAGCCTACCAAGGTCAATGTCGACCTCGATGGCGCCCACTGGACTGTCAAGTCAGTTTCCGTCTCCAAAGGTCGCAAGGACCACACTCCGAAGACGGTCTGTTCCTGATTATGTAATTATCGATTTATTTGTTCACAACCTCTTTAGAGCAAACGCCTGCACGCCGATGGGTATTTGTCCTTCGAAATCCCCAGCGTCGCCCCGCCTGTGGACATTATAGCTATTCGAGCGAGATGTCCTGAGCACATCGGCTCCGGTAAGCTTCAATTTTATCCATAATTGAAACCCTTGAACTCAACAACTTGTTTCATAGGCTTCTACCCCTCGCTCTCGTACTTCTCGGCGTATGGACCGCGTTTCCAGCGCGTAACAAACATTTTCTTCAACAAAAATGAAGCCCTCGCATCCATCAAAGGGATGGACTCTGTCCTTGCTAGGTAAAGCACCTCAAGAACCTGGTCTAGATTGCGTTGATTAGGGTTATAGCGATGGCAAGTACTTGCTGCATCCCGCGATCCTCGACTCCTGCATCCAAGTATCCGCGTACAAGCCATTCCACGGCGACTACGACCCGAACGTTTACCACCTCCCAGCTCATATCGATGCCATCATTATCCATCAGGCTCTGAAGCCCGGCTATTTCCCGGCACACCTTTACGCCCATGTGGAGTTGAAGAAGTGGCTTCCAGGTATGAAACTTCATGATTCGTGGAAAATGGAACTCATTCGACGTATGAATAGACGCCATTCACTATGATATCACCCTCGTGAACGACGATGGCGTTCGTCTGTGCTCCTTCATAGGCCTGTATGTCGCCAAGCATCATATCACGCCTGTTGCGGATCCAACTCGTCCTCTGGAAGTGGCTTACCAACCAGTCTTCCACGCGAAACGCTCCGTCATCGGACCCGCGTACAAGGGTGAAGATCGTTCTGATCTCTTCGGAAGTCTTGACAAGATCTCTATTCGCGCAAAGATGCTCCAGCGCGCTGGAACGCTTCAAACGTTCGTGTTCTCTCCTTCGAGTTTCGTAATGCATCCTTATCTGTAGTCATAGCCCGAACCTGAACGTCGACACGCCTCCCTTCAAGAGCGTTCATCAAGAATCTGATCCGTACTTTGAGACATTCAGGGCTACCGAGGTACATCCATTTTGCTTTGATTTTTATTAGGTCTTGACTAATGGTGTAATAGATAATTCCGCCGTCCGAAGGTCCGCAATTTGACGAAGCTATCAAGTGCGCAATGCATTCGTTGCATGCAGCCTTGAGCGAAGTCACCAAGTCAGGCACTCGCGTCGTCAAAGCCCTCATTGTGGATAACGGTGCGTCATCTTTATTTACTCGTTTGAATCGTTCCGACTAACGTGTTTCCTTTAGTAGAATCGGAGCTCTTCCGCAAGGGTGTCGAAACTGTTGTACAGCAATTCCCGTCCTTGTACTTCGAGCTCTTCGTCGACAACAAACATGCAGCTCAGTCCTTACCCAACATTCCCTCCGGCATCGTTCGCAACACACGCGTTTCGTTCAACGGCGTGAGGTCCGAGAGCCTCCAGGATCACCTCTTTGACATCGTCCTATTCTTCAACGTTGCCTCTCACGAAGCCAATCCTGCAGCCATTGCTAAAGTTGCATCGACCTTCCTCGTTCCGGGAGGTACCTGCATCATGACAGAGCGCAATTTCGATGCCTGGGACATGGGGTCTCTGGGTACCATGTGGTACGATGCCTACCTCGGCGTACCTTCCAAGGAGAAGACGTTTTCTCTGGGGTCCTACCTAGAGTCGTTGAAGGACCATCACCTCAACGTTTTGCGCAGCCACAGCTCCGAAGTCTCTGATCCCTTCCACTTTTCCGTAGAGTGCCAGAAGCCTAGCTGGTCTCCTCAATCATTGCTTTCGTTAGCCCTCTTCGACCCTATCGGGTCGTTCGCGTTTGCATATAGCTATGGCAACGAGATGGACTTGCAATGGGAACTCTCCGGACTCAACGACATGCAGCAACTCGACGTGTGGATTACGGCAACTGAAGGGCGAGATGGCGGTGCTGCCCAAGGTTTGGTGCGAGCCCTTCGCCGGGAGTATGTTTTGTGGACCATCTGCCTTGTTATATTCCCGTCTTCGTACGATGAAGACATGCGTCAGGACTTCCTCGAGCACCTGCCCACCGAGCTGCGTTCGGAACGCGACATTATTGTGTCCGAAGATCGCCTTCTGGTGCCTCGTCTAGCCCCAGTCGACGCTCTTCAAACGCGCTACGACAACAAGTCCAACACTCGTCTGAGACGGCTGGCAGTCGACCATATTCTCGTCCGCGTTCTTTCTTCCTCAGACCAAGCCAACGTCTCTGGAATCGTTGCATCCGTTGTTGACGCGAACGCCACGGATATCCAACCCAACACTCTCGTCGCTGCTCTTGTCCGCAGCCCGGCAGGGAAGTACGTGCAGTTGGACGCCGCCAGCGTCGTCCCTGTTTCCGATGATTATCTCAAGCATCTCTCGGTCGCCTCCGCTGCTATCTCTGGTTTCGTCGCAGCCGTTATTGCACTCGGACAGGGTACTCTAAGTCGCCCTGCTCGTCTCTCCAAGCTTCGCATCTTGTTAACCCATAGCGATACCACCATTGGTTCGAGCGCCGCTGCTCTTCTCCTACAAATGGGCGCCCAAGTCGATCACGTCCCTCAAAACGCCAGCCTCTACGACCTCGGCAAACTTCCTGTCGAGGCATACGACGCCATTATATCCGGATATTCTGATCGTTCGTATCTTCAAGTCATTGACACGCTGGTGCACCCGAGGCAGGGTAGAGTCTTCTCATGGAGCGACGATATGAAAGGGCTCGCTGCCATTCTCGCCCGAGATCCATGTGCAGTGGGTGATGCCATACGCTTCGGCTTGCAGGGTGTGAAAGAGATTCTTCCATCCCTAGTGCCCCTGCCACCTCTCCTCGCCACCGCTGTCAACGGCGACCTTCGCCAGGACCGGCCATCCATTCATGCTTCGTTTGAAGAAGAGAAAGCGTACGTTATTCTCGGAGGGATTGGGACTATTGGCGTCCACCTGGCGTTGTATATGTATCAGGTAAGTCTCTACCCAGGACGATACCGAAGCCTTCTGCTCATGGACATGATCTCTACAGCGAGGTGCTCGACACATCGTCCTCACGTCGCGTTCTGGAGAAAAGAGCCTTGAAAGCAACACTAACGTCGTCGTGCGTCGTATGGTCGACTACTTGAATGCCCAACCCGAACTTCGCTTGTCTCTGGTGGCACTCGATGCAACTGACGGAACTGGCATGGGGACCCTCATGGGTGGCCTTGGTCCTGTTGGCGGATGCATTATCCTCACTGCTGTCCTCCTGGACGGCCTATTCCGTCACCTCGACGAAGAACAATTCTCTCGCGTCTTCCATGCGAAGATCGGCGTTCTGGAAACTCTCAAGAAGTCTGTCAACGTCGAGGACCTCGACTTCCTCGTTTCATTCACTTCAGTTTCGGGTCTCATTGGATTTGGAGGTCAGACAAACTATGGAGCGTAGGTCTGCCTACTTCACCTGTAAAGGTGAATTACTAATTGTGTTCTGCAGTGGAAATACCGCGCTCGAGCATCATACAGCCGAGAGTTCGAACGGCTTCTCCTTCATTTGCCCGGGCATTTTAGACTCTACCTTGATGCTTGCGGGCACTGGCAAGTCGAACGAAACTCGCCTCAGCGCGCTCATCCCCTGGTCGGTTTCTGCGGAGGGTAAGCCACAAAAGCTTTGATAACCCCCGTCGCCGTTGACCTTCTTCCCTTTCCTAGATATGATTCGGTGGTTCGATGATGCCATGGTGCGCTTCCAGCACGGCCAACGTATCGTTCGCTACGTGCCTGATCTCAATTGGGAGGCCCTGGAGCGAACTCAAGGCATGCCGCGTCTTGGAATGCATCTCCTCGCAGATCAAGTTCTGGAAGTCTCTGACGACGTCGACGACTCCGAGCGCATGACAGAGGTCATCAAGAACGTCCTCGCTGTCCCCGCAGCCGACTTCTCGCCCGACGTCCCACTCACAGCCTACGGCATCGACTCGCTCTCCGCGTCTCGCCTCTCCTTCCTTCTTCGACCTTTCGTTGAAGTCACTCAAATCCAGCTTCTCGCTGACATCGCCCTCAACGACCTTGTTCGCCTATCGCAGGCCAACGTCGAGGTGGTGCAGGAGCAAACCACCTCGAAGCCGGCGCAGAGTCGGAACAAGGCGGACTTGATGACGGAGATGCTCGCGAAGTACAGCGCCGGCCTGGAGGCCAGCACGTCGGTGTCATCGTCCACCTCATCGGCACCATCGGAGGAGGTTGTCCTCATCACTGGCACGACGGGCACTTTGGGAGCGAATGTGTTGGAGAAACTCCTCGAGAACCCATCCGTCAAGCTCGTGTATGCTCTCAACCGGGTCAGCCAAAACTCAACGTCTCTCTCCGACCGCCAGGAAGCCGTGTTCGTTCGTCAAGGTCTCGATGCCTCTCCCCTCGAATCAGGCAAACTCGTTCTGTTGGAAGGAGATCTTGCCGAAGATCACTTCGGTCTGAGCGCTGAGCGTGAAGACGAGTTGCTGTCTTCTGTCACCCACGTTATCCACAATGGTACGTCTATCGTTTCTCCTGCAACTATGGAGTGGTTATTGACCGAAATCTTCCTCAGCATGGAGAGTCGATTTCATCTCTTCTCTGGCTGACAACGAGAGCCTCATCAAAGGTACACGCAAGTTAATTGACTTCGCCCAACGTTCGAGGCTCGCCTCTAAGCCTTCACTCTCCTACGTCAGCTCGATTGGCACGTATCAAGGTAAGATTTCAACATATATATATCCTATTGTTAGCAATAATAACGATGTACATAGTTTTTAAAGACTCCGATCCCGAATACGCCCCCGAGGCTCCCGTTCTCGACCCGAAGGTGTCGATTCAGACTGGGTATATCGAGTCGAAGTGGGTTGCAGAGCGCCTCTTCCAGACCGCTGGCGAGAAGTGCGGCCTGCAGACCAACGTCATCCGCGTCGGTCTCCTCACCGGCGGCGTCAACGGCAGCTGGGATCCCTCACAGTGGTTTCCTGGTATCGTCCAGTCTGCGGTTTATGTTGGTTGCCTACCCGAAGTCGATGATGTACGTCTCCTTTCTTAACTAATCCCTTGTGGATGCTGACCATTGGTTGTCATTCAGGTCGTTTCATGGATCCCAGTCGACCTCGCGGCCTCCGCCATCGTGGACATGCGGCGCACCCCCTCTGACACCGTCCATCTCATCCACCCCAAGCCCACTCAGTGGAACGACCTTATCAAACCTGTCTCGAAGCTCCTAAACGTCCCTCTTGTACCCTACGTCGAGTGGTTTGCCCGACTAGAGGCGTCAGCCCGCGACGCCGACGACCATGGCCGTTCCACGGTCAACCAACGAGCTGCACTCCGGTTGACCCATTTCTACCGCATTGCGCTCGGTGTTTCGAGATTCCACACGGAGAGCGGTGGTCTCCTTGCAAAGGTTGTGTCTGAGAAGGGCTACCAAGCATCGCCTTCTCTTCAGTCCGACGAAGTATCAAGCCTCGGGAAGGAAGACGTCGAGAAATGGGTGGCGTACTGGAAAGAGATCGGTTTCCTGCCTTGAGTGCGTCTACATTGCGCCTCCTATAATCACTCGCCGTCATTTCTATTTTCGTTTGTATTCGCTCCTCTACTTTTGTATTTCCTTCTGACCTTCCTATAACTGTCGGAAGACCGCCCGAAGGTAGCGCCTCAGTTTTTGTTCTTACAATAAGTTGCAACCACGAGTCGAACGCGGTATCCGTTCTGGTTCTGGGCGCTAATCGTAGATTCGGGCGTTCCCATAATGAATTCCCCTTCGAGTCGGGGCACCGGTCCTAACGCATCTTCGACGGCCGCCCAGCGAAAGCAACTCTAGATACTCCACGCGTTGTTCTATCGCACTGACCTATCCCACCAAGACTCTCAGGTATATTGAATAGTTTGAATTCCTCCGCGTCGATTCAAGAAATGTAGTCTACGAATGACTTTCGCAAACAATCTTGTGCTGACCCTAGTCAACCCTTTACGTTAGTGTCAGTAAGCCAACACAGCTGGAATGAACAATATAGGACGAACTTGGTGATCTTTGCAGCAATACAGCACTTCATGAATTTAGAAGGCCCCGTCTCTCCATCCTCCTCCACTTCAGAAGGATGATCGGAAGTCTGCTCTGCCATAGTCGTACATATTCCTCATGACAAATAGCTCAAAAACCTATGATTTATCTTCGTGAGTATATATTTGGGATCAGAAACAATCAGCCGAGGTGCCTACGAAGAACGTCAACTCCATCGTTGTGTACACTAGTTCATGACGTGCCAACGCTGCAAGGAGGTGTTGCATGACTGTAAAGGGCATCAGGTTCGTTCTCCGTATACGGTTGTGCGTCTACATTTGCTAATATCGCGTCATAGATGGCGGATTGGGATAGGCATACTGAGGTTATTTGAGAGGCGAGGCGTTGCGACCATTCCTTGCACTTCATTCTATAGACGATACATAGAGGTCCCGTTTAAAAGGACATCGCAAGCTGAGATGTGCTTTAGATGAGCGATCACTCACTGAAGGTGAAATGATCTACGAGAAAAGAAAAAAATATGTTGAACATGGTGAGTCGATCCCTTGGCTTGTTAGAGTATGACTGATTCTGTCACTGCTGGCCTTGGCAGAGTCTCGCGGCTTTACTTATGTCAGGCAGTAATTACTGCAACCGTTGCATCGCGGGACGCGTCTGGCCCTGCAATCCATCTTGATTCCCAACCACCACCAGCTTACCACGCCATGGCCGACAACAAATGGGAGCGCACTCGTATTCCTCGAATCGCGCTTTCTGAACTCATACACGAAGAATCGCCCGAAAGTTTCGGCGAACAGATCCGCGATACGATCTTTGCCGACATACAGTCAGACTCGAGTCCTCGCGTCCACGGATCTCCTCATGAACGCTGGTTTCGGAGCGTTGCTCAAGGTCCTGACGCCGTCAGAGTCAAAATCACGAACGACAGACTGAAAGGTCGCCTTATCGTGTGGAAGAAGGGCAAACCTTTCGACCCAGCCAGCCTTTTCTTCCGCTCTGTTGATACCTCGAGGCTCCTCCCTATGGCGCTGGCAGATTATCGGATCCAATGGTACGCGTCGAAGGGCTTTTGGGAATGGTTAGAAGGGCGCAAGACACCGGGAAACCAGGACCCGAAGAAGTTTTGGAAGATGATCTCCGTGACTGCGATCGTAAGCTTATTTTTGCTCTGGCTTTCAATGTCGGGCTCACACAGAGTTTGTGTATGGTGTAGCTCTTCGAACTTCTCGTCATTCGGAACATGCACGATTACGGTGGCGGGGACATTCCGGTCATTGTCGTGAACTGGTCTGGCGAGCAGCTCGACAGGGCGACGGCGTACTGGGTGGAGTTGAGCAAAGACGAATGGACAAAAGAGCAGGAACGGCGATGTAAGTAGTCTCCGGTTTCTTCTTTTCTTCCTGCTATTTTCGTTCTTGTGTGCTCGGAAAATCAATACATCTGTCACACAAGACTACTGTTTTCCCTTTTTTGTCCTTTGTCTTCACCATGATTAACGCAATGGCCCAGACAACGAGATGGACGAGATGTCCTGCCGGCGTTCGAATCCGTGCTTCTACCAAGTGGACCTACTCTGAAGTCGGATATGTTCCGCGGTTTATCATTTTCAAATCCAACGGGACGCAATTCAAGGACCGAGCACTCTTCACCGACCCTTCGTTCTATCTACCCCAGGCCCTGCTTTCGACCTTCCCGACCGAATGTGGATCGCGAGGCTGCAATGACAAGGATTGCAATTCGTTCGAGTTCTCGGCCTGTCGTTCGCTCATGAGCGACAGTGGCATTGTTCGGGACGACGCTTTCCCAAAGAAGACGGTGCGCTGCAACCTGTGGCCTTGCAACGTTGCAGAAGAGGAGGGAGAGAAGGGTGCTTGCCCCTTCATGAAATGCCAGCGCTGTGAAGAGGTGCTCTATTGTTGTAAAGACCATCAGGTGCGTTCGTGTTGGGGTGTGTATATCGCTGCTGATCACCCCCTACACGCAGATGGTGGATTGGAGTCAGCATAAACTCGTTTGCGAGGCGCCGTCTTAAACCATGTATCATATCTTGTACATGCAAGAGCCGTAATCACACCTTATGTCACTCTCAGGGTGTCCGAAAGAATGCGTTCAGTGACGGTCAGTCGCCTCGCGTTGGCCTCGTGTCTCTCATTCCGTGTCATAATCGTGCGTTCTCGTCACAGCCTCGCACACCTGTGGATAACAGTCTACGGCGAGGATGAAGCATTACGCTGCAGATTACCATCACCACCCGCCCGCTGCGTTGAGTCCTACCCTCCATTTCGTTCTTCACCCGTCTGGCTGGTCCAACGCCCTAACTGTAACTTAACGACCATTTGGCATTCGGACGCACGCCGCAGCACTTATATCCCCCTTACCACCGCTTCTCCTCGATGACGGATTACTACGAGCCCCAGTACCCGAATTACGCCCCCCACCACCAACCGTACTATGCCGATCCGGACGATGAGAACGAGATTCGTCGGACAGCGACAAGAGGCTCGCATCAGAGCCAGGCGACGGCCAGTACCAAGTCATGGGTCCAGCAGACCCAGAGACACCCGCCGCCGCCGCCTCCAGGAGTTGAGGACCTTCCACCTCAATCGCGACCCGCCTCTCAGGGAACACCTTTTCATGGGCCCCGCCCTCTACCCGAGCGCCATATCAGTAGACGCCCTCCGACACAATATGTGCAGCACGTAGATGATGAAGATGGAACGGATGATATCGGCGACGATCCCATGGTTCCTGGAGCTCTTCGGTTTGGATATCAGAGCGATGATATGGGTAATGGGCGACCCATCCTCGCAGGACCCTCGACGTTGGGTCCTTCCACTCCTATGCTCGCATCCACCGCCCCGCTGAACATCCAGCACAAAAAGACGTTCGTCGGAGGGTTCTTCAAGGGTCTGAAGAAGATCCCTAAGATCGTCCTTGGGCGTGGAGAGAAGGGAGGACTTCGGCGTCGGGGCACGTTCGGGACCGATGGAACGACTCTGACCGCCGTGAGTCACGGAAATACGCTACCGCGCTACCTCTCAAATCCTTCCATCGGGCCTTCGAACCCTCAGTTCGCCCATCGCCTGAGCATGGCGGTCGCCAACGGCTCTCTACCCCCAGAAGCGACTCCAGCGGTGTTCCAGATGCGCACTAACCCACAGCCTCGATATCCTGAAGTCGTTGTTACACCCCCATCAGCGGAGGGAGTGCCAGGAGAGTCGGTGCATGCAGAGTTCTACGATGGTCCGCCACCAGAGGAAGAGCCGGAGTATCAGGAACAGGAGGAGTCGCATACTGATCCTCGCGAGAGAACGACGGTCATGGTGTACAACACCGATTCGCAAGCACCTACAGTTACCCAAGGCCCTTCATCACAACCTACACGGCCCCCCTCTGCACCACGAGTGTCGTACCCAGCGGAGCTGCCAACACGGCAGAATACACAGTCCCAGAGCGAACATTTCAATCCCTTACCTCCACCTATGCCGCCGCCTCCACTGCAACCAGGCCCGAGCTCAGCCATTCTTCACCCTTCCCCTCGATATGCAGCACCTCATCCGAACCATGTTGGGAGACATCGAGAACAGCTTCTGTCGCCTATAACAACCTCGGGCGCCGATTGTACCTCGACATCCGGGCTAACCTCCTACTACGACCCATCCTTTGCATCTGATCTCGGGCCCATCGAGAAATTCTTCAAGGGCCTATACCACCTTCCATGGATAGGGCGCAATCGTATCACGGTAGACTACCGGCCAGGCGATACAGCTCGTGCAAAGGGGAAGATGAGAGTCCTGAAGAACCCGAAAATCAAACCGTCATGGTATCGGTCAATGATGGGTCTCTCGCGGCGGAACAGCCTCGACCTTCTCAGCAGTGAGGGTGCAGAAACGATGTCGCCTCGAAGCTTTGGGAATACCCTCTCGCGATTTGGATCCCCTCTCTCTCGACGATCTGGGCGGTCGTCCGAGCGGAGACATCATCATCACCATAACCACCACCACCACTCCTCAAGAACGAAGCACCGACATCGACGCCGGCGAACCGCAACATCAGCAGCGACGACGACAGACGTCCCACACCGCGTTGGGAGCCCCATCGTCCCGACCGTATACCCCTACGCCGTACCGCCATACCTCCCATACACCTACCCCTACATGCCCTACGCCACGATGCCGATGCCAGAGTCCTCGCCGCGAGGCCAACGGTCTAAAACAAGCCGCCGTGCAGCGAAGTACCCGCACGGTGGCTACACGGCGTACCAGCCCATGGCCATGCCTCCTCCACCAGTACCAGCACCCATGCAGCCAGCACCGTCTGGACAAGCTCTCTATTACATGGGCCCGTCGCCGCCTCAGAGCCAGAACAGCGGAGACGCGTCCGCGATGGCTGGACAGCCCATGATGCAAGCTGCGGCCGCGGGCGTATCGCAAGCGCAAGGTTCATTGCAGTTCTCGTCCCCCATGATGCATTATGTCCCTGCTCCGTATGCACAAAACCTCCAGGCCGGAACCCCTATGATATCTCCTCCTATATCGCCACAACGCCCAAAACCTCAGCATCCTTCATGACTAGACAATATTAAATAGGAATTGTAACATAACCTTCACTGTATTTGTACGAGTGCTCATGCGTCCATGAAACATGCGCAGCTGCTTCATGCACAGATTCTGCTTTGCCTTTTATCTGCTGTCAAACGCATGCTCGGGATGAGTGGGCAGCAAGTGCACCGCGAGAAACCTACGGCAGTCCTTTCGTCATCAAGTCAGCTATGTTCCTCCGGATATCGTTCTTCCGACCACACTGAACCCGAGTCGACGTCGATCAAGAAGAAATGAATATGAATGTGAGAAGGAAGAGGAAAGAACACGTCCATCCCTGATTTCATTGCCTGCTAATGATAACAACATGAAATAGCAAGAGGATCGAGAACCAGGAATCCGCGTACCCTACCAGGCCCGGAATTACGAATAAATAATGAGATGCTTGCTGAGAATCCATATCCTACGAAAAAGTTCCAAAAGAGATCAGATATCATATGGTTCAATCTATGTGGCGAATGTCCACGAAAATGAATGGGCTGCGACGAGGAGTGCCGAGAGGAGCAGGCGAAAGAGAGTCGCAGCCCATTCTGTAGATAAGATAATGGTTAAGAAGGAAGGGGTTAAAGCAAAAGAGTGTGGAGTGTGGGGTCGGAGGGACGCTGAGAGGTATCGGTATCCAAATGGGCGATATCGAGTGGGACGTGCGATAAAAAATATATGCAGTATGGTGACAGATTGCAAAGCTGTAAAGGTATAAAAGCCGGGTGCCCAGAAGTTAGCGATCGAGGTATGCGAAAGTCCTATGCATCAAGGATGAAGTGAGGGTAAAATATTAAACTGGGATGAGGGTAGAGAAGGATTCGGAAACGAGATTAAAACTCGATGGAAGGTAAGGCGAGTCCATATCATACAGATGAGGGTAGCGAGTGATTTGTGGTTGTAGATAGAGCATGCGAAGTTCGACGATGTTGCGTTCGTGGGTCAGTATGGTGGGCGTGAAGAGAGCGACAGGTCCTGGCCGCCAGAGCGGCAAGGAATGCGAGGAAGTCGGAGGGCGACCGTAGGACACGATGAGGTGATGACGACGACGGCAGTAAGAGCCGTATAATAACACAGTATTCCAATGGGCTTCTAGCTTGAACATATTCGATTTTGCGACTTTTTGACCTTGGTTTTCGTGACAATTTTGACAAGGAATGCGATTGACCACAGGACCGCACGCCTACACGGCGGTCGGATCGTGGCATCGACGGGATTGGGCCAACTAACAGCTGCCTTCGTACTGATTAAAAGTTAGCGGTGTCAATAAATATCAGAGGTGGGGGATCTTACCAATGAATTTCTGGGCTTGGGCCAATCCCATGTCGTCATATTAATATCTAAAGATGTGCTATCAGCATCGAGAAGCTGCGACGCGCCAATACACGTACCGGTATACGCCTTCATATGGTTATTAATGTACTCCGTGGTGGGATAATCCTTAGGATTGCAGCCGACGTTTGTCTGTCCTTTTCGTTGGTACACTCGCACATAGTCGAATTTCAGCTCGGCCGGGAACATCATAGAGCTCAGGTCAATCGTTTGCCAATTGGCTATGTTGAAGAGAAAGCGTCAAGACCATGCTAATGCGTACGAAGGAGCACGTACAAGAAATGCCCAAGTTCAAAACGATAGCCATTGGCTCCTCTGGAATCAGCCTCTGCCCGACACCACTTCCATCGGAACCCTGATCAGGCCCGACAGCAGTGGCGGATACGCGATGACTACGCGCGCCATCGACTTGCCAGTTAACATAACCCGCCTGTCGATCGTTGGGGTCCGACCAGTATTCGAAACCTATAGCACAGAGGCGCATCAGTACATATGGTCTATCCCACAATGGAGAAGTAACACGCACCAAAAGTCTTAAAATTCGCTCCTGAGCCCTGGAACATATCCGCTGGCACCCTAGTCAACCCAGAGACACTCTGCTGCACTGCGCTACCCCTGTAGGTGTTCGCCCTCGTCCTTGTCGAGTCATAGTTGATCCAATCCCCCGTATTGTTGTTGTACGTATAGTCGTGACTGAACGGAGCAAACTGCGCAGACTGCGACACGATATGCACAAGGGGAATGTCCTTGTCCTTCTCCGCCTCGAAGATATCGAGTTCGGGAGCTCCGCGGCCACGAGTGACGTCAGGACCTGGGTGGTCTGAGCCCGGACAAGAGCACGCACTAAGAGCAATACCATGAAGTCAGCACCTAGCCCATGTGGAGGATGAGAAAGGACGCACGATAACCTCTGCCCACTCAGCCAGCTCAGCTCGAAATTGTACCTTGACCTCGAGGCATCAGAGTGCAACGCAGCAGCTGGCCCAAGGCCGTCCTTATTCGTCTGGTTGGGGAATGTGCCGACGTCGCATGAGTCATAGCTAGTAATATCTCATCAGACAACATGACATTCACAAGAGAGAAGACAATGTACGTGTATGGCCACATCCCGTCCGTCGTCGCTGGATACCCAGGTCGAGCAAGGTTGCCCATTGTCCAGGCACCAGGCCACTAAATTAGGACGATCAGCGATCAGGAACTTAAGGGGATAATCGAAAAATGAAAGAAGTCGAAAGGCGAGCAAAATCGCGAGCGGGGCCATCGAGGAGGCCTGCCCCATGTCCATCGTTAATCCCTAACCCCTCTGCGGCCCATAGCTTCTGTGCATCCGCCGTCGCCACCAGAGTCGACCACACGAGCGAACAACCGGTTCGGGGTATCAAGATACCTTGCCCGACCCGAGCACACCGGGACATCGAGAAGTCGACCCACATCATCACACTGCTTCGCATCCAACTCCCGTCTCCGCACTTTCTGCGGCCTCAACACCCCGCGTCCGAGTCGTATCACGCCACGTGCTGCATATGCCCAACCCGAAAAACCCAAAAGGAAAGGCGTAGAACCAAAAAGTCAAGTCAAAATTAGCAACTCACATAACCCGTCGTCGACTGGTCTGGACCAGGGAAAGAAGCAGCGACTTCAATGTACCCTGTCGTAAAGCAAAACTTATTCCATGTTTGCAGCATTCCGGATCGATATTCCATGTTGTGATTCTCGGCCGCTGTGAACGGTGCTGTCGAGCCTAGAAGCAGCGTGTCAGCCAACCAACGCTCAAGCCAAAAATAAAGACGAAAAGCGAAAACGCCGACGGTCCATGAACAGGGGCGTTGGGCAGGAATAGAAATGCAGCAACCACGCACCTGGTGTCAACCCAGCCTGTGCCGTCGAGGTTGAGTCCATCGTGATAACCAACGCTCCATCCCTCGTCGTGACCTGCGAGGGGTCATACCACTCCAAGTCGCCCGTAGCACCGTACCACAAATCCACCGCCTCCCAAAACGGATCGTCACCTGTTCACAAAAAGAAGTTCGAAATTAGTCAATAAATCAAGAACACGCGAGGATCAGAAGAACGGCAAAGGGAATCAAGGGCTAGTAGCAAAAGCATAAAGGGACGTTGATGGTATGAACTAGCCCGAAAGATTTCTCGAGTCTAAAAATAACCACCGGCAATACAAGCTCGGTCGCCGAGGCTGCTGATGCTACAGAACAAGAGATGTGCGAGCCGCATGATGCATTTTCGCCACGAGTAGGAACCCACAGCTACTCTCGCTCGAGAACTGGGGTGTCCCGCGAGGAGCCTTGTTGCCCGAAGACACGAGAAGCGTGGTAGAAGAGTGATAGGTGGGAAGGGTGACACGGTCGTGCCGCCAAACCCATGCCAGGACAAAAGGGGCTTTGCCCAATCGAAAGAAACGGGTGTGATGTTTCGTGTGCTGGTGGCGGCGCCCCCGTGAAGGTTGCGAGGCGAAACGTGAGACACGGGGTATAGCCGCAATCGAGGGAAGAAAGTGAAGGGAAAGGTTCGGGGAAACGCGTATGTATGCGGTCGTAATGACCTGGAGAAGGTAATGAAGGTGGAGTGTGAAGACTTGCCTGGGTAGAATGTCCGCCCATCCGTGTTGAACTCGTCCGAAAAGACAAGTTCATACTCCTGGCCGTCGAACCCTGTTCTTGTCATCGCCGACGGGGGTGTTTCTGGGTCGATAACTTCTGGCATTTGGAATCTGAGAGAAAAACGACTTCTTGAGCGAGAGACGAGTAGAGATTAAGAAGCAGGCGTACAGAACTGGTGCCTGGCCTGATCATCGATGCACGCAAAAAACATGGATAAGGCAGAGCGGGCGCAGATAAGTGGATGCACTGGAGCAAACGACGCAGACGACGTACCTGTAGCGTTAATCCTGATATTGCCATCTATTGCCCGGTTTTTGGCTTCATCGCGATAGAATGATAAGACCGGGTAGAAAATGAAGAGACATAGCAGCGCCAGGAGGAGCACAATGATGACGCCGACGTTCATGATACCCCTCCACGGGAATGCACCCTTATCGCCCCTCATCCCTCCCTTGCGATTTGGGTCATGAAGTAAATCCTCATCGTCTGGTGCTTCGTTCTCGTCCAGGATAGGATCGTACGCATACGGCACAAGTCCACGCACTGAGGGCATGCCAGAGGGGTACTTGGAGTCGGACGAAATCGAGATCATGCTGTCCCCTGATGACGATGCTATTGAGTCCCGCTTGTCCCTGAAGAGCTTCGGCGGCATGAGCAGCGACTCCCGGGCCTCCTTGCCATCGTCGGCAAGTCGGTAGAGGATCATCGACCCCCGTGGGCCAATGCTGTGTGGGAGGCCGCTGCTGTTGTTCCCCAGTCCTAATCCCGCCATGAGGTTGTCATCTAACTGGGGTTGCTTGGAGCTCCCTCTCGACGCTGGTCGCGAGCCAGTTGGCCGGGCGAAGGGGTTAGAGCCTGCGGAAAACGTCGACGGCGGAGTCGGGTTGAGAGGTGAAGAAGGAAAGCTTGATGAGCCGGGTACACTGCGCAGCTGACGCTGGCCGACACCGTGAACGTCGTTGGGCACTGGTGACGATGGCTGGGAGAGGAGACGGGCATCCTCGAGCGGATTCGGGGTTTGTGGTGGTGGGCTCCGCAGGCCGTGAAGGGCGTCACTGCTGCCGTACTCGATGTACTGGGCCTCCTCCCTCGAGCCGCTGCTGTTGCTGCTGATGCCGCTGGCGCTGCTCGTAGGTCCTGGTGCACCACTCGCCGAGGGATGGCTGGGGTTGGGGTGCGAGTGACGCGAATTCCAGTGCGAGCTCGTCGCCATTGCGGGGTAGAAGGAAGGGATGGCTGAAGAAGGAGGGGAGCTCGTCGGCGGCGACGACGACGACGAGGGGGCAGCGACAAGGGACGAATCCCGCAAGCGGGGAACACAAACCCGTCCCTGCTCATGTAAGCATTTTACCGTGAGAATGTGACAAATCTCGTCATTGGCAATAACACCCAGTGGCAGGTAAGCCTCCAGGTAAGCCAGGTAACGGGATCACTGGGAAAGATTCCCGGGCCGTGCTGCAGGCTGATAGTGTAGAGAAAGAAGCGCCTATTTTTCCTTGGGATTTGTTGCACCGGTGCTGCATCGCTAAAATCTTTCCCTGCGATAATGGTGTTCAATGTACTTAGTTCGAGACGTCAGTAGCCTTGGCTCTTGAAAAAAAAAAATTGGCTTCTGAGTAACCATGCTTACATGCTTACTGCTAGAGGCTCAATGGTGAGCGGTCAAGGATCAACGTCAATTTACACCCGGTGTATGTCACGTTCTGGCAATATTCGAGCAGCTTGACTCAGGTATCCTCGGAGAGACATTCATTCGGTGTCGAGTTCTCTAAATAAGCGACCTAATACAACCGGGGTAGATTGACCCACAGCATGTGTGGTCCTCGCCCACTGCACGAGGACATGTAAAAATAGATATCGCCTTTTCTTACTTCTCTTGAGTAACTCGCATCCGACACCGAGTTCAGGGGCTAATTGAACAATATTCTCCCTCCGGAGGCTTGAAGCTCGATAACGACACAATGGCGAACTTGTCGACGCGTCTCTTCGAATATTTGCCATAGTACACCAGCTAACCGTGATTTTAGTCACTAGGCTCCTTGAAGCAACCCACTTGCTCCGTCCATGCTGCCCTTCGTGAAGATGATCACGCTCCCACCCAAAGACCGACGTCAGTAGCCACCACTCAAGCATCATGACCTAGCCATCGATGGTCCAATGGTTCAAATTTGAATCACACCACATCGAGGAATACACCTAGTTTCTACCAGCTCCTCACGCCTCCGTCCCGACGTGCGCCGCATTCCTTATTCGGCAATCAAATGCAGAAGTTCGCATCAGATTGATTGCCGAGAGCGGCATCCTCTTCACTTCTTTTCCGTCGACGGTCAATTATGGCCGCAATATTCGGCACTTGGCGCCGAGATAGTTCGGCCTTTGAGCAGAACACCATTTGGGTTCCAATTCTTGTCGACATGGATTCTGCCCTTGTGAAGGGGCTTGCGAGAGCACCGAAGAGACCACGAATGACGTGAAAGTTGAATCATCTCCCAGGCTTCCTTCAACAATCCTAGAAAATTATGTCAACGACGGACCGAAGCATTAACCAGTCTCGTATGCCAGACTCATCCTACTGTTCTATCGTGAAGCAAGCACCGTCTCTTCAAGGAATGAGCGCTCACGGAGGTATAATAACTAACTTCGCTAGCGGAAATGTCCTCGCGTGCTGTGGACGTACGTTACTTAACCAACTCGTTGACTGAGGGTTTCTCGGACGCTCTCGATGAGTTCAGTGAGACGCTAGATACAACAAGCGGAATATAGATGTTCTCCAACAAACGACCCTTAGTTAATACATCTGCAGGAATAGGACAGTATACATACATCAGAGAAGAGAATTATGACGGTCAGGTCACTAGTTGTGGAATGTTCAATCCTTTCCATCCCCATACATCCACAGGTCCCCTGCTGGCGAGTCCTTGGAAGGATATGTCGAAATGCTGTTAGCAGCTTCGATAAATGCACCAATATTCGATAGAACCTGCTCCTCCCGCTGTCGAAATTTATCCCATGAGCAAATGAAATCATACATCCTCGGCAAGGAGTCCCACAATGCCTTCCTATCCTCTGTGCGATGCTCCTTGGCCGTCCGCCGGCAAGTCTTGCACACCCTATCCAGCTTCCTCGTCACAGATTTCTTGCCATTCCACGTCCAGAGTGCGTTCCTCGTCCTCGAGGTAGCTATCTCAAGGAACAGCTCCTTGAATATCACGCCGCATGTGGGCGGGGTCTTGCAACTCCCCGCTGGCAGGCGGCCGAAAATCGATAACGAAGCGCGTACGGCGTTCGTTTGGTTCTCATACCCAAATACGAGGGACCGCTGGTGGTCGAGGGACATTGTCTTCCACCCCCGGTATTTCATGATCGAGGTGATGTCGTTCTCATTATAGAGTGTGTACAAGAGGGCGGGGAGAGGCCAGGTCGCCCGGATAGTACGCAGGACCTCAAGAGCATTGAGGAGGTCTGCTATGGATAATGTGGAGATATCGCATAGGGGTGCACCGACGTCCCATCGTTCGAGTGAACTTGGGAATATGAGTGATAGATATGCGAACCCCCGTCTGACGAGGCCCGTGTGTTGGAAAGCTGTTGGAGGGAGAACTGACAAGCATCTCAAAGTCCCAAGTGTCACAACAAAACTCAAGTCGGAGCGAGATCTCCATAGATAAGATAACGGAAGAAGAAATGGGGATGGCGGGTGTCTTTTATGACCGCACTGTCTGCTCAAGCCATGCTGGATAGTTGTATATATTGACTTTCTTGGCGGCCAATAAATATTTACCTGGGCCGAGAGACAACGTTTCAACTTTCACACTAGTTTATGACGCGACCACCTGACCTTCTCAGGAGCCAACTACCATCTAGAACTTCGTTTTAAACTCAAGAAATGATGTACCAGGTCTTCCGAGATGGTAGAACAGGGATGCAATCATGAATGGGCTGCCTTTAACGCGATGCCAGGCGGCAAGACGAAGGACTCGCAGTCACGCATGGTCCTGGATGGTCTATTTCATGAGGCTTGTCTCTTCCTGACCCAGGGTTTGTTTACGCACCCTTACCACCCACATAAAGCTACTCAAACTTATCTGATCACTTCGTTACAGTGGAGGCCCTTGGTTCTGGGGTTCTCTCATTCTCTTCGCATGCAAAAGCGACATTACTCGGCGTACTTCGATGTCCTGGACGCGGCTCAGTTCATTTCAGAGCAGCTCGGGCCTCTGGTTGCGATTATGCGACGGCTAGCTAAGTATATCTGGCTTTCTCAATGGGCATCTCCTCCGACCTCGGCGCATTCTTCTGTTAGTCCATACCCGTCGCCCACCGCTCCACCGCATAATCCAGAATGACCGTCTTCCCGAGGTCGACGGGGTGGGGGAGTTTTGATTGTGTTAGCCACTACCATCGCCGCTCTGGAGCTTCGGTATTCAAATATTCAACCTCCAAGTTATCACGGAGAGATGCCGCATTTTTACGCTCCCCAAGGACGCTTTCAAAGACGATGTCTCCAACCCTGATGGCGACTACAATGCAGGTCTTATTTCCTTTGTGATTCTCTCAGAACGGCCCCATGTGGCTCGAGAATTCATTGCTACTGTCCAGATTCCTATCACCGAAGACCAAACTGCACAGTTACTTCCATGCCGTCTTTCACTGTCTGCGTTACTCGAACCCTCGAAGTTTCATTTTGCGCGTAATTTGCGTGCAATACAACACCGCCCGTGACGTCCCTGCAGCTAATGACCTACACTGTCGGCAAATGCCTCTCCGATATGCTCAGGATACGACGATACCTCGGCATTTGTCTCCTCCGATCTCGAAATGTATCGTAATCATTACCCCGCTTTCGTCACCCTGGCTCGCATAAAAGACTCGTCTGGTACTGCCAAATCCCTCACCGGGTCCCCCCACTGCCCACCTCAGAACCAACCGCACATCGTCTCAATACACCTCTCAGCAATATGTCTCGCTTTGTTGTCACTGGCGCTACAGGTGGCGCTCCCAATCGTCTCGAGATCAATGACTTCGTGAAGAATGACAAGTTCTTCTCGCTGTACATTCAAGCCCTTCGTACGTTCTTCGTTCTAACTGTCGTTGCTCAGCACTGACATCACATCGACAGAGGCCATGTCTTCGAACAACCAGGCTAACATCCAGTCGTTCTTCCAGCTCGGTGGTATTCACGGTCTCCCCTACATCCCATGGGATGGTGCTACTGGTGACCAAGCCTGGGACCCCAACACTCAGTGGGGCGGCTACTGCACTCATGGCTCCGTTCTCTTCCCCACCTGGCACAGGCCCTATGTTATGCTCTACGAGGTAAGTATCTGATGTTGTATAGTTACGATGCTGCTCAACACCGTTCTTCTCGAACAGCAAATCGTCCAGAAGAACGCAGAGGCGATCGCCTCCACTTATACAGTCGATCAAGCTGCGTGGAAGCAGGCTGCTGCCGATCTTCGCCAGCCTTACTGGGATTGGGCGGCCAATGCGATTCCTCCCGACGAGGTTATTGTGTTGAAGCAGGTCTCCATCACTGGCCCTAACGGAAATAAGATCACTGTCGACAACCCACTCTATAACTACAAATTCCATCCCATTGATCCGTCTTTCCCAGCGCCGTACAATGGTTGGGCGACCACCCTGAGGCAGCCAACCAGCACCAGACCGAACGCCACGGACAACGTAGCGCGTCTTCGCCTGTGAGTTCCGTTTTTTATCCTTCTTCATTTGTGGGCGCCCGGAAATAATCTAACTTAGTCTAAAAATAGCGTTCTTCGCGCAGCACAGAACGACATCACCTCGAGTACTTACAGCATGCTGACGCGTGTCCATGACTGGACGGCGTTCAGCAACCACACCGTTGGAGACGGAGGGAGCTCGAGTAACTCCTTAGAGGCCATCCATGACGGTATTCACGTCGATATTGGAGGCAGAGGTCAGATGGCTGACCCGAGCGTTGCTGGTGGGTCTGATAATAATAATGACGTGAACACCGCAGCTAAATGTTGTCCTTCCTAGCATTCGACCCTATCTTCTTCTTACACCACTGCAACGTCGACAGGATGCTTTCCCTCTGGTCAGCGCTCAACCCAGGCGTTTGGGTCAGCCAGGGCGATTCGCAGGATGGAAGCTTCACAATGCCTCCCGAAGACCCAGTCGACGAGAACACACGTAAGTGACTTAAGATTTCTGGTCTTGGTACCCTCCCTTACCCCGCTCTTCATTCTTCAGCGCTCACTCCATTCTGGAACGCTCAAACCACTTTCTGGGCATCCGCCGGTACTGAAGACACCGCCAAACTCGGATACACGTACCCCGAGTTCAACGGACTCGATATGGGCAACCCCGACGCTGTGAGGACTGCCATCGGCAACATCGTCAATCGCCTCTACGGGTCCTCAATCTTCGGCGGCTTCCCTCGCCGCTCTGCCCTAGCGGCTGTCCCTGCGGACGCGGAAGTGAGAAGAAGCCCGCCACTCGCGACACTGCCGAACGGGCTGCACCAGCCGCCACGGCCGCATCTGCAGTCACCTCCTTCCTCGTCCAACCCGGGAACGGACACGGACACGCCCAACCAACAACTCATCGTGGACATAATGCTCCTCCCGAACGTGACTTCTGGGACTGGACCGCCCGCATCGAGTTCAAGAAGTACGAGCTCGGATGCAGCTTCTCTGTTCTCCTCTTCCTCGGTCAAGTCCCTGAGGACCCGGAGGACTGGCTCTGTAGCGATAACTTTGTGGGCGCGCACCACGCCTTCGTCAATAGTTCTGCGGGACGCTGTGCCAACTGCCGTGGACAAGGAGACCTCGTCGAGGAGGGCTTCGTCCACCTCGATAACGCCATCGCCCAGTTCTCTGGCCTCAATTCTTTGGAACCAAGTGTTGTTGAGCCGTATCTTACCCAAGCTCTCCAGTGGCGCGTGCAGAAGGTGAGTGTATAGTCATTTCGAGTTTTCAAGGTCCTGACCTCACTGGTTACTCTTGTTATAGATCGATGGAACCCCTGTCGAGTTGGATTCGCTCGAGGTAGCCGTTCTTTGCACTTCGTTGAGCTACCCGCCCGGCGCCATGTTCCCAGTTCCTGGCGAACCCCGTCGTTACAACGGCATAACTCATGGCCGACTCGGAGGCAGCCGCCATGCTTGAAGAAATTCGCATTGCCCAGACAGAACGAACAATCGTGTAGGTATCTCGAACTGAACTCTGTAACACATATGTCATGTACCATCACACTAAATTGTCCTTGTTGTACGAAGTCTCTCTCCTAAATCCTGGACTGCTTGGTGAATTTAAGGACGGGCGAAGATAATGGTCTTGCCCTCAGAAGACCTGAAACTGACGTTTCCGCTGTAAGCCCACTGGGATTGCAACAAGGTGCAATCATCGGCGTATCTCCCATATTTTTGACTTGGACAGAGAACTCACATGCATTGATGTACTCACCATCCCCAGCGCGGTAGAAGAGTCCAGAACGGGCCCAGTAAATCTCATATCTGAAGGGGAGGATTTAGACAAGCTAACAAGCGGAAAGAGCAGTTCATACACGACGGTTCTGCCAAACGAGATATCAAATTCCTTGTTCCAGTGGTCCAAATCGACGCCGCGAACGCCATCTCACTTGTAGCTATGTTTGGTGTGGCAAATGACCCTGTTTTAGCCAGGGTACTTAAATCTGGGAAGGGGTAAGGTAGGTCTTTCGAATGCCATTTCGAGACTCGACTGGGTCGAGTCTCCTGAAATGACTCTTAGTCTGTTAGATTTGGGAGGAAGGGTGTCGGAATACTACAACGTCCGTCTGTAGTCTTCTAGATCTTGAATAAACCGTAGACCGGCACGCAAGCGCTCGTTTCGGAAGATGCCGACGTGCGTGATGGACAAGCGCCAAACGACAATTAAGGCGTAGCGCGATTTCGATGCTGAATGAAGCTCTCGCGGCTTCCAGATTATGATAATAGATGGTGTTCAAAATAGAATAAGCTTCTCGATGATGTCTAGGTGTATTTAACCCACTGGCGGTCCTTAATGTTACATTTATTAGAATCGCGCTAAAGGGAAGCCACTTGTGGATAGTCAAGAAAAACATAAATGAAATGTCTGAACTCCCAAGAAACATCCTCTGCATGTCGTTTCCGTTACTCCTCGTCCTTCTAGCATTCCTCGCCCTTCTACACCTCGCTGCCATCTCCTATCGACATGTCACCATGTGGTCGGTTATTCAACCCGTCGTTGCCGGTCGTGGGTCCTTGTTGGCTATTCTCCAGTACACCGCTGGTTGTCTGTTCGGTCCATGGCGGTCTCGAACAGCGGGAGCACAAGATATCCATCCTTGGTCGTTTATCGAGGATGCCTTCTCGACGGGTACGCTCACGTCGGAGGGTGCTAACCGCGTCCTTTCCTCGTGCACTGCGCGAAATGATCAGGAGGGGTGATATGACCTATGAAATTCGATTGAGATAAACAGGCAAGCGAATTCAAGGCGAAACTAACAGATACGTGAACCATCAGGTACTCTGCAGCCACGGAAACCGACGAGTTTACGAAAAATAGAAGGATGAACACACAGTCGCAGACGACTATCAGCGCACAGGCTTCGACGCATATCGCAATTATTCTCGAGTATGGCGAACCGTAGTCACTTCCAAGGATCTTCCGGGTGTGTCTCTGATGAAGGTATAGTCGCACAGTCACTAGCATTGAAAGGGTTATGTTGACGAATGCCGTCAAGGACGCCAGGATAAAGAACATGATCATCGTCGAGTCGGTCACGTTCCCTCCCCATTCTATGAAGGCATCGCCGATTGTCATATAGGTAGGAAGGATGTCGAAAATGGCCAGGGAAAGCACCACTCCTATACCTGGTATACGTCTCGTAGTAAGCAGGTAGCGATAGCAAATGAAAAGAGTTCTCTTACCGAACAGCAACACCGAGAGGAGCAAGAGAAGACAGAGGAGGGCAGTTTTATACGCTGGGTAAACACCGCGGTATATAATTATGCACCGATACATCTACGGTTTGCTTAGCTTTGTCCGGGAAATACAATCAGGGAGGACCAGGAACTCACCATGAAACCATCTGCGCCCCACAACGCAAGTGGAAATAGCAAGATTTCCAACCTAAAAGGGTAGTAAATAGCCTTCGAAGAATTCCTTGGGTCATCTCGCAGAGCGATTGCAGCGATCCCAAGAAGATATGAGGTCGTGCTGACGAGGGCCATAAATAGCATATAGCAAATAGTGAGATTCCTGAGTGGAATAGGTTTTCTTCGCACTTGACGGAGACAATGGAGTGTGAGCATGAAGACGAATGAATACGCGACCCCGGACAGAATAGAGCCGAGTTGACCGCATTGTGGAGGGACTAATCCGAAGGGCATGGTGGTATCGGTTTGACGGTGACTTAGTGGTTTAAATGTAAGGTTAATCGGCGGACAAAAGCTAAAAGGCACACATTTCAAAAGTGATGGGCTTGATGGGCACTGACGGGCACTGACCTTATGATGTGGGGCCTTTGACAGTCGGACACCCACCTACTCAAGAACGGGATATGGATAAGATCTGGGGGTGTGGCACCCAAGCACGAAAAACTTCTTTTCATCTGTGCAATGCCGATGTCAATTTCATTTACTGGATCCAGCCAGCCCCGGTCTACAGACAAGCCCACCCCGCTTATCACCCTTGGTAGTCTTAAAGCGGCATAAACTTCTTCCGGATTCCGCTGCAACACAAACACGGGGAGTCATACCCTGAAAAGAGGTTCCTGGCCCCCAGAAGCTACTGTATAACTTCGGGTCTACCTACTAGGAGTGTGAAGGCAAGCCTCTGTGAAAAGCCATTCGGATCGACTTTCTCCCAAGCTGACAGGCTAACTTGTGGATGTCCTAGATTTATGAAAAGTCAAGAGTGGGCCCGCTTATCAACAAAAGAAATCTCCCCTCCTTATCTACACCGCGCCGATCCCTTACATAATAAGCGCCCGTGGCGTCTCATCAACACCAAGATTCTCTCCCAGGAATAAGATCCAGTTTCATGATACAGCTCTCTCGTAATTTCTCTACTATTCAACCTCTCTCGAAAGGTCATATCTTTAGGGCCCATCAGACACTGTCGGGCCCATCATTTCTGAGAGACAAGTTATGCGACTCAGCCCAACGTAATCAGGAGTACACAATTTGGATCGTGTTAAGCTTGTGTCGGCCGAGCAGACTGGTATTTAAGCGATTACGTTGATGTCCAACAGACACTATAATGGCTTCATCCACGGCTTTCTTCCAGACTGAAGACGTAGCAGACGCTATGGCGGGGGTCGCATGTGGAATGGTCCTCCTGCTCACGCTTCATTGTCTTCAGCTGGTGTGGAAGAAATCCTGCAGATTAAAGCGATTCACAGTCTCCTACATTTCGTTCATGGCCCTCGTCAGCGCCTTTTCCTTGATTTTCTTGATCTTCTCTGTGGTTGGGGTGGACTTCTATCTCCCCGATGGCATGGAATTTCTCTTCTTTCCGCTTGCTTTATGGGGCGCAGACGGATTACTAGTGAGCTTCGGGTAGACTCATAACTCCCATATCTGAATTTCTCGAACTACCTGTAGATTTATCGATGCACGATCATATACGAAGGCATTTCCTGTGGGTACAGAATTGCCCTGCACGGTCTTCTCTTCCTCTTCTCGATATTGCTATTTTGTAAGATAGATAATCTCTGAGCTGAGAATTATTCGCTCATAATCAAAATTCCGCCAGGTGTAGGATTGGTAGTCCCCCTCGCCCTTTTCGAGGTCATTTCAGTTCCAATTTCCTTTGCCGACATAGACGAGTCATCATGGATCGTTCTGGCGATGAGAGTGTACTTTATCCCGGCATGCCTGACAGGATTCATCAACACAACACTCACAATACTCGTAACCCTGGGTCTAATCTTCCGTCAGAAGAACACCTGGCGTAGTTTCGGTTCGCCGTACTCAAGGATATTAACAATATTTATTGAATCATGCGCCCTTATCCTTGTCTGCGACTATGCCTTCATCATCCTTCTCCTTCAAGCCTCGCACGTGGGACTACTTCCACAGCGCTTGATAGTTCATTTGTCGGTCGGTTTACTTCGACCGCTTCCTCGTCGTTTATGCTGATCTCGACTAGGTCATATCACCTCTCTTGATTATGGCACGTAGCGCGAGAGGCGAGGATGCTATCAGTATCCTGCAGGGACAACAGGACCTGCGAGAGGAAGACCTCGAAAGAGATCCAAAGTTGGAGACCTTGTGCTTCTGCTGCTCGGGGGGACCGTTGTCAGATGAAGCGATGGTCGGCGTCCTAGATATCGGTCGACAAGCGCCCACCCTCCATGACTGCGGGCAGAATAACCGACAGAAGAGTGAGGATCTCGAAACCTCGTTCCCTCGTGGCGCGACGAAATGAGAGGTGTAGCGATGGCCCGGAAAAGTATACTCAAAGCCTATAAAAACGAGGCCGTCGAATGACAGCGTCAATGAAGCGCCCTCGGGAGGGGATTCAGATTTGGGGTCATACATACACCACCAGCTAGGGCACTTTGGTGAGTTACTAGAAAGAGGATAATTTCTGGCGGTAGAAAGTCAAGTGGGTCGAAGAATTGAGTTTGACTTAATGTCGACTGGACCGCTGCAGCCTGAGAACAATTCTGGCAAGTCCCGGTGCCGGTGTGCCGATTGCCGAGTGCCGAGGACCGGAGCCTTTCCTCGTTTTTCGTCTGTTTTCGTTCCACCCTTTCCAAGTATGCCAGCGCGATAAACCTCTGGTGCTCTTGACCTATTCAATATTTCTCCAACGTCTTCACTAGTCACTATCTTCTCCCCTGACATAACTAGGATCAAGGAATGGCGGAAGGGGGAAGGCTTTGTCGTGCTTGATTCGGCGCATCTGTCGACGGCCAAGATCTCACTACGGAGGAGGATTACAGAACCCCGCGATTGGCTGCCATACCCCACCTAAGAGGTCTTGATTGCTGGTGCTCGAGGTACATTGCACGCCTTCATTTCATGAATAGGCGTTCTCGATAAGACTTACAAGGCACTTCTCCTCTTTCAGGCCTTTGCGTCGGAACATACTGGTTTTTAGATCCTCCTCCTTTAATACGATGAGGGATGGAATGAGTATCGGTCTCGATTTACGGATACCATTTCTCCAAGGCACATCACCTGCGAAGTGGGCTACCCACTCGTCATCGACAGAGGGACAGCTTAGCGATCGAGAAGACGGAGTGCGGCCTCGCCTGCCTGACGCTTGGGAGGTACTTCGGAGAGAAGCTCGTCGGTCGTTTTCCCGTTGTGCAGCGCGAAAATGACTACGGGCCTCAGCTAGGTATGTCCGCTTCCTGCTTCCTCCTCATATTTACCATTGACACGAATAGGATCGCACGGGAATGCCAGTCTCGCTCACTGCCCGTGATGCACTGTATTACTTACTCGACCGGACAACTGCAGAACCTCGCTGACTCGGAGAATGTTCCATCTTTCCCTCACCAGATGTATTCGTGATCCATGGTCTCTTTTCCTCTCCTGGACCCCGCTCACCACCAAGCCCGTGTCTCGTAATCTATAACTTCCTTCTCAGCATAAGGAAAGAGGGATATTGTCCGAACGGGGTATCTAGAAGAGATAATTCGAGAGTATAAGAAGATACCGGCGAAGAAGGGTCCTCGAAACGTCCACGTCAAGGTATCCGTACGCGTCGCGCTACTAGCACTCCTCTCGATCAGGAGCTCCGCTGACCGAAATGCAGACATCCTGTCGGCCAACCTCCACACCGTTGGTTACTTGATCCACCAGTGACCCCTCCGAAGAGCTGAAGCGCAAGGTCTCTAACCTTAATTGTCTCTCTTGGGCGCCTTCTCGGAGGGTCTGCTCGCGTCGGAGGGTGCTGATGGCGTCCTTGCCTCGCGCAGTGCGCGAAATGATCAGCAAGGGAGATATAACCTAGGGAATTCGGTTGGAATTCGCGTACAGACGAACTCAACGGGGAGAAGTACTCACCGAAACGTGAACCATCAGCTGCTCTGGAATAGTGGACGACCTCCCGGGCACGAAAAACAGAACGATGAACAAGCACTCGCAGATCACGATCAGCGCGCAGGCTTCAATGCAAATCGTGATTATCCTCGAGTAAGGTGAACCGTACTCGCTCCCAAGGATCTTGCGCGTGTGCTTCTGATGCAGGTATAGCCGTAGGGAAACCAGCATTGCGAGCGTGGTGTTGACGAGTGCTGTAAGGCACGCTAGGATGAAGAACATGATCATGGCCGAGTCGGTCACGTTCCCTCCCCATTCAATGATTTCACCACCGGTCGAAACATTGGTAGGAATAACACCGAACATGGCGAGAGGAAACGCCAACCCGCCGCCTAGTAGGCATTTTGTATTAGTATGTGGGACGTGATTGATGTAAGAAGTGTTTTCTCACCGAATAGCAACACGCAGAGGAGCGAGAGGAGACACCGCAGGGAAACTCTGTATGGGTGAGAAACGCCGCCATAGATGATCATGCACCGATACATCTGCTGTTCGTTTAGACAACGCCGCTATGTGTCTTACGGGAATACCTGAACTCACCATGAAACTGTCTGCGCCCCATAAAGCAAGTGGAAACAACAAAACTGGCATCCCAAAAGGGTTGCAAAGGGCCACCTTTATATAAATAACTGTTTGTGTCTTTCTCATTGTGAGAGAAACGACCCCGAGACTAAAAGAAAAAGTGCTGATGAAGGCCATGAACAACACGTAACAGACATAGAAGTTTTCATGTGGCATCGGTCTTCTCCGTACCAGACGGAGGGAGTAAACCGCGAGGGTGAATACAATCAGATAGGCGACCCCGGAGAAAATAGCACCGAGTTCGTCATATATCATGCTTCCCCTTTTTAGCGAGACGGAAGTTGGAGGGGGAAAGGGGGAGAGGGTTTCTTGATTCGAAGCCGACGTGTCTGTCTAAATATCATTCTATTCTAGAAGAATAACGTTACGCAGCATGAGATGTCATGTTATTTTGACGTGCATGATGGGCGTTTAAATATTGACGGTCTTGACCATGCCGGTGGAACATCGTTAGATACGTAGTCAAGTATTGCTCGATGGTGCGAGCCTATCTGAAAGCATGCATGGCATTTCTTCACTCCGCGTCATATGCGATGGATGTCATTCAGTACAACATCTTGAATTTTGAATTTTGGCGTCACATGTCAGACATAGCCCAGACGCCAAGCCAGACTCCACCTACGAGCGCCTAATACGTAAGGTTCGATTCTGAGTAGATAATAAGAGAAGCCAACCAGCGGGCCCATATTTGATGCTCTACAATGAAGGATATCCGTCATTCAGCTTGTCAGCACGAAAGTCAAAGTCGGGTACAGAGGCTATTGTGAGAAGGTATAATCGCTGATATACCAGCAGGGACTATTAAACAGCCTTCGAGACATGCGCCGCCTATTCTAAATCTTTGAAATTAACTGCACCGCTCGAGGATTCAATATTAATTACGGGCGCAACGTCGAAAACGGACTCCGTTAGTTCGGCCTTCCCCGATCGCGTTCGCGGTTCAATATTGCAATCCTCGATTTCTTACAACCATACTTAAATGAGAGTGGCACAGAGGTGAAATATCGACCTTTGCGCGTGCCCCATGAGAAAATATTCTGCTTACTATAATACATTTGCAACCTCTACACATACGACTCTCCGCGATGGGCCCAACAGAGGCTGTTCCCAGGCACACATGTTCTTCGATGATGCTGTTCAAGCCTGGGAACAACTTGCCAGATGAGTATCAAGATATTAAATTCTCCTTGATTTCTCCCACGCAAGACTGTTCAAAAATTGCACAAGCGTTATGGAACCGCCTCATGACGTCGGCGCTATCGACTGCCCGCAACAGCTACAGTTCAATTGACCGAGACTCACCCCCGCTGGCTGCCTGTAGGCTGAGATCGGACAAAGAACGACAGCACAGAGAGAAGGAGGAACTATCCTGACCCCACGCAGGGCCCAGGTTACGGAGCCGTCTACATTCAAGACCTGGCGGAGGAAAAGCCTGACAGTACATCACGAGTGGGGGCTGTAGACTCAACGACTTGGTTCTCGAAAGGTACGTCATGAACTTTCATTCGTTTATTCATTAGATCTGACACAGAGGGAATAAACTTTCAGCGAAAACCATAACGTACTCCCTCTCATTACATCCCTCATCTGAATTCAAGGGTTCGATTTTCTCGTCTCCACGAGCCAGCAAACCTCTGAGGTTGGAATTTTACCAAGTTATGTCCCGAACGCGCCTGTTGCTGCCGAGTGGTACGCCCCGAAGGCCCCAGGATGCAAGAAGACGACGCTTTTGCGGCGAGTGACCCGTCCGCGCTACAGTCGTACATTCAGAGCAGGGGGAGAGCCTTGCCATCCACCAGCCTCGTGTTCGGTCAGGGAGACATTAGTGGAGGTATCTGGAGGACGTAGGAAGACAAATTCTTCAATCCCTTCATTGGTGTCTATGAAGGGTGTCCCCGCGGACTTTGAAGTACGTCCTCTTTCTCCTGGCTATACCTCTCTCAATGTCATCGTGCTTGACATCTGAAACTTAAGTAGACCCTCGAACACCAGTATAGGTCTCGGTGTCTCGCGACGCACCAACTTATACTCGGCCAGATGAATACAGGGCCTCGCTGACTCGGAGAAGGTTCGTTTACCAACACACCGCCTCGCACCACTTATCGTCAATTTAAAGGTGCCCCGTCAGGCCAATCGATATTCCTCATTCTCGTGGGCTGGGTTCGGAGAATTGGCAAATCGTGTGCGGGGTAGCTGGAGAAGATGCGTTCGACAAGAAGTGAGGTAGCTCTTCCAATATGTAACATTTTCTGACTCGTACTCAATCTTCCGATAGCTTCAGGCGGGGAGGACCCTCAGTGAGCGGGGAGGTCGTACCTACCTGAAGACATGATGTGGGTCGGACGCGGAGGAATACGACTCCAGTGGAGAAGGTGCCCTTCGCTCCTGGGTGAAAGGTCCAGCACAAAAAAAATACCGGTGTGTTCGTGACGAACGTCCTGTTCTGTCCACACTAGTACTTGCACAACTCGACCAAGCCTATTGATTCGGTAGTGGGAACTATCGAGGTGACCCAGCCAACTCACCGCCGGAGTCTACTAGTATTTGGGCGACGAGGTCGCAGCGGAGGATACATTTGGAAGACAGAGAGACAGGGAGATAGTGTTACGGTCACCACGTCTCTCAATGTAAGTAGTGGACCCCAAAGATGAACGTATCCTTGCATCGCGGTAATACCTATGTCTAGCTAAATTAGTGGCTACGTGCGGTACTAAAATATTACTCCTAAAGAGCATAGAGACCACTCGCCGAAACCCATGAAAAATAAATTTAGAAGTTGAAACTTTCAAGAAAGGCCTTGGAGGCGTCCATCAACCCAACACTCTCTTGTCATCACGCATAGTCTTTGTCCACTTCATTGCCGTCCGTGGGCGAGATGCGCGGTTCACCGCCATGGCGCCGATTGTTCAGCATGTCATCATCGTCGGTCGTAGGTGCTGGCTGGCCAGTCTCCAGCACACCGTAGCTGTTCGTAGGTTGCTCTCAAAACTGCAGGGTCTCCAATCTCGCCCCTCTTTCAAGGTTGCCATCTTGGAGGATCGTTTGGCATTGGATGGTAGTGATGGCATTGGAAGGTAGTAATGGCATCCTTTCCTTGCGCGGTGCGCGATATGATTAGGATGGGTGATATGACCTGTCAACCTTGTAAATTGAGATGACAAGAAATGCGAAGTAAAGAAAACAGCTGACGGAAACGTGAACAATTAATTGCTCTGGAAGTAAGGATGCGAGGGAGCCCGTGAAGTTTAAGACGACGAACACACCGTCGCATACCACAGTCAACAAGCACGATTCGACGCATATCGCGATTATTCTCGAGTAAGGAGATCCGTAAGCAGCTCCAAGAATCTTCCGGGTGTGTCTCTCAGTGGTCACCATCACCGCGAGCGTTGTATTGACGAGGGCAGTGAGGGATGCTAGTATTCCCAACATCATCTGCGGGTCATCGGGATCTATGTTTCCGCGGTCGATAGGAATGACATCAAGAATGGAGAGGGGAAGGATCACTCCTAGTACGCCTCGTAGATGTACAATCATCAGTCAAAGTTGTCAGATGCCCTAACTTTTCTCACCTAATAGTAGACGCTAACACGATAGATACCAGGACTTTGAGGAATAGGCGGTCATACTTTTTACCTGCGTAGTGCTCAAGAAACTCTGTGAGGCGGACTCGAAGCACACAAGTAAGTAAGTAAGTAAGTAAAAAACTGCTGCAGCTCGACTGACTCGTTTTTTCTTCCTTTGCAAGTATGCCGTTGCTGCCGGACCTACGTGTCTTCTTGCAATCGTTTATGTTGATTTTTTCACCGTGGGCATAGTTCGTGCAGTGGGGGTAACGGAGATCCGACCTCGTCACCCGGCCCGAGACTATCGCTTGCCGATTGTCGGCTCAATAATGCCGCGTCCTCTCGGCGGTTACGCAGGCCTCTACCACTCTCGACTAAAATAAGCGGTGTACCTCATCGGCATCGCACATCTCGGTCTCATTGTCCAACGAAGTGTTCAATAAATACTCGACCGCCCGGCTCTCATGACTAGAAGCACTTGGAACTGCATTCTATCCATCTTCCCCATCGTTCTCGCAATCGTTCTCGCCTTTCGAAACACCTCTCCTATGCCAGCACTACCAGCGATTAGAGCGGCCAACGCTGCATTCAAGCATTCCCTGTCTCCTGCGCCTGTCGGTGTCTTTGTGGGCGGCACATCTGGGATTGGACAAGGAATGGCAGAGGCGTTTGCGCGCCACACTAACGGGCACAGCGACATCGTCATCGTTGGACGAAACCGCGCGGCCGCCGAGAAGATTCTATCGAGCATGCCTCTCCCCAACTCCGGGAAGTTTGCGCGAGAATTCGTGCAATGCGACGCCACCTTGATGAAGAACGTGCAGGCCACGACACAAGACCTCCTCTCACGATACCCGAAGGTCAACTATCTCGTTATGTCTCCAGGAATCATGACACTCTCCGGTCGTGACGAGACTGCGGAAGGCATCGATAAGAAGCTAGCCGTGCACTACTATGCACGGTGGAAGTTCCTTCGCGACCTTCTTCCTGCATTGACGAAGGCGAAGGAGGCAGGAGAAGAAGGAGCTGTTATGAGCGTTCTCGGGGCTGGCTACGGGGGTCCTATAGACGTTGAGGACCTCGCGGTCGAGAAGGGGTACAGCACATCACGAGTAGCTGCCGTTGCTCCCACCTATAATGACTTGATGCTGGAGGTACGTCGCGAGCCTTCGTTTTTACCTTTATACTGACAATCGGGTCGATAGGCGTTTTCGCAGAAGGCACCCACTCTTTCCCTCATCCACGCGTCTCCCGGAGGCGTCCGGACATCCATTTTATCGTCATCTCCTTCAGCGCTCATCCGCATAGGCTCGGCTGTCCTGCTTCCCCTGCTGCTCCCATTTACTGTTTCGCCTGGTGAGTGCGCCGAATACATGTGGCATGCCGTCTACTCGACAGCCGCAGAGCCAGGCGTGTACCGGACGGACTCGCATGGGGAAAATATAGGCAAGAAGAGTTATTTCGGCGATGAAGAGCAAAGGAAGAAGCTATGGGAGCATACTGAGGGTTTGCTAAATTCAGTAATTGCACGAGCATAGGACGTCCTTCACAGGTAACACAGTAGTTCTACCATTTTAAGAATGTCTCTTAAATGTTCAATTTCCTAGATTTCTTCACGACAAGGTCTGCTTCTCTCTGCCCTCCTGGTCTGTTCGTGTTACTCGACGATTCGTAGTCGGTACAATTGTAGAGGGTTGGCGCTGCTCCAATCAATTCATTTCCAACATGCTTATTGAGAACGAGTGATGCGATCCAGGAGAATTTGGGCGCTTAACGCCACACAGCCACAACCACTGATCGAGACATAGGGCAATGATCGGGCGCCTGCTTCTCTTTTCATTTTACAAGCGACATAGCCCAGTCGAGAATCGGGCTCAAAGCGACACTCGTCTCTCTATATCGCCTCGAGGACACCAGCGGCTGTAAGACGGCTATCAAGCCCAAACAACGCTACACACATCACCCCATCGAAGCTGGTTCCTCTCTTTCACCTTTCCTTATTAACGTCGACGACTGGTTGGTGGCATCTCGCCATTCGCTCCTCTGGGTCTCTTGGGAGCGCACATCGATCAAGAAATCGTTCATCTGTGAGAGAAATGTGAGTGCCCTGGGTCGTTCCGGATTAGTCAGAGAGGAGAACAATAAGAGGTGAGGCTTCCCCCACTGACGACCGTAGGAACCCTGTCAGAACGCGGTGTTGTGACTGGGGCTCGACGTGACGCTCATGGCCAGCTCTTATTGTCTTGCGGGAACGCCGGGCCTTTCTACTTCCCTCGCCTTGTGCCTAGCTGGATGCTTTTGCTACCTCTTTATCTGGCGATACGGCTTTTTCTTGTTCTCCGGCTAGTCCTTTACCTGCAAGAACGGACGCATAGGCACTGCTTTGCATTTGTTCACTTTCAATTGAAGACCGGAGTTTGCCTCTCTCGAGTGAAGAGATCGGTTGGCTACAAAGTGCACATACCGCGGCAATACACAGCATTACCTCGTGCCGACCGCATTGCAGGTCGGGGAGAACTCGCCTAGCGAAGGGGAGCCACGCCGAATATTGTCGTCATATTTAACTGCGCCATCTTTGACTTCACTGTCGGAGGACAGGTCCACCCATGCGAAAACACGGCTCATGAAATCGGAGGATGTACCGCCTATCGTTCGTCTTCCCCTGGAAGTCCTGGAGGTCTTCGTCGAATTGTCCCCGGTAGCCGCCAAACTCGCCATTTCTAGAGTATCAAGATTATTCCATTCTTTGACACTTCGCTCCTTGTATCGCGATATCTCGCTCTGTTCACCGCGTTTGGTCATTGGTTGTTGTCGAACCCTGACTTCAAATCGCAACGCCGCTTCGACGGTTAGATCGATATCGATCTCTTACACGTGCGTCTCTTTTTCTTCCTTGTTCGACTGGTCGATTGACTGATCTAGAACACCCCACATAGACATTACCCTTCGGCCTCTAACTCGTTTCTATCTTCCTATTATTCCCTGATTCGACACGCCCTCCTCTCGCTACCCGATCTTCACACTCTGAAACTCTTGATTCACGATCCCCACCTCGTCACTCTCCTTGACCACTCCTTATTTCCTTCGTTGTGCCAATTCGAATGTTATCTTACACCCTCCGCCACACTCGTTGATTTCTTGAACCATCACCCCAGAATAAATTACCTTCAAGTCTCACCCTACGAAAACACAGCGGTATCGGAGGATGACCTTACCCTTCCACCTCTGCAACTTCCGCGCCTTCGGTATTTCGCTGGGAACGTCCAAAGTGTCCCTTTCATCGGTCCTTCTAGTCCCCTCCGAGCGGCTATCATTAGCTGGGAAGCAATAGACACAGAGCCGGACCTTGTATTTGCTGCCCTGCAACGTTCGAGCAGGAACACGCTATCCCTGTTGAGCTGCAGGAGACGGGGATGGAATCTCGATTTAATCGACTCGGTGTCCCTTCGATTACCAGAAATTCTTACGTTGCGCGTCTCGAACGTTCTTCTCGTTGATTCGAGTCCCACTGAGGTGAGTTTTCTTCGGTTAAATTTAGCATATTTATCTTCTAACGATCGAGGCTCTTAGACTTACCTTCAGACCATCCGAAGTTATCTCCATCGTTTTACTCATCTCTTGCGGCTCCGAGTAAATTGCATCGATTATTGGGAGATGGGCGATGTGACCTGTCAGCTGGATCAAGACGCTTCGACCGTCACAGAGTGGGGTGAGGCCTGCCCTTCACTCGTCGAGATAACGCTACCCCGTGAGTGTTTCCACGCGCAGAGTTTTATTTATCCTTCTGACCTCCCGATGTTTATTTTTGCGAATCTTGAGACTCTGACGGCTTGTCGTGGTTCAGATTTTCGGGAAACGTGTGGGTTCCGGATCCAAAGCATGCCCTGGGCGTTAGGTGGCTGGAAACTGCAATCGAGAAGAAAACTTCGATGTTGAACTCAATTGCTGAAGGTTTGGACGTTGGCCACCAGTCAGAGTCGCCACGGTCGCACCCTCGCGAGTTCCACGAGTCGATCGCTGCTGTTCGATGGCAGGTTGGGATCATGCTCGGAAATCGGGTTGGAATTTCTCACGAGGGAGATGGGGACGGGCGACGGTGATTGGAGAGGAAGGCAACTTCGTTGCAGAATATCTTTGTTCAAAATTCGACTGTCTGCCCTGCGGACATTTCCGCACCCAAAACAGCCTCAGCACGAGGTCTGCGTTATTCTTGGTTCGGCTTCAAGTTTTTTTTCTGAGGCGAGTCTGTGCCATCCCGGACCCTCATTTTTCAATCCTTTTCTCGTTCATTGGACCAAAATCGCACTTCGATCAATCTCATCATTCGCATTTCTTTTTGCATGTACAATCATACACCTAGACTTCAACAATTTCGTGCACTACACGCGTACTCATTAATTACGTGCTGTTTATACGTATTTCAAGTCTGTATCAATTCAAGATCTCGAATCATTGTTTCTCCTCGTGCGACGGTTCATTTGGATTGTCCACTTACCGGCCCGGCAGACGCGTCGCGGTTGTTTAGTCACGTGGAATTACGCAAACTCGTGCTTGACTAAACCTCGTTTTCAACCAACGGTCAACCGCCATGTTTCCCACTTTCGCGATACCATTCATTCACGGATTCTCGCTGAAAATCCAAGTTTCGATCCTTCTAACCCTCCTTCTGGCAAGTTACCTGAACAAAACTGCGAGATTCGTCATCGCTGCCCTTGCAACGGGGTATTTAGCCTTCAAAATCCTGGTGCCGGTCGTCCAAGTCGTGATATATGTCTTCAAGGGAGTCGCGATGTTCGGATTTTATATGCACTACTTCCGAATCGCTGTTGGGATGATCGGAGGCGGCATTGTGTTCGTTTGGAACTATGTGTCGGAGCTCGTCGAAGAGGCGAAAAGGCAGGAAGAGGAGGAAGAACGATAGTAGATTCGAGGAGATATTTTTGAGTAAGTTTTTGTTTTGTGTGGGTGTTCTATAGCCATGTGATATATGTTTGCAGAGAGCCCGACATTAGCTGGCAATAGCTGGGAGTCAAGCGACGCTCAGACCGGCCAACATAGGAACCACGAGCTCGTTTCGCAAGACTAGGACACGTCACGACGCGTTTTAGGAGCGACACACTTCAGCGTCTTTGATTCGAGCACTTGCAAGCAAGAAATGTACCTATATGCGTCGTCTTTCGCAATGTATCTGCTCCGGCGTTCAATCCTCCTCGGCTTACGACTCTCTTTCCTTCGGGCGTTCCTACTTCACTATCGCAAATCTGATGTTTCAAACATTTTTAGTGAGTTAATCAGCGTATTTACCCTCTAGCATCTCTATCTGAAACCCACAATGTTGTTGTAGCTGGATTAGCCCCAGAGGTTCGCACTTTGACCGTGAGCATCTAATAAGCCAAGCCACGTTTCGTCGAGCGTTCGATTCTGTGCTGTATTCACGAACAATCTCTTACCAATATTACGCGCAGCAAGGACTGCGCATATGGTCAATCTTCTCGTTCAGTATAATCGCGTTCGAAACAAGGAAACTCCGCCGTTATGGCGAATGTCTCTACCCTTTCAACGCACTCATTCTTCTTATTTAATGGAAGCCTTCTCTCCCACCAGTGAATTAATCCGTGTATTATCGAGCCTCGATGACGCCTAGGTAGCACTTTCGTCTCCTATGATCCTCTCGGGTCGGATGTCACACAACGAATCGGCCTGTCGGACGACAAAGCGTTCGTCATTCTCGCCTTCGATTAGCAAGGCCGGGCAACGCCCACGCCGTCACCAATGGATCGAGGCCCACTAGAAACGCATGTCGTTCGAGGTCTGAATTCTTTCACGCATTGCGGGTTTACCTCGCCTCCTCGGCATCGGCGAAGAGCGTGCATATGCTACGATGGTCACTGTTTCTGACTTCCTCATGTATCGTCGAGATTATCCGTTGTCGGCCCGCTAGTAATCGTCAACCTATCCTCCGCATGACTCGCAATGACTAACTCAGCACCTCGCGGCCGGCGCTGCCCTCGACGAGGCCTACGACGGCCCCCCGGCATGGGAGGTGTGCCAGTTTCCTCCGTGGACATCGGCCGTGCCCGACTACGAATAGAAGTTTCCCATTTTCTGGTGGTGTAACCACTAACCACGACCGGAACCCCAGGGGATTGATCTTGTTGTGGGACATGGTGCCTGGTAAGTAGCGCCACTATGCTCGGCAAACGACATTTGCCAAATTGACAGTTTCTTTTCTCATTCGCCCATTCGCATTCGTGGGTGATTGTGGAAGCATCCGTGGACTTTGCAGGTCCAACGGTCTTGCATCAGGCTCCGTCTTCATTCTTAGCCATCTGCGTACATGTAAGGAGCTCTACATTTAGCTGCAATGAATCCTGATAGTGATATTTAACGACTGGCGACGATAAGCTGGGAAAGCCAAAATCACGCCGTCGATGTTTGTCGGCCCCTCCATGAATATTTCAAGATTCTCTGGTTCGATTCCTTCTCCACTTTAGTAGTATCTGCTACCTTGATTTGTTCTCTAAGGCTTCAACCCCAACTTGTTCCCGCCAATGAAAGAGCAGCAATTGGTGCGTGCGCCCACATATTCTCCGCAGTGAGTATCTATTTATAGGGCTCCCAAAATGCTTGGCATCTTGGCAACGTCCATTGATGTTATTTTAGGCGCACCCAGATGCGACCATGGCTATCTATCTCTCACCCCATTGCCCGTCGCCCGTTGACGTCACATTGCCGTGAATCTGTAAGCATTCGAGTTTTGAATGAATGACCTCTGTGGAATGGGACCATATGGACGTGTCAATTTCTTGTGATGTCGCCTCCAGCACTTCCTGCGACCTATGCTACCCCGACTCCAACACTTCAAAGGCCTTACGGTCAACGGTCGTGGTGATGTTTTCGCCCCAGCTCTCTCCAGTCGATGATTAGGACGAGGGGATCGCGAATCGTGCTTCTCGGTACCTGCGCTGCCCCGACCTCGATCGAACGTCCCGGCCAGTTTTCTCTACCACGATGCGGCGCGGACGCAAACCGAGGCTAAAAATAACACCACCGCTTGCCATGTGCACTTCTGTTCGTCCCCGGATGGCTGAACTCTATCCGGCAGATAAAAATGCGAGGCTGCTTCCTAGGCCACCCGACGAGGCTTCTTTCGACCCGCCATCTCAGGGCCCCTTCGCCCCAGCGACTTTTCCCCGCTCCCAGTCTACGAAGTCCTGCATTCCTGCCCACCTCTTGTGCTATGGCTGGTCTACAAGGAGACGCAGATGCCCTCATGGCTGCTGCAGAAATCAAGAAACACGATAGCATCTCGACCGAGAAACATTCGGAGCTGGACCATGAGCTGGATGGTATCCACGATGGGCTTGTTTTCCCTACTGAGGAGGAGAGAGCTACTCTGCGTCGTGTGCCCGATACCATTCCCTGGAATGCCTATCGTGAGTTTCTCAGTACCTGCCTATTCCAGCATCCTGATCACACCATCGATTTCCTCGCCCAGTTATCGCCATCGTTGAGCTCGCGGAACGTTTCTCGTTCTACGGCTCAAGTGTCGTTTTCGTGAGTTCCATCCCACACCATCACCAACCATGGAAAAGCTAACCAACCTCTCCACGCTGTAGACCAACTTCATCCAACAACCTCTTCCCGCAGGCTCCCACACGGGCGCTGGAGGCCACGACGGCCAGGCAGGTGCTCTAGGGATGGGTCAGCGGGCCTCCACCGGGCTTACGACATTCTATCAATTCTGGTGCGCTATTTATAGCATTTCGCCACATTGTGCATCGGGGGAACTCATCGTGCGGCAGGTGTTACGTGACCCCCTTGCTCGGTGCCTACATTGCCGATACCTACTGGGGACGGTTCAAGACGATTTGTGTCGCTGTGTTCATTGCACTCGTTGGGCATATTATCTTGATTGTGGCGGCGGTTCCTGGCGTTATTGAGAAGTCGAGCGCGATTGGACCGTTTGCGGTCGCGCTCATTGTCATGGGCTTTGGAACAGGCCTGTTCAAGGCCAACATCTCACCTCTGGTCGCTGAGCAATACAAGCGTACCAAACTATTTGTCGTCACAACGAACAGCGGAGAACGAGTAATCGTAGACCCAGCACTGACGGTCTCCCGAGTCTACATGGTACGCAGAACATTTTTGTTTCGCCAACAGCTGATGAATTTTTTATATTTATATAGTATTTCTACCTTTTCATCAACATTGGAGCCCTTGTAGGACAGATAACAATGACCTATTCCGAGAAGGTGTGCCTTCCCAGTTTTACCTACATCCCAACAGAACTAACAACCTCGGAAGTATGTCGGCTTCTACCTCGCCTACACCCTCCCCACCATTGTTTTCCTCCTGTGTCCTCTCGTCCTGTGGATTGGGCGCAACCGATATGTTCACTCACCACCCACGGGTTCCGTCCTAGCCACCGCCTTACGCCTTTTCCGTTTTGCCGCCAGAGGAAAATGGAGCTTAAATCCCGTCAGGACATACAAGAACTTTAAGGCACCTGGGTTCTGGGAGAATGCGAAGCCGAGCAAGCAGAGCGATGCGACGCGTCCCAAGTGGATGACGTTCGACGACCAGTGGGTCGATGAGGTTCAGCGTGGGATTAAGGCGTGCGGTGTGTTCTGCTGGTTCCCCATCTACTGTGCGTATAACCCCCCCCCTTGGGGTCGAACCTAGAAGTTCTGACGGCATTTTCAGGGCTCACCTACAACCAGCTGAATAACAACTTGACCTCTCAGGCGGCCACCATGTCCACGCACGGTATTCCTAATGATATTTTGTCGAACTTGGACCCCTTCGCTCTCATCATCCTCATCCCCATCTGCGATATTCTCGTAAGTTCGTCGACTTCATTGTGACGGCCGAATTCCTAATCAAATTCCCGTAGATATATCCCGCACTTCGTCGAGTAGGAATCAATTTCAGCGCTCTCAAGAAGATTACCGCTGGATTCATGACTGGTGCTGCTGCGATGGCTTGGGCTGCCGGTGAGTTGCTTTGTCGATTCTTCTACGTTGGTTTTCTCATCTCCTCCCTTAAAAGCTGTCCAACATTACGTCTACAAGACAAGTCCCTGCGGTTATCACGCCTCTGACTGCACCGGCGTCAACGCCTCCCCGCTCAATGTCTGGATCCAGACAGGCTCCTACGTCCTCCTCGCCATCTCTGAGATCTTCGCGTCTATCACCGGTCTCGAATATGCGTTCACGAAAGCACCGAAGAACATGCGCTCGCTCGTCATGTCCGTCTTCCTCTTCATGTCTGCTGTTGCCTCAGCCATTGGCGAAGCTTTTGTCTGTACGTCCCTCTTTGACGTCTCGTCCGTGTTCGTTGTCATTTATTTTATTCTCCAGCCCTTTCTGCAGACCCTCTACTCGTGTGGAACTATGGCGTCATGGGCGTCCTCGCTGGCCTCGCAGGGATAATCTTCTGGTGGTCCGTAAGCGACCTTGATGCTAAAGAAGACGAACTCAACAACATGGGGACGGGGCATCTCGCTGTATCGGAGAAACCTGACATGAACCTGAACTAAATGACGCTCATGCCGCCCATGTCAAAATCACGCTTAATGATCTTCTCCCTTGTGTGGTTAGTGTACAATTAATGATATTCCACGACTCTGATATCTGGAAGCAAGAATAGAGTATATCCTTCTCAAATGGTCTTAGTGGATTGCACTGTATTTCTCCAAAGCACCGAGGAGGGTCTTCCACCGCCTATTATGCCACGTCTCGATCTCCTTCCACTCGGTGCTATCTTCCCCCCATATAATCTTTAGCCAGACCGTGAAGCCCGCAACGACCATATCTCCCCACGACAGCTTCTCTCCCAATAAGAACGGATCTTTCCCTCCATTCCTATCGTACCAATCCGCGACCTGGCCAAAATCCGACTTCACCTTCGCCCAACGCTCGATCCGCTTCTCGCCCTGCGGCAAGACGTCCTCCAGTTTCATCCCAAAATCTTCTTCTCTCGTGCGTCGGAAGAACTCCTGGCTAGCTGGGTTAAGGCGTCCGAGTATAGCGGGCTGGATGAACTCCGGCAGCGCCTCGAGCGCTGTGCGATGGAACCCTCGCGCGAAGCCTATCTGAAGGGCGGCGGTGTTATCTGGAAACACGGGTGGGGTATCTGGATAGGTCTTCTCGAGGTACTCGGCGATGGCCTGGGAGTCGGCGAGGTAGATGCCCGTGGATGGATCGTGTATCGCAGGGAGCGTGTACAGGCCTCCCTCGGGCGCTCCTGGCCCAGTAAAAGTGGGCTCAATCCCACGTTCTTGGCAGTGCTTTTTGATGTCGGGGTATTCGACCCACTCGGTTTTGTAAGGTATTCCCTTGTAGTTCAAGCAATATCTGTGCAGTGTTTATGAATGAAGTTACGCAGCTAGACGCAATTTAACTCACCTAACTTTCCAGGTATTTGGGGACCAGGCGCTCCCTGGTGCAGTTGATGGAATGTCGTAGAATATGATAGTCATGGCACGAGCAGAGAGCAGAGAGTTGATCTTTTCTTGATCGCCATGGCTTTATATCATGAGGTATGCGAGATCGGAAGAAGTCCGGAAGGCGCGTTGGATAAGGATTCCTTGAGTGGCGCTATGGGATTATCAAAGTGACCGCATGACGCCATGTTTTGGGGACATCCTGAATTATATCCTTGAATTATTTCTGGGTAGCTATGGCCGATGCAAGATGTGTGGATATCAAACAGGCCCCTTTCTCCCTCGCCTCTCGGTAAATCGCAACTTTAGACTCCCATTTGCCAATTTGGGAAGTTTACGCCACACACTCCGACCCAACTCTTACCTCTGAGGCACGTTCGTACTGTGGAAGAGTTGGTTTTTTGAGCATACTTAGTTGTATAAAATTTACTTTATGTCGTAGACAGATTCGCATAAGCGGTACGCCGAAGCGTGCTCTCACGTAGAAAGCCTTATTATTGATTCACTTTCTGAAAAATTTGGACATAGGATTTGCGACAAGTCCATAGTACTACTTGATTCCCTTTTTCTATATGAAGACGAAGACGAAGTGTCCCCGAAACCTTAAACCACTGCTCTCACAATAACAGGATAGGATAAGACTAATTCTACTGCCTCTTGCGGTATCACGAACCGCCTTGGAACCGTCGCATGTGGAACCTTCACTTACACTCACTTGAGTCACCTCCTCTCGTTCCACAATCCTTGATTCGAAAGACTTGACTTTACACTATTTGGCGTTCACAATCACTGAGGCACTGCGGCCACCCGAAATCCTGTGTGATTCCCCGTCTTAGTCGGGGTTCCTTTCGGGGTTGATGACCTTCTGGGATGTGATGTTCGGCGCTCGCTTAGCACCGAACCTTGCTTTTCAACCACCACGTCGTCGTCGATGTTCGCAGGACCACAATGGCCACTGGCACCAATTCTCGCACCTTTCTTGTGCCTGGACCAGATATCGGTGTCGAGCTTCATATGCTCGGTACCATCATCTCCGGGGTAGCATACGGGATCGTCATCATCATCGCTCTTGACAGCTTTCGGCTGGTTATGAGGAAGGCAGCGCGCCTTCGAGAATTTATGCTGGTCTACATCGTGATTATGACCCTCGTCAGCACTGCGTCATTCATTCTGGGAGTCGTAGTGACGACGAAAATGATCTTTCAAACTAACGTTCCGATTGCGGTTGGTCCATTTCGGCTGGAAATTTTGCTCTATCCAGTGGCGTTGTGGGGTGCAGACGGTCTCATGGTGAGCGAACTTTCTCTTTCATATCCGGAAAGTGGTTCTGAAAGATCGTAGATGTACCGCTGTATGATACTCTATGAAGGCGTCTCTCGCGCGTCCCGAATCGCCCTCCGCTGTCTTCTCGGCGTTATGGCATTTGTTCTGTTCGGTAAGCAAAACATACCTTGATCTTCGTTTACCAAAACTAAGAGTGTTAATCCAGCCGTAGGGATCTTGCTTCCCTTCTGCATATTCTCAAGCATTCCCTTCATCCTTAACGACCCAAGGATGATTTTTCTCGTCCTTGTCGCCCTCACCACTCTCGTGAACACGACACTCGCAACGTTGGTCACCCTGCGACTCTACCAACATCAAAGGAGCGCCAGGAAGGTCCTTGGAAGCGAGTACGGCTCCCCCTACTCGAGGACGATCGCTATTTGCGTCGAATCATGCGCCTTGATCGTCATCTTCGACCTCATCTTCATCGTCCTTGCCTTCCAACAAGCAAACGCCTCGATGATTCCCGAGCAGCTTCTAGCACATATTTCCGTGAGTGCTTGTTCTTATCACCTCTCCTTGATCGATTTAAATTCTTTATGTTAGGTCGTATCGCCATTTCTGCTCATCGCCCGCGTCGCCCGAGGGACAGATGTATTGCACACTCTAAAGTCTCGAGGGAACCCTGACGTCGCTTCAGGTCGACTGGAGACCCTGCGCTTCCACCATCCACCTGGATGGGGGACGGATTCAACAGACCATACTCTCCCGACCTACAGCAATATCCGGACGTGATCAATGGGGAGGATATATATCTGAGAAAAGATTATCCGGGGCTTGTAGAGCTGAGCGGTTTGGACAAAGAACTACGGCGGTCGCTCCAGAGTTTTCCCGTTACAACGTATGGACGAGAGGGAGAACATTTGTGTTCTTTTCCGATTATACGCTCCAACGACGAAGATGGCGACTGGAGGGCTGCCGTTGAAACACGAATTTCTCGCATGGTTGACAACGCCAGCATGGTAGAGTCGAAGTTCGGAATGGCGAACGGTAGAGAAGATGGATAGGATGAGGGTCAAGGTTTTTCTGGTCATGAACTTCGGGCGGTTGAGTGTTTATTAAACCCCACTCTTTTTGATATTTCTGGGCAAAGATGTATGCCAATGTACAGTGCTGGAATTGACAATTCTTGAGGCACGCTGCATGCTTGCGCCTATGTCGATTGCGCGACTGGCGTGCATCATGAAGGCGAGCTCGTCCAGATAAAATTACGCAAATGTCCTTTATTTACCCCAAACGAAAGGCTCAAATATAGTACCGTGCGGGCAGTGCAAGTGATCTTATCTAATCTAGGGCTGGACAACTGCCTCGAGGCTTCGGAGGTGCGCCTTGTATCCCTTTCTCCTTCCCTTCATTCCGCTTTACCATGGACCCCAATTACAATCACGAGAACTTCAATACCGACGACTACCAGAAGGATAGCGACCTCTGGCATGACGATGGGAACATACATGTGAGGGCAGAGACCACGATCTTTCGTGTCCATCGAAGCATTCTCGCTGGGCGCTCGCTGTTTTTCAGGGATATCTTGTACAAGAACACCAACCACCCTTCCCGAGAAAACCAAGATCCTCTCCCTCTTACGCTTTTCGAGAAAGACGGCGACGTAAAGCTGATGCTTCTCGCGATATATAATCTAAAGTACGTCTCTACAACCTCGAAGCGGGTTCAAACGCTCAGCAGCTATGCGCAGCTTCATTCAGAATCCGCTAGCCAATGTAGAGCTCAAGACTGCTGTATCCATGCTTTACCTTGGATTCGCCTACAAGATAGGCCTTCTATTCGAGCTGGCGCTTAAACACCTGTCGTCTCTGTTTCCGACCACTCTGGAGAAATGGGACAATCCCTCAGCTGCCACGGTGATTGTGCCACGTTCAGACGAAGATTTCCTATCTACCCTCCTCCAAATTGTCGTGCATGCGGCAAACGCCCGCATCTGGTGGCTGCTTCCAGCGTTGCTACATTCATGCTGCACCCATTCACTTATCGACATCGTGAAAAACGACATCTACAAAAAGAAGTTGACAGAACACCAGCGTGAATCCGTCATAGCCATTCACGAGATGCAGACGAGCGCCGGGCGTCGGGCGTATAGTTTTTTGGGACATATCTCAGCTGAAGGATGCCAGTCGAAAGGAGCCTGTCGGGAAATCGCGCGGAAGTGGTATCTGGAATCGCTCGAATGGCGGTGCAATACCCCCCTGGAAAGATTATCCCGTGCAGGAAGGCAAGGGAAGTTCCTCCAGGGGGTCTGTGTTCCGTGCTTCAATCGATGTCGGAAACTGCATGAAGAAGGAAGAAAAGCCTTTTGGAAGGTACTACCGACAATGATGCTTAGGGACGAGAATACGTGGGATGTCCTTCGTGCTGACGAAAAACAAGTCCTTGGTAATGTAGAAGCCTTTTTATCGCTTCCAAAGATGGAGAAAGCGATTCCCAGTTCCTCTGTTCAGAAGTCGATACAGGATGGACGCGATTAAGTTCCAAGAGTTGTCAGTACAAATTCCTTCCATCTAATTTATTTTAAACGTTGGATTCGTCATGCTTATTTCCAGAGCTCATAGATATTTATTTCTCATAATATAGTGGAGACAGTAATTATCGTCCACTCGCTACTCAGAGTCAAGGATCATCGTGAGCTCACATTTCCTCTTCTACGTCTCCTGACATTTATCGTGATCAAATACGGAGGGTACCTTTTTTGAAGGATACCGAGCAAAATTCGTTTCAACTTTCTAGATTCTTTGACAAGGCCGGTATAATGTTCTCGGAGTCTTTGCGACTCACGGAAGCAGGTTTGTGACGCTAAAGACCGTTCTTTCACACCCACATCTCTCATTACCGGAGCGAATCAGACCCATAGATTCCCCGAATAACTCGGTCATCCTCCGAAGTCGCTGCATGAGCGCCGTGCTTCGGCTTTCAGCGCTCTCCGACTTAAATGAGGACACTACTTTGATTCGTTCACGACTATGGCCCTCTGAAAGATATAAAAGTTCGCAGAGCTCAATCATCCAAAGCTGTAGTTGGGCTCCTCCCCGACTGCTCTTAACATAACGCCCTCCCAGTCCGAGATGCAACGCGTCGCTGTATTCTTCGCCGTGTTCACGTCCGTTATGTTGACCCTCGCATCCCCTCTCCCGTCAGCCACCACCCAAGAGGATGAGTTGGTCGACATAGATAAACGTATCGATCACGTTGGAAGGGTAAGTCCTCTTTTTCTCCTGCACTCTTTGCATACTCACTCCAATATTCTTCGAAGGGAACTTGGTTCTATCCTGGTTAATGCTCTCAACATAATCGGGCCGCTCTAAATCTCATTAACCGATTCTCCAGGCCTCGGTAACTGCGGCAAATGGAACAACGACAATGACTTCGTCGTTGCTATTGGAAAGAGGCTGTACGATCGCAACAGGGGTAGCAACTGCGATCAGGTACGGCTTTTCTCTGTCGTTTGTCGGATAATTGACTCACGGTGTTCTATTCTACTCGTCTTCGAATTTGTATCTCCCCATAGTATATGGAGATTATCAACACAGCCAACGGGAAAAGTGCGTACGGCCTCACCAGAGACAGCTGCCACTCGTGCAGCGACGACGACATCGGTGCGCTTTTTTCCTTGCTAAGTTTCGTGCTCAGCGCGCTGACTGGGAGGCAGATATGTCCCCGGCGCTTTTCAAGAAGTTAGCTCCTCTTGAACAGGGAGTTATCCGAGTTTCTTGGCATTTCAAGAACAGAAATTGGCGGCCTTGAATCGCTAATAGAGAACCTGCTCCAAGATTGTAGTGCCTGTGTAACCGAAGTCAGTCAAGTCAGGAAAGCCTAGATCTAAGTATATGAATGAATATCTCTCGATTTTATGGGACATTTATCTTGAGATTTTACCTTAAAATCTGCAGCCCTCGAGCTCTTTCATCCACCTCAGCGTCGCTGATTAAACTTATACCGGTTCGGAAACGGTTCAGGAAACGAAAGAAAGTCCCTGTAAACAGATTCCATTTGTTCCGAATCGTGTATGGAAGAATTGAGTGCCCACCAGCCCTGTGACCCTCGCCTTCGCGCATACCATTGAGTATCTTTCTTCTTCTTGGAGGAGTCAAATTTAGCGAGAAGACCAAAAAGGGAATTCGCCGTGTGGCGCGCTGAGCGATCTCGGAATTCTGTGGTTATTGAGTTCAAATAACCATCAACAAAATTCTCGCGGGCTTGAAACCACCTTTCTAGGCTTCGTATCATCCTCCTACCATACACCATCCATATCCCTCCACTGCTCCAGACATGGCCCAAGAAATTGGGTACGAGCTCCGCCAAGGCCATACCATCATTGGTCGACGTTACAGGTAGCCCGCCAGGGTCCGAGATCGCACGGACGAAGGACACACTCGTTCTCCCTCCTCTCGGGCTTATGTCGAGCGTGGCGACCGCCAGGACGCAAATAGTACTTCACGTGCACCAACGACAGTAAGAGAAACGCCCGGCTCGGTCCCTTATTCCCTCGCCGTCTACTGAGCTTTGTTTCCTTTTATCATCTGCTTCGCCGCTTCGCCGTCATTCAACCACTCATCGACTCGCCTCTGCCACGTCCATACCGCCTCAACGTCCCCATAATGAACATAAAGTACACTGCTCCTACGCAAGACACAGCGGAGACAACGAGTTGGGGAATGAGTGCCTGTACACGTGTTGGAGGACCGCGGACGGCTGCTGAGTCTTCGAGGGTGCCGGTTCGCCATATGAGATAGAATGCAGAAAATGAAGGCTAGCACAGACCCGGGTACGCGAGGAAGGGGTGTAAGAGGGGTAATGAGTTGGGTGGGAGGGAATGGGCATATACATGCTAGCCACGTCGCAGGCATCGCGAGGAATACCCAGACGTTCCAGAATATATCCTCATTCTTGACTTTTGCGACTCTTAACGGGGAGGACGAGGTACTGAGTGGTTGGGACGAATTTTTGGGAGGGTTGCTGCCTTGTATGTCTTGCGCATGGTCCTAAAGCAGACGATGTACATGTACTCGTAGACCAGACTCATGAGCGCGCACACCACTGATAGGAGCGCCGAATGTCGCGTGAGCAGGTCGCCGGCTGCGCTCTCGATTTGAAAGATCTTCAAGATAGCCCTGGAGATGACGAGATTCGATGAGAAAAGGTGAAAGGAAAGAATGAACCTACCCAAGCAGCAGGACAAAAATAATGTTGAGTCTCCCCCTCGCGCATCAAGGAGTCGATGAACGCTAGCCCTGTGCTCTGCAGCTCAAAGGTGAAATATCCCCCCGTTTGATGCATCGACATATATGCCTCCTCAAATATGCGCGTTACGCGGGAGAAATAGAAGTGAGGGACGCTGAGAAGAAGATACGTGTTGATTTGGCGGGACACGGCGTCAAGGATGAAGGCGGTGGCGTATTTCACGGTGCTGTCAGTGGCATCCGTTGTATGCGGGTCGTGGTCGATGCTTTCAACGTCTCCTTGAGACTTGAAGGGAGAGTGTTTGACAGAGTCTGTGAGCCATGTGTATCTTGAGTAGTCGACTTCTGGGGTTGCAGAAGCAGCAGAGCCTGGTTTGAGGCGAGATTCGGCTGCACCTTATCACTGCCTGCATTGCCGATCTCCTTCGTTGGAGGTATTCGACTGGCAGATGCTCCAATTACCGCACCATCTGAATATTTTCGTGAGTATCTAACTCCTTGAATCATTCAACTTCGAGCCCGTCTTACTCACCGTCGCATGCATCAGACTCCAGATCCTAATTGCCGGACCTAGGGTGCTTCCTCGACGGCCCACTTCCCCACTCTTCTTCTTCTTCTTCTCCCGATACATCTCCCCCTCCACCCCCTCCACCCCCTCCAGACACACCCCAACCAGCAGTAGGCCGAGCTTTCGTTTCTTGTCGCGGTTGACTTTCCCACTGCACTCGCCGCCAACCACTGGCTCGCCTAGCTCCAGGTGCCTGAACGCGATCTGGTGGAGAAATAGGAATATCGCCTATGGTGGGGTCATAACGGCCAGAGGAGAAGATATTGTGGACGCCGTAGGACAGCGGGGGCTTGAATGGGTCGATCGGTGTGTACACCCCGTCGTTGTGCATCTTGGAAGGTCGCGGCGTCCAACTGGGTCGAAATAAAGGCTGTCGAGTCTGTGGAAGCGGCCCATCTTGCTTTCCAGTCTCATTGAATGGTAGCCTGTAGGAGCATACAAGGAGCAAAGCAATGTAGTTCGAGTTCGTGACAAACTTCACGCGTTATCGTGAGTACGGTTCCCGGGCCGCAACAAGTGTTCCTCACCTGCTCTAGGCGAAATTCAAAGAAATTTAAATTTAAAGGAAGATCCCCACCAACGCAGCACAGCGTCGTGTATGCTTCGTCGCCAATGTTCCGGTTGTCGTCGTCGTATGCTACCACCACCAGGCCGTTCGTCGAACTCGAGACCCTTCGTTTTGATACGAAACGGATTGGCGCTACAGCAGGCTAATTTTACTTGAATTTTACACAGCTGGCCGAGGAGTTATGCGTAAAGTAGATTCCAGTTCTTCCGGAAGCCCTCGATGAAACACACGTGAAACAGTCGGAGATATGAGGTAAATACCTTAGGATCAAATCTGAGTTACAGCAAGACCCCGCTATGGATGCGATAGCTGATATCCAAGATGCGCAGGTTTATCCGGTATGCTTCAATTCAAACTTCCTTATATTTATCTCTATGGCTCAATACTCGTCAATCGGTGCTTGTATACCATCTGACAGAGAGGCCAGCATTGCATATTATGTACTCGAAGAATCAAGAAACCTGGGCTCGTAAAGCGACCTCGGGAAGAGGCATATTTTATTTGATGCATGTACGAGCCTCTTCCTCGTTTAGTCGGGGATTAGTGCCATAACAACCACGGCCTCGGGATGAAGTCGACGGAAGACAGCACCGTGCGTCCTATTCAGAGACTACCACAGGTTGCTAACAGATTTGGCATTGCATGAAATCAGCTTCTGCACCTTCCGAAGTGGCCGCACGGCCAGAGTCCTTCGCCGCCGTATGCACTGCGAGTAGATAACTCCGGCAAGATGATTACGTCATATTCACGCTGCTCCGCAATGCTAGAAAAGGCAACTCGGCCGCGGTGTGTGGCGGAGGCTCCTTCCAGATCCCATTAATTATAGGCTACCAGAAATTGAAATACATTTATAACTAGAGCGAGTCCGGTCCAACTGCGAGTGGCTCTTGGATTTTTATTCTGGGGAAAAAGGCACAGATTTATAGATTAGCGCCCGACCACGGCTATGAATATAAATGCAGGTATATGACTAACAGTAAATGAGATGTTCAATCCTCAAGGATGTGAAGCATATTAATATGAAATTCTGAGCTTCTCTTGAATGGCTGTACGGACACAGCAAGAGCTGATCAACGATTCTCGACTAGAATCTTATCGCCTTATCCATACGTAATTTGACAACATTGTATTCTAAGCACGGGTGATACCTTATGGCGCTGCTTTTCTAGATTTTGTGCCGCGATCTTGATGCGTTCAGATGAGTTCGGACCACTTTCCCTCCGCTGAAACACGGTCAACTACAGTCAGACGGATCGAGAAAGGCCTGCACAAGTTTCCAGCGAATTTGTAGTTGATCGCTTCTCTTGCCGCGCCGTCTTTTCCGGCGCTAAGACATTGGCAAAGGCGGATATGCCCAAAACGAGTCGTTTACATAAGTAGGGACCCAGTGGACTGTACACCACGTGGACCACCCGCCACATCGAGGCTTTAGCTCCTCGGACCTAAAACGTACTGAGGGCAAAAGGACAAACTCATCCTTGCGTTCTATCAGGATTTTCAGTCCTATATAAGCCTTCCGTCAATGAGATGTACTCTGCTTTCAACCACCACCTCATAGACCGCAAGCGTACCACGATGAGCACTAGCGACGATTCTACCAGCGACTGGAACTTTGAAGTGAAAGCTCTTTACGAACTTCATATGCTGGGCGCCTTAATCGCTGGTGTTGCATATGGGGTCGTCATTGTGATATCACTTGACTGCTTTCGTATGGTATGGAGGAACGAGACACGGATCAGAACTTTTACCCTAATCTACATCGTGGCTATGACCGCCGTCAGCTCGGTGTCATTCATGCTGGGAGTCGTAACGTTCGTGAATTCAATCTTCCGGTTTAACACTTCGTGGTTCGATATGTTCGGAATTTTTGGTCTGGACGCTCTTCTCTTCCCACTAGCATTGTGGGGTGCGGATGGCTTCATGGTGAGTGAGATTCCTATTCACATGTAGACGGCGTTTTCAAATATCTTAGATGTATCGCTGTATCATGCTCTATCAAGGTGTCCCTCGCGCATGGCGAATAATCCTTCACAGTCTGCTCGGACTTTTGTCCTGTCTGTTGCTTGGTAAATTTAAAGTCTTACTCCCATTTTCCTTGGCACAACTAAACCCAGGAATTTAGTCTCAGGGATCATGTTTCCTGTTGTCTCTTTCAGCCCTACTAAGTTCTTTTTAGTCGACATCCTCGCCAACCCATTTTTTATCACTCTCTTGCTGGTCTCCCTCACCTCCTTTGTGAACCTAGCGCTCGCAGCGTTGGTCACCGTCCGACTCCATTACCATCAAAGGAATACGCGGAAGATTCTCGGAACAGAATACGGCTCCCCCTATTCGAGGACGATTGCCATTTGCATCGAATCATGCGCGCTCATCATTGTCGTCGACCTTGCTTTCATCGTCCTCTTTTTACTGAACTCAGATACATCAGTAATCCCTGGACAACTGCTTGTACAGGCCTCTGTGAGTTGTCGGGTTTATTGTACTTGGGGCGCATTTCGACTCTGCTCTTTAGATATTGTCGCCGTTCCTCATTATCTCACGCGTCGCTCGGAGGACAGATGTGCTTAGCACGATGAGAACCCAGCTGAACATCCACGAAAGGCAACTTCAACTAGAAGAGGGAGGCAGGTTGGAGACCTTGCGCTTCATTTTTAGCCACGCAAGTGAGGGAAAAGAGCATTCGACAGAATACATTCCCCCGAACGGAACCCAATTATCAGATTAAAAGTCCTACCGCCGATCGAATTTCACAGAGCACCCTGTGTCATTCGCACAATCAGAGAGGTGTCCCAGGCCCGGAGGCGGAGAATAAATGCATATGGGACAGTAAGCGGAAGAGGACGCAAGGCCCTTAATTTTAGACTAATTCCCGAGTTATCGATTATAATTCAAGTATTTCATTGATTAAGATAAAGGCGGCAGGGCAGGAAGAGAAGTCTGAAGGTCAGATGCGCGTTAGCGTCGACGCTCATAGGAAATGTTGCGCAGAGTGGCCGATTTCCACTGTCGACATGCTACGGCCGAGGGTGTCTAGGAATGACGTGTGCTCACTCTTTGAGAGATTCCACAAAGAGGAAGTAAGGTCCGTCAATGGCGCGCGGAGGTGAGCTAGCTGGCCGAGCATTTCCGCACACTTGTCGCGCAGCTTTTCCAACATTTTACGGTGGTGTCGACATTCTTGTCTTGTCAACTTCGATGGAAGGTCCAAAAATCGAGCAAACAGAGTCACTGAATGCGTAAACCTTCTACATTCTCCCGTCACCGACCTTTGGATGGAAGAATCGCCCCAGTCCTCATACGACAATTTGAAGCAGGAAAGAGGACCGCGATGGAGAGTGATGGTTGGTATCGATTAGGGAACAATGCCGTTGTTATCAGCCCTGTTTCAGGCGTCAACAGCTTTGAAGTTACGCGGAAGAAGCTTTTGCACCTTCCATCCCGGATCACATCGAAGGGGCTACATGGCCACAGTCATTCACCGCCGTACGCATCGCGAGCAGATAACTCCGGTCTTGAAGATTACGTCATATTCACGCACCATAAGACTAGAAAAGGTAACTCGGCGTGTGGCGTAAACTCCTTCTGCTTACCCAACTACCGTTGGCGATAGCGAGCAGGTCTGTATTTGGAAGGAGGTCGTGGTTCTCAGAGCGGTGCCAGGGGTTCCTGGCACCGCTTCCAATGTATGCGTGACTGTTGGCCAAAATGAGGAGAATCCCGAAGGTGCGCCATAGCGGTTAACTCAGGCTCGAGAGGGTGTGCAGACCTAGTAGGTGTTGAGCTCTGTAGGAGCCCTAACACGAAGAGCTCGGTGACGACGTGCATAAATAAGTACACGAGTGATTCAACAGTAGGTAAATAACTCACCTCAGTCGTTTGGGAAGCAAGCGGTCGAGGGAAATGACACAAGTCCGAAACTTCAAATTATATGTAGAGTAGCTACATTGTCCGCAGAGTACTCGAAAGAAGTAAGTGGAACAGGAGGAAATCAAGATTGAATATCCCAGAGATAAAATGAAAAAAAGTGCGATAAAGAATAGCACAGGTACAAAATGGAAGGCGATGCAATACGGAGAGTAAACAAAAGAGTAAGTTAAAGCACACACTTGTGGCGAGATGGCGGCGCTAGAGGTGCGGGCGCCAAAACGGGATGGAGTCGGCTCAGGCTTGCCGTCCATAATCCAACACTGGCAGGCCCGAACTTCACCCACCTTGTCGGACACCCCGACAACAGAGCGGGTGGCTTGACTTCCCCTCGAGCCCTGTACATGTTACCTTTTCCTTGGCCGTGCACTGCCCAAGAGATAGTAGGGATTGAAAGAAACGAGCATCAAGGCCGTGTGTGATAAATGAACAATAGTTCCTCCTCCTCCTACCGAGCAACAACGAAGTGAAAGGAATTATGCGAGATGCCCGGGAGTCTTAGCACATTAGCTGGGATTTCACTTAAATGCGATGACCTGGATACTGTCCATGTCTGCCTCTGGCTTCCCAATAATCCCACTATCATGGCCCTCGTAGGATTTCCTGAAAGTGGGCGCCTAAGTAGCTCCCAGTTAAAGTGTCCTCAGAGTATTTTATGGATTATAATCCTCAGAGCGTATTTAAAGCAGGCGAGGCAGTCCATAGGTGCTAGTTAAACGCTCAGACTCGGCCGAGCAACTCACACTGCGGAGGGGATAAATATCAATTAGGGTCTATGAGAGCGAGCGACGCATCGACACGTTTGGATTAGATTAGATTTAATTTTCATGCCCTCCTCTTTGCTCTTCATCGCCCTTATATTTTAATATCACCGTACTTCCTGTCTCTTCGTGCTCACTCCCATGTAGCTCGTTATGCCTCGCCCAGAGCTCTGTTCTTTTTTGCATCCATCCTTTTGTTATCATTTTCTAGCTACCGTGACGTAGTACAATACTACGCCTATTCTGGCCTGAGACTTTTCTCTCTCCCATTTCCCTTCGGATCTCGTCCCCCTCACGAGATATTTGACCACCACAAAGGCTATTGCATTATTGCCTGCAACCCCGTGTCATCTTCCTCCTTTCGTTCCTCCCTGCTGAAATCTGTATATAGCTCGACCCCGTTGGAGAGCTTACCAAAAGTCAGCTGCTCTTCATAAGGCAGGTCCCTCGTCTGGGGAGAAGAGCAGTGAAATTTGGCGACGGAGGAGCGAGACCTCGAGTGAAATTCAGTTAAATTCAGATATTATTTTCTGAAATTTAAAGACACGATCTCCACGCGGAGCACAAGCAAACCTCTAGTGTTCTCATAAAACTACATATTTTCTTCTTCTCCTGTAAATTTATGTTTTCGGAGGACATCACAAGGTGCCTTTGTGCGTAATTCGGAAGTAAATGCATAGTACCCACAAATAATGCTAGTGTGACTTCGCGTTCCGTCACTCAGGAGGGACCCCATCACTGTATCCGGCGTCTTGCGTTCGAGAAACAGACCTGCTCGCTATCGCCAACGGTACCAACAACACAATCTCGTTGTATGGCGGTGCTTCTTTAGACTCCGCTCGGTTATCCTGACGACGTTCAGATGAGTTAGGACCACCTCCCCTCCGCTCTGACACGTTGAACTGTAATAAGACAGATTTAGAAAGGCTAGTACTGCTTCGAAATTAACCCCTTCTTACATGTGAGAAGCCTCGGTCCAGATAGCCGAATGATGTGTTGTCCAGTGGAGAATAAGCGCCACTCTATCATCTGGACTCTTACCTGCCTAACGCCTCGGGCTTTATGTAAAACGTTCCGGCCACCAAATCATGCCTGAGCGCTGAGCCTTGTCAGGATTTGCGCTCTGCTGGGCGGTGTATAAGTCCCGCCTCAATGGGACGTACCCTGCTTTCAACCACGGTCAACCACCATCTCACCAGCCTCAAGCGTACTACGATGAGCACTAGCGACGATTCTCCCGGCGACTTGGGCTTTGGAGAGAAAGCTCTTCTCGAACTTCATATGCTGGGTACCATAATCGCGGGAGTTGCATATGGGATTGTCATCGTGACATCGCTCGACTGCTTTCGTGTGGTCTGGAAGAACAAGACACGGGTCAGGAATTTTACCTTGATCTACATCGTGGCTATGACCGCTGTCAGCACGGTGTCCTTCATCCTGGGAGTCGTGGTGACGATGAAGTCGACCTTCCAGGTTAATGGTTTATTCTATCAGTTCGGGGCCTTCGGACCTTTTAATGGCCTGGAAGTCCTGCTCTTTCCACTGGCATTGTGGGGTGCGGATGGCTTCATGGTGAGTGAGATTCCTGTTTCAAATGTAGAAGGCATTTTTGAAATATCTTAGATGTATCGCTGCATCATGCTCTATCAAGGTGTTCCCCGCGCATAGCGAATAGCCCTTTATATTTCGTTCGGATTTCTGTCATGTCTGCTCCTCTGTGAGTTCAAAACCTTACCACAATTGTCCGTGGCTCAACTAAAGCCATGCATTTAGTCGCAGGGGTCATGCTTCCGGCGACCTATTTCGGCACTCTGTTCCTTTTATTCGATATCCCCACCAACCCATTTTTTATCACTCTCTTGCTGGTCTCCCTTACCTCCTTTGTGAACCTGGCGCTCGCAGCGTTGGTCACTGTCCGGCTCTATTACCATCAAAGGAACACGCGGAAGATTCTCGGCACAGAATACGGTTCCCCCTACTCGAGGACGATTGCCATTTGTGTCGAATCATGCGCGCTCATCTTTGTCGTCGACGTTGCCTTCATCGTCCTCTTTTTACTGGACACAGATACGTCAGCGATCCCTATCCAACTGCTGGCACATGCTTCTGTGAGTTGTCGCTTTAATTTTACTCTTCTTGGGCTTATTTTGACTCTGTTCTTGAGGTCTTGTCGCCATTCCTCATTATCTCACGCGTCGCTCGGAAGAAGGATGCACTCAGCACGATGAAAACCCAGCCGAATATCCACCAAAGGCGTCCTCAACTAGAAGAGGGAGGCGGCTTGGATACTTTACGCTTCAATTGTGCAAGTGAGGGACAACTGCATTCGACAGAATACAGTCCGCCAAACGGAACCCAATTATCAGATTAAAAGTGCCAACGTCGATCGAATTCCAGATCACCTAGTACAATTCTAGAGGGTAGGCGGAAGAGAACAAAGGGCGTTATATACTAATTCCCGAGTCATAGATTATAATTGGCGTTCATGCAATTTATGTAGTTGATTAATATCGTCCCTCATCTGAGCAAGAACTCTGTCGTCCTCGAAATAATATCCTCGATCCTACCTACACCTAGAAGCGGAAAACACCCTCCCCGCCAGTACCCCAACATCTCCACATCCGATCCACAACACGAAGCTTCGCGTCCCTTCCCAGACTCGTATCCTCCAAGTCGCTCAGGTCTTCCAAGAACGGCGCCCGGACATTCGGGGGAAGGTACCGTAAAGCGTACGAACGCAATCTAGTTAGGGAGAGGAAGAGAAGGCCCGTCGAGAGTGCGGAGAGCGGGGCACCGTCCTGGTCGGAAGCAGATGGTGACGGTCCGGAGGGCTGTTGGATCAGAAGTCGCTCTATTCGCCTGGAAAGGGATGTAAGATGAGATATGGGGGAGGAGGAAGCGAAGGACCGACCTCATGCCCTCCCAAACGCCTCTTCGTCGTCTCCTTCCGCCATACTTTCCCCGTCCTCTACCACCGCTCCAAACACGGCCCACGAGGTCAAGAAGCGTCCATACGATTGCGAGGGCAGGTGCAACTCCGACAAAGGCGAACGTCAGCTCTTGGGACTTCAGGAGCCGGTCGATGCCTGACAGGGCTTGATCGATATCCACCTGGCCAAGGCCGTCAGTCTACCTCGGCGACTGAAGAGAGAAATTACGCACTTTGGCTTTCTGGACTTGGATAAAGGCATTTCGAAGCAGTGTGCCCGTCAACGCGGAGCGCAAGGGCGTGCGGATATCCTCCTCGTATACCTGCATGACGGGTGTCAGGTCGCCCATGCGGACCTTCTCCGCGAGCGCCTCGAGCTGATCGGCAGAGTAATTGAGAGTGTCACGGGCAAGCGAGACCGTCATCCGTTCCAAACTCTGTTGTGATTAGATATGAGCATACCAGGCTCGATAAAAGAACGAAAATAAAATTTACCTCGAGATCTGCGAGGACACCCTCTTCGTGTACGAGCATCTCGCGACGTCCACCCGCTCGGACAGTCTGGATGACGTCGAGAAGGGGGTCGACGAGCCAGCCTTGAACGAAGCCGTGCACCGTCTCCTTTCCATCCTTCACCATCTCTATGATGGCTGGTACCCACGAGGTCTGGGTGTTGTACACGTAGAGAGATAACGGCGGCAGGACAAGGAGAGAAGGCCAGATCCGCGTGAGTGTCGACGGTCGCAGGAGGTGTTGAGTTTTGAGGAGCTGGGTATGTGTAGCGTCGAGAGTCGGGAGGGTTTCGGAGATGATGGCAAGAAGAGTTAGAGGTGAACTTGGCGGAGAGTTCGAGTTCGCCTTTTCCGCCGTCGACACGTTACGATTGAGGGTGTCCAAGAATGACGTGTATTCCTTCTTCGAAAGATTCCATGAGGATGAAGTCAGGCCTACCAGTGGCGTGCGGAGCTGAGCCAACTGGCCGAGCACTTCTGCACGCTCGTCACGCAACTTCTCTAGCATTTTACGATGGTGTCGACATTCTTGTCTCGTCAACTCCAATGGAAGGTCCAAAAATCGAGCAAACAGAGTCACTGAATGCGTAAACCGTCTATATGCTCTCGTCACCGGCTTTAGGATGAAAGACTTGCTCAAGTCCTCACGCGACAATGACTGCGAAGTTGAAGCAGGAAAGAGGACCGCGAGCGAAAGTGATGGTTGGTGTCGAAGGTGAGGAAAGAATGCAGTTGTTAGGAGTCCTGGTTTGAGGGTGAAATGGGACGGAGACAGAAAGAGGGCACGAATCGACGATGGGGATAGTGAAGAAAAAGTGACAGGGAGCTGACGTTGCCGCAGAGTTTCAACGATAGTCTTGAATACGCGTATAAGGCGAGATGGTAGAGCTGCCTCACGTTGTAAGCAATTCAGTAAATGAGCCAACCGCAAAACAACGCACTTTGCACAAGATATAGTCCCAGTGAAATCCTAGAGTTTTCGACATCTGACCACCACTCTGACTCCGCCTCCACCTGCGTAGCCTGTCGGAGATACACGTCGAGCGCATCGGCATAGAGAGCCACAGTCAGCTTTCCAACAACGGCTGCTTCTAGGGCTGCCTCCTCCGAGTCCACTCCGTTTACGTCTTGCGATTGAAAGACACCTGTAGATATCTTCCGAAGAACCTCGATGCTGTCGCGCACATCGTGCCTAGTGGACCCGTCCCGGCTGAGTTTCACGAGCAGCGCATGAAGATCTGTCTTTCGACCGTCATGGGCATCAGTAGCTTGTAGAGATGTGCGGTCTCTGAGTGGCGAGCTTGGCCGTGACGCATTCACGGTGAGAGGCCGTGTAAAATGGCCCACAAATTCTGAAGGCATGACCCTATCGTTGTGAGTTATTAGCTTCCCCTTGTCGAGTAAATAAAACGCCAGCACTCACAAACCCTTATGCTTTCATCTTGACCAGATACTAGGCCGATATTTCTTGAGACTTGGATCCGAATGTTAATCGGTCGTGGCAGTGGATAGAGACACGTGATTCGGAAATTGCCGATAATTTTCCCATGCCCTAACGTTGACTTGAGCACTACATTCCGAAATTGCTAACCAAGGATCCCCAAATGTTTAACAGTTTTGCACGGCATTCAGAAACTGCCCGTAGACTTGGTCGTCGTAATACTGTAACTCCAAGTAATTTTGATTGTAGTCGAGAATTCATGACCACCACCGCCTATTTCGCTGCATGTTTCTTCTCCCTCAGTGTGTCTCGCCCTATCCCATCAAACAAAAGGCCCGGTAATCGTTCCCAAAACGCCTCGCGTGCAGCCTCGTGTCTCTTTCGACATTGGTGTCGGCATTCGGGGTAAATTTGCTTGATGCTTTCACGATAATTCGAGGGCATCGCAAGTGGGTCATTCTGGCGCTCCCTCGCCATTGAGGCAAACCACTTCTTTGCCACCTTTGTACACCCCCAATAGTTGCTGCATCCCCTCACAGGAATACCAGGAATAAATTGGGATATTCTCCTGTGAGCTGTGAGCTGTTCGACATAGCCCAAAAGCAACTTGTCCTGGTGCTCCTTCTTGAAATATGCCCAAATCGGAGCCGCAAGAATGTTTTTGAGACGGTCGAATGTGAGGAAATGATAAGCTGTCGCGGGGAGTATCCACCAAGCATCACAGTGAATGAGGTAGTACAAGATCTTCAGGTCCTCTCCTGCGCTCCCATGAAGCCGGAAGGTTCGCTGAGAATTACGCTTGTCCCATTTTTGCAACGTGCCGGGAAACCCAGTGACAAGGTGGCCAAGAGCACACTGATAGAGCATCTCGATCTTGTAGTTGAACCCCATTCGCATGGGCGCAAACAGAACGTCCAAGTTCACATCGGAAGGAGGCCTCCGAGTCTCGATGTAACTGATAAAGGAGGCGCGGTCGGTCAATCGCTTAGAGCCTCTTTCACAGAAGAAAAGACGCGCCTGGTGTCATACAGAGTTTGAGCATCATCCGTACATGGGTGGCGGGTTCTGCAAGGCGGAGGAGCATCAAGTCCTCTATTATACCACCATCTTGCCCTCAGGCCACCTCCCACGGAAAACACCTCCAAAATGCCGCGATAAGCGCTGAAAACCGTGTTCTCGGCACGAACGCAAACAGTTCCGTCGTCGAACTACAGATCGACATCGGGCTCACATCCACTTGGGATTGTCACCGACATCCGATAGGTCTGGGACCTGAGCGTGATTAGAGAACTGGGTCGAGTTGTGGGTACTGTCGATATGGTCGGATTCATGTTGCACTTCGCCGCCCACATAGGTCGCGTATGTGGGTTCCGCGATCGGTTCTGTCATTTTGAGATGATGAAAGCGTGATGAAAGCGTGATGAAAGCGAGGCTGGCCACTTTGGTACTCGAGACGACATCTTATCTTATCTCTCTAATTGCCAGCGCTTAACCTTAAGGGTAACGGAAGCACTCTGCCTTTTCCATCGCCGAAGGAAAATTCGCATAGAACAGAATAAATATCATACGCCACTTGTGAGAAACAGTATACGGCCTGCTGAAGATTTATATACATCTCCTACTGAGTGCTAAGTATAAATACAGCTTTTTAAGGCTTTCTTTGATCCTTAGACATTTCGAATCCAACCTTCTAAACAACCGCAGCCTTCCTCGCCGCTCTCTCCTGCAAGATCGCATCACGGATTCTTTGGAGGGCCGTATCTATTTCGTCTTCTCCAATCAAGCTAAACGATGCCCGCACGTATGGAGTCTTGCCTCCGTTGGGGATGAAGGCAGTTCCTGGCACAGCGAGGATACCGTTCTCAAAAGCACGGGTCCGAATCACATCCTCGGAGTCGCCCTGGTGCGAAAGACCAGCCTCATCCGTAAGAAGCAACTTAAACCTGTAAAAATAGTCGCAAGGTTATTGATGTTAAGGAGACGGAATGTATACCAGAAAAACATCCCGGCTTCGGGAGAGTCCCATTCCGCAAGCCCTGTCAGGTGCTTGCGCATCCCACGCTCGAATACATCGCGCTTCGCTTTGTATAATTCCGCAACGCGCTTGACGTGTGCGGCGAAGCCGTCATATCCCCAGGAGCTAAGCAGTCGGTAAATCATGACCTGGGTTAGGGACGGCACTTGGAGATTCGAAGTTGATGTCTAGTATTGTATCACAGTGGTACCAGATTGTTAGACAAATCAACAGGGATTTCTACCACTGGCACGAGCGAACGCACCAATTGATCGATCGCGTTCAAAATCACAGTAGGTCCTGAGGCGAAGCCGATGCGGATACCAGCTGAAAGAATCTTCGACACACTGTCAAACCGGACTACTCGCCCGACCTCGGGCTCCTTCAGCTCGAGCTGGAAATAAGAAGGGTAGCGAGGAGACTCCCCGTAATACACGTAGAAATAGGGATCGTCTTCGCCATAAATTCAGTATTACGGGGGAAAAAGAGGGTTATAGCCCACCTTCCAGGATGATGAAGTTGTGCTCCCTGGAGAGCTCAAGAACTTCTTTGCGCCTGTCTGTCGTGGCTGTCATGCCCGTCGGATTGCAACCATACTGAAGTTGCTTTTTAGCTCCCGAAATATCGAAGATGATAAGAGGCTGCTTACAGGAACAGTATACAAAACCTTCGGCTTGGGCTTGCCCTTCGGCCATTCTTCGAGAATCTTACGAAGGGAAGAGGAGCAGATTCCATGGGCGTCTGTCTCGACCTCTGATGATAACGGAAGAACAAATTGATGCGGTCAGAGAATTTTTTCTTAGGCATCAAACCTCCGAGCACCCACCGATCTGCTCGCAATGAAGTGACGCAAACATAGGGATAACGCCACTAGCATTTTACAAATAGGTCATCATTTAAATGCTTCGCGGGCATGCGAAAATGACGCACCCATAGACGGGAGACTCGACGAGAACCGCATCGCCTGAGTTGACCATACATTGAACCGCCTGAGCGCGATAATATAGAAGGGGGAAAATGGAGGCGATGAGCCCGACCACCATCACCCATGAAAGAAGTAAGATCCAGACCTTATAGATTAAATCCTGACTCCCGCATCCGGGTGTAATGCGCCAGCCTTCGCCAATCTTACGACCGTGGTTCAGCTCTTGCAGGCCGTAAAGCCAGTCCACGAGGGGCTTCAGGCCGTCCGTCTCAGAATACTGCAAGGCCACTTGGAGCTCGGCATCCTCAAGCATGATCGTCGTCTCCTGATAGGGGGAGGTGGGCGAGCGGGTAGCGAAGCTCAGCGAGGTGAACGGGAACATCGACGCGTTGGGCTTCCCCGCGAGGAGGGAGATGACCCCTGGTGTCCTCTCGAGGGGAAGGAGGCTGCGAACTACAAATAGGGAGGTTAACGTTTAGGGAGCTAAATTGCCGTTAAAGGGAATTGTGGGACTCACTTGGACTCGGCATGCGGTTTTTGGCCACATCGGACAGGAAGTGGTTGTAGAACTCGTCAGGGAGGCGTTTGATGGTTGATTCCTACAATGCCTCATCAGTCCTGCGGACGAAGAAACGTGGAAGAGGGATAGTAACTGAGAGGCTATCGTTCGACATCAACGATGGCTTCAGCCATTTTGTCGGGATCCCCGCGCTCTGACCCTGCGACAGCAGCGAAGCGCACGATACTTTTCGTACGGAGCTCGTCGTGGCCTCGAATTGGGTTCCCTGCGAAGTAGGCTTCACCACAAATCCCTTCCGTACGGAAGGAGAATTGGTATTGAAGGGCCCGAGTTGACCCATCAAGTTTACCGTCACAGCTAAACATGTCTGAGGTCAGGCGCCAGGAAATATGGAGGAGTTCGGCAACACTCACCGTGCATCGCAGCTTTCGAAGCTGCGTAATGTCCTGGAAGTCCACCGAGCTATCATTACTTTGATAAGAGCGTAGAAGTCTCGCTAAGTCCCTGAAAGAGAAATGAAAATCAATCAGGAACCTGTTTGTAAGCAAACTATGCGCACAGGTAGTTCATTTCTCCACGCCGATCTACTGCTGATAACAACAACACAGCCAGAACTGTTCGCCTTCAAGTAAGGCAAGGTCGCAGTAGTCACGTCCACGACACCAATACATTGGTCTCGAACTGGCTGCGGAATAATTTCTTCCTAACCCACGAGTTAGTGGCCGTTGAGCGGATACAGAGGAACGGGCTGACCCTACTGCTTCCATAAGTGTAGGAAGACCGTGCTGGTCAGTAAGGTCGATCTTGGGAAACAAATGACTGCCTTCAGGTTGCCTGCGTTGTTTACTGGGACATCAATGCCTCCCCCGTGCGCGGCCGCTGTGGCGATCTTGGGCCTAATCATTTCCTCGCCCTCTGTGATGTCGAAAACAGCCGTCCGTTCCTGCGAGCACCGATATCGGAAGTCGCTTGCTAAATCCAGAAGATGTTCCCCAAACCGTCCCAGTTCAAGGACTGAGGCATGCCCTTCGGCCATTTTTCGAGAATCTTGCGAAGGGAAGAAGATCGAATTCCATGAGAATCTGTTTCGACCTCTGGAAGTGAATCGTTGCAGTCAGGAAGCTTCCTTAGCTGAGGTAGATGAGGCTTTAGACACTCACCCGACATGCTCCCAATGCAGGGACCGCGGAGGTCACACGGTCACGAGTTGGAATCTGTAGGAGTTCTTATGTAATTCTCAAATACAACAGTCAATGCTAGCCTTATGTAATATCAAGCCTTCTTTATGTCCACCACAACGAGCCAGGCTGAGAGTACTCCCGAGTCGCGCATTCTAGTCGACACAGGACTTTCAAAAGCTGCCAAATTCCGTGTTGATTCCGTTGATCCCAATCATGCGCGCTGTCTTGTCGAAAACTGCCCACCAGAACGTGCGGTCAATTACTGCCATCTCGTACCTCGCAGAGTCTCGTGGAAAGAAGAAGATTTTGTAAGACCTCTTCCAAACCATCCTACCCTTCCTTACGATTTTATGATTGCAGATGGATAGCGTGGAATGGTACTGGAATCTGAGACGAGGTAGTTTGAACCTAGACACGAGACGCAACATCTTCCGAGGTGAGATGTGTCTTTCGCTCTGCGGATTCCAAGAATGACACCTCACCAGCTGGATCGTCTCTACACTGGCTTCACGATCAACATCAGTGGGCCCTACTACCTCCCCCCGACATTGTCGATATATACGCACACAGTCTTATCGATGCACCCGCTGCTATACGTCTTGCAGATCGAAAGGCCTTTCCGACAGTCCCGGTGCGTAGTCATGGATTACACTCTGCTTGAGCACTCTCTCATGCTACCGTAATATATGTGTAGGATGGAATTTACGAATATCGGTTGATTCCCCTGCGTGATATGCAAAACGTTGGCATCAGCCGCCAATCCACCGACAACCCCCCAACGCCCAACAGCTTCACCAACTATGTCTACCCTTTCAACGAGATGCCACCGCTTCGTTCTCATATTCACCCGAAGTTTGCCATTCTGGAATTTGGTCGTAAATTGAAAAAGATGTCGACTGCCGCTCTGGTGAATGCACTACGCCACACACCAGCGCTTGCCGACATCTATGTCATTTATGAAGCATGGACACGCGGTGTTCCATCTGAAGATGAGGATGCCGAATCCTACAAACCTGCCCCCAGTGATGATGACGACCAAGATATGGACCCAGACTTCGATGGGGCAAGCATCCAAACCCCTGCAGGTCGAGTGCAACGCACGCGGAGCACGCGGAAGCGACCTGCTCCAGATGACCCCCCCTCATCATCCCCTTTACAGCGTTCCAGACAGCTGGCCCGACTCTCTCTTGAGACGCTCGTTGATCATGACCGGGATGTGGGCAAGGGGGGATGGACGAAGGAAAGCCTGGCGAACTGGGTGGCTACGTGTGCTGCTGAAGTTGAGGAAGTTTTAAATACCCAGCCAAGCCAAGTATGATACGTAACAATGGAATGACTCGATTCAAGTCTTCAACCAGGATTTTTCCCCGGTCCGTTTCATTCAACTGTCTCAGCCGGAGATCTTTCAACCTAAAGTCGAATGACATGAGACGGATGAATTATACGATGGCGTAGTGTATACATAATGCGTATTGAACGCGAAGATGTGGGATTCGGATAGTTGAATCTAGAAAGCTTTGAGCATCAGCCACTTCTTCGTCCTCCGACAACAAGGAAATAAACGCACGGAAGCCGCCGTCGGGCTCATTAGACACCGTCGAAGTTGACACCCCTCGTCACGTCTTTCCACGCGTCCAACTCCGTCAACACCTTCCTGCACTTGTTCCTCACATCCGCCTCAGCATCATCACCGAGCCACAAGTAGTTTGGCCACGGACGCCCTTGAGCAACGCCTTCGCCGCGAACGATGTCCACGATGGCCTCGACTGCTTTGTCGGGATCCCCGCGCTCTGACCCTGCGATAGCGGCGAAGCGGGCGATACTTTTGGTACGGAGTTCGTCATGGTCTGGTATTGGGTTCCCAGTGAAGAAGGCTTCGCCGTAGATTCCTTCGGTCCGGAAAGCCCCTGGCTGCACCAAGAGAACTTTGACGTTCAAGGGGGCGAGTTCGCTCATAAGATTTTCAGTGACGGCTGAACATATCCCGTGGTCAAGCATTAACATATGAAGAAGGGCTTGGTAATACTCACCGTGTATCGCAGCTTTGGAGGCTGCGTAATGCCCTGGAAATTCGGTGAGTTTATTTGCACCTATGCGAGGCTACGAGTCTTACCGAGACCCTGAACGAGCAACGGCGGTCAGTAATCTAATCCTTTGCAAATGAATAACACACACAGGTAATTCAGCTCTCCAGGTTGATCTGCTGCCGATTACAACAACGCAGCCAGACCTGTTCGCTCTCAAATAAGGTAGGGTGGCAGTCGTCACGTCCAGGACACCGAACACATTGGTCTCGAACTGGCGGCGCAACAATTTGCTCCTAGTGCCCTCATTAACGGCCGTTGAGCGAATAAAAGAAAATTAACCAACCCTCCTTCTTCCATAAGGCTAGGAAGACCGTACCCTTCATATAAATTGTCAGTCATGTCGGTCCTGAGCAGGCAATGTCGTACTAACCGGCATTGTTCACCAAGACATCAATACGACCCCAGTACGCAGCCGCTGAAGCGATCTTGGGCTTGATGTTTTCCTCGCCCTCTGTGATGTCGAAAACGACCGTCCGTACGCGTTTTCGAACCTCAGGCTTTAGCGTGGCGATCATCTGGTCCAGCTTCTCCTGAGATCGCGCGGAGGCAATGACGCGATCCCCTCTCGCGAGCACTGATATCACAAGTCGCTTGCCAAATCCAGAAGATGTTCCTAAAATCGTCCAAGTTCAATGGCTGAGCTGTTGAGAGCAACAAGAGGGTCTCTGCCTGTGATCAGCCAGACGCTGGCCTTATCTGATTCATCCGACGTCATTTCTTGATTTGTGGGCTGATAAAGCTCGAGTGAAGGAAGAGTGGGCGATCCAAGTTCTGTGAGGTGGTCACGTAGGAGATATATACCGTCCTTCCACTTGCTTGGCTGATAAATTGAAGTGTCAAGCGGTGTCAAGGTGGAACGTTGAAGCTGGGAAAGATACGGCATTTGGTTAGGTCCGTCGCCGGCAACCACCTTGCCGGCCAGTGCGGATCGAAACTGGAGCGCATCACGCCCTGTGGTATAATTAGATGTCCTTGGCGTTTGTTTATAAGGTCAGAAGCGCAGGCAAGCCTCCATGAAATTGTCGGCTGTAATCATTGACTGTTAGACTTCAACGTTGAAAGTTGAACGTTGAGCGTTGACGTTGAATGTTGAACATTTGAGCGGCTAGTGCCTGGCAGGCTCGTAAGATATTTGAAGCTACAACAATTAGATACAGGTCATGAGGTACAGATAAAACAAATGGGAACTCAACCAAAAGGATTCGTTATCTGCCGATGAGTGCAGATACATCATCTATCCGCTCCTCCAACATCTCAATCGACCGCATCATGGCAGCGTGTCTTTTTTCTAGCTCATTGAGCAAAATGTCCGAGGGAGAGAGCGTCATGTTGAACTCGGCACCTGGGTTCACAAGACTGCCGTGATTCTGCGAGGACTGGCTTCGCGGACAGGTTTCATCGTCTTCTACAACGCGAGGAGCGAGAGAACGTGCCGTTGTCCTGCTATGTTTATCAGAATCTTTGCCCAACACGAACGACCGACTCGAAAGATTCCTCTTCATAGCTGTCGACGGCGGCGGCGGCACTTTCTCCATTAGCGAAGAGATCGCAGGCGGCTGACACAGCCTGAACTCCAAGTTTGCCGGACCAGCAGATGGGATGCTCAGCAGCGCCGACGTCGTGTTGGTCATCGTGACCGTCGTGCTCCTGTCTGCCAGCGGCACCAACAGCGAGCCTGAGCCCGAACGCATGCGTCCTGATCCAGGCCCACTCAAATACCCACTGACCGTCGGCGTTGCGCTGCGTCGCGACATCATCGTCGTCGACATGGCCGACCCCGGACGGGGGCTCGGACTGGGGCTGGGCGGTCCGCCACCCTCAGAGCCGGATTCAGAGCCAGAGGTGTAGAAGTCGGGGTTCTGAGCGGAAGGTCGTATCGAATTGTTGGAGTAGTAATATATATCAGAGGTGTCGTTCGGGTCGTGGGTCTTATTGGGTGGGAGGGGGTTGAAATTTGGCGGCTGGGGCAGCAGCATCGAGCGTGATCGTGATCGTGTCGAGCTCGCCACGCTGTAGTCGGGCCCTGGGATGGGCGCCGTATTTCGGTCGAAACGGAGCTGCTTTGTCGTGGTCGATTTGGTGTTATGCCCTGTCGTCCCACTCGCACTGCTTCGGGTCCCAAATACACCAAGGATTTTCGGCTTCCTTCCGCTCTCCAGCACCTTCTTCCTCGCACTCATCCCGATGCAATCGACGAGCTGCTTCATCGCCTGTCTGTCCGAGACGTTCCGGCGTGGTGCTGTCCTGCGAACCGTGCTGGTGCGAGGAAGGGTTGCATGAGGAGACATCGCGTAAGGTTTCATAGGGGTGTTGTAAGCATGTAGCGGACCAGGCGTCGAGAAAGCACCAGGGCCCCAGGTCAAGGGAACGGTGAGTGTATTGAAGCGGCTGTCTGGAAGAGGCGTCCGCTGGGAGGCTTGCAAAGGTGTTCGTAGAAATGGTCGGGGTGTGGTGTGGACACCGGGGCTGGTGGCTGGCTCTTCCTCCTCCTCCGGAAAGGCATCGATAGGCGGACCCCATGAAAACCCAATGAAACTGGAGGCTGAGTTTGAGTTGTCCTTCCATGATCGCGAGGATTGCAGATCAGGTCCTGGACTAGGCTTGAGGATGGACAGACCAGGCGAGACGGAGGATGACTGTTGGAAGAATACGGAAAACGCGAAGCCTTGTGATAGCGAAGCCGAGTCGTCATATTCCTGTTGGCGCTGCACGGGTACAGGAGGTGCTTGATCAGCCGAGCCTTTAGGTTCGGTATAGGTGAATTGAGGTAAATGAAGGTGGGGTGGTGCCGTTTCTGCTGAGAGTCAGCATTCGGCCTGAGCCTGGAAAAGCTTTTTACGCACGGTTCGGCAGCGTTGTCCAATCCACATCTACGAAAACCGGATGGTCCGTGATTTCCATGACATTTCGACGTCCCAGCCGTCTTTCTGCATTGGTCAGTAATCTGTAGCGACAAGCATCAGCATGGTTCGCGCGAAAAAAAAGACATGATCACTTACCGACGAAGAAAATGTTGAAATTCATGGGATATCGTGATTGTCTGATCAAACCGAAGGCTCTTCTGCCCAAAAACAATGAGCGACATGCCGTTGACAGCCAAAGAACTTTACCTCATGATTCATGATCCGTAGGTATGTCGTCCGAATGTCGTTGGCGAAAAAGGGCGCAACCCCGTACGCCATCTCATACAGCATCGCGCCAAGACTCCACCAATCCGTCTCCACCCCATAGCCCTCCGTTTGCACTGGTCTCGCAGGTCCAGGCACATCTTCATCGTCCATCTCGAGCGCCACCAACGCCTCTTCATGCGCCAGCAAGATCTCAGGTGATATGTAGTCGCAGGTGCCACAGGGGACGAGGCAATGCTTCTTGGGAAGGAATTGGGTGCCATCAGCTCGAGGAGGAAGGAGAGGAGCTGTTGATCCAAAATCGATGAGCAGAACATGAGCGTCTGGCGTAAGGACGAAGTTGTGTGGTTTGATGTCGCTGAACAACAATGAGGCCCACGTCAAGGTCCGAGCGGTATCAGAGCAACGTACCGATGCGCAAATCCCTGCGAATGACACCAATGAATCGCGCTAACGACCTGAGGAGCCCACCACTTCAGGTCCGATTCCAGCACACGACCATCATGAGGGCTTGATTCCAGGACATCCCATAGAGTTCCTCCTTCCGCGTAGTCCATGACGAGATTGAGGTGTGTTGGAGTTTGGAAAGCACAGAGGAGATGTGGCGCCCATGGGGAATCCGTCTTTAGAGCTTGAAGCAATAGGTCGCGCTCGAATTGAGGAGAGCATTGCTACGCAAAATTTAGCACAACATGGGGAAGAGATGGGAAGTAGGCATACATCACGCGTCCTGAGCGCAAATTTCTTCTCGATGCTCTTGCGGACATAAACGCGGTTGTTCAACCGACATGACACGACGTCGATCTTGACAACAAGGGTACCGATGAGCTCTGCAGACACCAGATGAGAAGGAAGACGTACGACACCGAATTGTCCATATTCCAATGTTCCTACAACAGCTAAATCTTTATCTTTGAATCGTAAACCGTCGATCTCGGTAGTTTTCGCTGAAGAAATTTCAGAACAATTTTGTATGAGGGCACTGGACATCCGTTCACTTAGAGAATCACTCACAAGTCTTTCCAATTACACTTTGTCCGTGCATGAGCCGATCCAGGGCTATACCGTCCGCATCTTCGTCTCCGGAACTTTTGAGCAACGAAGCCAGTCGCGCTTTCCTCTGGTGCCATGAGAGAGACATGCATCAGGCCGATCCACCACTGGTTTCCGTTTCTCTGAAGCTCTTGAGTATCCTTCAGAGATGGTAGGGACAGAACGGAAACCTGGGTTTCAAATCGTGGGTCAAGGTGGTGGTCAAGGCTTGACGTCGCCGTTGCTTGGTTGAACTTGGCTGACATAAGCGTATAAATAGGGGCTACATTCAACCGTTTCCTTGAAGTCACTCCCTTCTCTGTCTTCAGCTTGTTCCTAGATCTTTGTTAAACGTGGCATCCCTAAGGGCATGATGCTGCTCCTCTAATTTCTATGCGAATGTGGGCAATGATACACGTTACGCCCAACTGGTGGCACCTGCGCGGCAAAGGAGTGCTTTATCCACCTTTATGAGTGGTCGCAACGAAGATCTCTTTGTGCCTCATTGCTAGTGGCACTTTGGGTTCTATATAAACCTCCTCCAGGACTCGAAGCTCTTATACCTTCCTTTCTGATCTTTTCGACGTCTGAGACCTGAACGCCACTCATCCTCAATTTCTCGTCGAGCAACTCTGATGTCCTATCCAAACCAGTCCCCCTCTCACCGATCCGAATCTGCGATTGCGGATGACAGAAGCTCGTGTGACCCCCGTCTGAACGCCTCTGGTCCTGCCGAATTTCCATGCCACAAGCGCGAGCTCTCCGAGACGCTCGACGAGGGTGACTCAGACGGGGAGTTCTTCAGCCCTTCGATGCGCCCTCAAACTCCACAAGAAGACGACTTCTACGTGGACCCCTCTTCCCCAATGCACGATGACGCGGGTCCTGAGCCTCCGACCGCCGTAGTCGAGCCCGAATGGGTTCCTTTCCCGTCACCAATAAGTACCAACCAGGAGTCGCAGTCGCCCACTGCTATTTACCGGGAATTTCAAGAGCTTCCTGGCTCCAGCCCACCCCATATTCATCAGGAGAGTCGTCGAGAAGAGCACTCATCTCCTTCTGACTGTCGGTTCCTCCCACAAAACAAATGGGGCCGCCCTCTAGCCCCTGCTTCTCCGACAACACCTACGCACGCGCCTCCGACTGAGCGTGAGGGGGAGCATACCCCACAGGAACACAGCAGGGCTGTCCAAGACGATGCGGCCGTGGGTGTAGCCAACGCGTGCGTCGTTCAACGGGTAGCTGAGCACTTTCCGGCTGTGCCGCTGGGCCTCGTCTTCCAAATTGCTGAACATACATTCTACCCCTCGTACCTCTACCTCTTGGACGTTACTCATCCCGAGCGCGACGAAGCACTGGAACTGGATGGCGAAGAGAGCCTTCTTAGGGTGTATCCAGACTACCAAACACTCATGAAATCACTGACAGTGTATTTCAACGTCCTCCAGCACTGTATCGAGCTGGATCCCAACTACGATTTGACGGACCTTCGGCTCGTCGGCGATGCAGCATTCACCTACATAGCCCATTTGGCCCACCTTCAGTCCCAGTACACTTGGTTTGGCGTGCTCGACTTCCACACACGTTTCTTCCGTCTGCGGCTGGAAGAAATGAAGAAAGGGAAGTTTAATGGGTGGCAGTCAACGGAGAAGATCTTTGTGGACAGACTTAGCCTCTGGGGAAGGGAGAAGCACCATGAGAGGAAGAGACCTGGTGAAAGCAACGGTCAAAGTAATAATTTAACGCAAATGTAGAGACAGGGTAGATAAATGAATGTAGATGTAATAGGCACGATTTAAGGGCCCGAAAGACGACTAACAAGAGGGGGGTGGGACGCACTGCCGCACGAACGACAGGCAAGAATTTACCACAGAAGGCCAAGACCACTTGTGAAAGCAAGCACAACCGCAAGAGAAACCCTAAGCCAGCCTGCCTGACTCCCACCAAGGCTGCTAACAGCCGCGTTCGTCGTTGATGATGCGTCCCCAGTAGACGACGCCCCAGTGCTTTCAGCCCCCAGAGTCGTCCACGCTCGCAGAGATCCAGTATACGTCGTCGTGGATCGAACAGTCCGCGAATTCTCGTCGATATTAATGGCGACGCGCACGCAGGAGCCCGTGCCGTTATTATGGTTAAACGTGCATTGTTCGTCGAGGCCTGGCTGGAATGCTAGCCCACCAGGCGTCGCACTAGCCGTGGGCAGGAGAGACGGGGAGCGCGTTGCGTGATAGCCGTCCCCATCTTCCGCGAAAGTTACTACATCCATGCAAAGTCAGCAAATTTCCTCGACGCGACGTCGATCGAAGACTTACCTGCAAGCGTCTCAGGCGCCGTAACCACCGTCGCAGTCGTCGTCTGCGCTGTATTGGTCGGCAGCGGGTACTCGACGACGTATAGGCTCATGATGTTCTTCTGGACATAGGTCGTCTTCCCGTCCGTCCCAGTGCCGATCGCGGACACGTCCGTCGTGCCTGACTGAATGACCTTGAATATGGTCGGAGTGGGGATGTTGGGGTTGGGTGGGACAGAGATCTCGTAGAGGGTGGCTACAGCTGCATTGGTACCGGCTGTATACGACGAACACGATATCAGATTATCACGCTTGCGGCGAAGAGTGTAAAGAAGTTGGACACACCAATGAAAGCGGCCACAGAGAGGAAAAGAGAGGCCTTCATAGTTAACGTTCAACGTTCGTCAGCGTCCCCGTCGTTGTCGTCGTCGTTGTAGGTGAAAAAGCTGTAATGAGATTGATTTCAAACGCCTTGGCCTTTCCAAGGCCCACCACATGGAGAAGCCTAACTTGGCTACAACTATGAAGACAGGGGGTAATGACAGAAACACCGTCAAGCCCTTGATAACGGGCTCCTGCAAACTTGTATGGCATAGCCTTTGTGCGCCTTTGTTATTCCTAATTCTTGCATGTTCTCTGTCGAGCTTTCAGGAAGAGCCGGCCCGCTGTGCTTAGGCGCCAAGCCATCGCTCATCACGTACTTACCGTACTGCGGAGGAAGGTGCAAGTGCAAGGCAGACAGACGCAGACGTTTCCATACATAAGTATGGGTTATCAGCTAAAATTAAGCGCCTATGCAGCGATAAAATGGGTATGCCTACTCGGCGAGCCCGGCAAGATCCCGGAGGGGCGGAGTAACGTCTTTTCCCAAGCTTTTCCTCCTGATTCAAAGGAACATAGTATTTTGCCCGAAGATCAATCAACGAGAATATTTTGAAAGTCTCACAATTGCATGCCATATGGTAGAGTATCTACCGGGTGAAGCGAAGGATTTACATACGTATCAATGAGCATGGGCAAGGACGGACCGGCTTCCCGGATCCCGTTCACCGTGAGAATGAACTTCTCAGGAAGCACACGACCACCTTTGCGCTCGGACCACAAGGCGACAACGGCTGCGACGACATCGTCGGCAATGTCAAGGACGTATCTATCTCTTCTCTTCACATTCGTCACCCTCGCCTGTGCGGATCAGCAAGTGCTAACACAAGAGCCCCGGAATGGTGTTCTAAGAAGGTTCAACATCGAAGCTGCGGTACCGCAAGTGCTGCAGGCTGCCCAGGTACTTTGTAGGGCATTTTTTGACGTCTGCAGGATTCTAATCGCCTCAGGAATACGATCTTGATGTATGGCATGCGTCAAGAACCTTCGTGGACATATACTCGCCGCCCAACGAGCCATTTTTGCCAAAGGAGCTCGCGGATCTACCTCACACAACAACCTATCTGCCGACGACGCCGAAGGCGAGCATACGACCGGCCAACACCGAGTGGGACGTCTCTTCACTGGAGAACTCTACGTTTCATGAGTCTTATCACCCGCTGGGCGAGATCGAGGCGTTCCTCGGACAGTTAACCGCCACATACCCGAACACTGCCCGGAGGATAAGCTTAGGAGAGAGCGCGCAGGGCAGGGAGATACCTGCGTTAACTATCTCGACGGGTGGCTATGCGGATGAGGAGGAGGACGGGAAGAAGAAAAAGAAAAAGAAACCGAGGAGGAAGAAGAAATCGCCCATAGGCCAGGACGGCGAGAAGCTAGGGTTCGTCATACTCGGTGCTCAGCATGCTCGCGAGGTGTGTCATATTCTCCTGTGTCATTTCTCTTCTTACATACCCATAGTGGATCGCAACAGCGACCTCTCTCTACCTCGCCCACGCTCTCACCGTCAACGCCTCAGAACCAGGTTCCTTATCGACTCTTCTCAAGCACTTCGTACGTCGATTCCTACCTCTGCGCATTATCAGCCATCTCAGCCTCGTGCCAGGATTTCCATTTCGTTCCCGTGCCCAACCCTGATGGGTACGACTACACCTGGGAGACGGATCGCTATTGGTACAAGAACCGCCAGGTGTTGGGCCCTTACACCAAATGCCTCGGGCTGGACATGAACCGGTTCGTCGTCCCACAATCTCCGTCCCTGCGTTATCACTGACATCGGCCATAGGAATTGGGCAAGTATTTCGTTAGCGCCGCTTTATTTTAAGTTCCTCAACAAACGACTTGGGAATAGGGCTACAAATGGAAGCCGGACTCGCCCGATTTGACGAAGAACGACACACAGAAGCCACGCGAACCCTCGAATCCCTGCTCGCACTGGTACCCCGGTACGCGCCCCTTCGAGTCGTATGAAGTCAACAACATCGCCAACTGGGTCAACACCCTCCCGAACATCGTCGCTTTCATCGATCTGAGAAGTTATGGCCAGATGCGTGCGTTGAATATCTCTCTTTATTCTCTCAAAGAACTCATCGCCGCGCAGTCTCCTCGCCCTACTCATATACGTGCAAACGCTTGGCCAAGGATGCCGAAGACCAGATCGAAGCTGCCCTCGGAGCGTCGCAGGCTCTGAGAGCCGTGCATGGCACTGAGTTCCAGACTGGCAGCCTCTGCTCAATGCTATATCCCGCACCGGGAAATATCCTCGACTGGATGTATGCGCGTGAGGCAATCAAGTACTCCTACGTTGCTCATTTGCGCGACACCGGGACCGTGCGTCGCCCAATTTTCGTTACATTTCATCCGTTGAGGCTGTGAAACAGTTTGGATTTTCATTACCGGATAAGTGGATACGCCCGACAGGCGAGGAGACGACGCGACTCGTAGACTATCTCGCGCGATTCATCGCGAAGCAGGCCAAACGTATGTCTCAGCATTCTCGTGTTTCCTATGAATAGTCGCAGACCTTTTTTTGTCCCTTCAGGTCAATTCTAGTTCGCCAGCAAGTTGACCCCTGTCGTATTCGCTTTCTGCTCCCCAGCTACCCTCATATATGCTATCATGCTGCCTTCGAGGGATGCTTGCGGTTACCTAACTCGCCAGCGCCAGTAGACGGAGGCCTGTTGCTGTATTTTATACATCTATGCTTTACCTTTGGTCCTTGTCCAGGATGGAATTGTACTCGTAGTACCGTGGCTAGACCTCTTTTGAATGGCACAATCTTTCAGGTTGAAATTCCGGTTATGATACGTCTTCCGCCAAGAATATGATTTCGGAAATTCGTCTACTATCCGTCAAACGCGATTCTTGATATGCCTTCCCTCCTTCCCGGTACGACTAAAGGCAACTGCTGCAGCCGACCCCGTACTCTGTAACCTGGAATAGAGAAATACATAAGCATGAATATCAAGCAAGCAGTGCGCGACTCACGTTCATACCCCAGAGGCCCCTTGCGAAGATCCCCCATTCTCTGCACGGCTAGGGATCTGTTGCCCGTCATCGGTGCGGAGGGCATCATTGGTGCTGCGGGTGGCATTGGTGTCGTTTCTAGGACCGGCGTTGGTGAGTGCCTGTACATGTTGAATATGATCGCGGAAACCCGCCAGCCATGGTGGTGCAGTTTGACTCCCAAACATGCAACTGAGGATCAAGGCGGTTTTGTACACCTCAGCCTCGCCTATCTCGCGATCTGTCGCAGGGTTCGGATGGGGACCCACTGGTATTGCGACTCGCCATTAGCCACCAAGTAATTGCATAAGGCCATCAAGATGGTGCTTACTTCGCGTCCACTCAAGTGCTCGAAGATACAGTACCGCTCGGCCGATATCGTCGAATGTCGCAGGATTTTGCGGGGTTTTAGGCACGGGAATGCCGGCTTGGTTCGTGGGAGGGAGTAAAGAACTCATGAGAGAGGGACACGCTAAGACCCTTTTCCCTCCCGCCTGTTTTTGTTTTGTTTGGCAAATCGATGACATAGTATCTATTTTTAGTCTTGACGCGGAAGAATACTCCTTCTCGATCTTCCGTGTCGGCTACCTCTCAGAAACGGCAGCTTAAGTGTAGTCATTATAAAGGGCTTCAGTTGTCACTTTCGATGTATGTAACAGGTACAGAGCAGGGAATAGAAACTTTAGTCCATCTTTTATGATTTTCCTTCCAATCTGATTGTCCCTCGACAATGTTCACTCCGATAGATGTACCTTGAAAAATTCGGCTACGAAAGCGCTTCAGTCCAATGATCGAACAATAAAGGGTCCAGGTACTCACATAGGGACAGCGCGGAACGTTTGTACGTTCTTTCGAGGGTTGTGTAGTTTACATGCTGGATCCCGAACCTATACTCCACTCAAACGGTGAACAGGCAGACGGCTGAGTCACTAGAATGCCTCACCTGGCACTGGTTCCAGAATTCCACTCCGCGTTGTCGATCATGGCTAAAATACCATTCACTATCGTGCTGTACGAAGAAAACGACTGAAAATACCCCATGCAAATATGCCGGCGATTGGCAATTTATCCTCATGTATAGCCAACAGAATTTCGCCAAGGTAAGTCATAAAGTAGTCTAGAGAAAAAATAAGTATCGCCCACTGTCTGAAGAAATGTCATCAGCTTCGAACGTACTAGTTCGGGTGACGTCCTCAGTGATCCGGAAGAGCTCGGTTCGAAGCTGTTCAAAGGGCTCCACGAAACCAAACTCGGTGATGTACTGTAAGACAAATAAGCATCGAACGACATGCTCAAAGAAATACGCGACTTGCCATCTTGTTGGTTGGCCAGCGCCGTTGCAACTCCCTCAAATACGGTCTGAGAAGGTTCGGTGTAGCCTGGAGCCACGCCTGGCTCAGCGGATCGGGAGAAGGCCCAACCGCCCACCCATTTGTGTCAACTAGCTGAACAACGTTACAGTCGGGCCAGAGCGGATGAGAGGGGTTGGAGACACAGGCTTCCATTCCGTCCGTAGGTGCACTGATGTACTGAGCGCGGTACGAATCGATGGCATAGAAGTCGGCCGAGCCTGTGTCATGGTATATTGCTAAGAAGGAATGGGTAAGGGGACAAAAGACGCTTACCGAGGAGATCCTTTTTCTCTTCTTCAGTAAATCGAGGTAGATACTCTGGTGGTAGGGTGTCGGTCATGATTTTTGGCCAGTCGCCGGTGGTGTACACCGGGTCGGAGAGCACCCCAATGCGGAAAGCAGTGTGGCGCTCTGACGCTTCAATGTCTTCGGCATTATTAGCTCTCCATGGCGGACCGCTGGAATGGATCAGATGGAGAATGTGGGGTACATTCAAAGAAATACACTCACACGAAATCGTCGTTCTTAAACGAAATCTCTCCGGAAATGTTCATGGTTCGGAAAGCTATTTCAATGAGGTGAGGAGGGCTTTCAGCGATGATACGAAACAATAAGTACCTTTCACTGCTCCTGCATGAGCACGCACTGCATTGCAGAAGATATTAGTTGTTTCTTTCCAGGTGTTATTTGAAGGATGGTCGGCGTACAAAGGTTGTAAACGCAGTGATACGGTGCCGTCGACGAGTTTACATCAGGCGTCAGCGTTTGATCTGGAGCGAAAGCACGTCATTCAGAGTGGGACGGGCAGAGGAATTGTCCATACTGAATGGGTAGCCGCTAATGAAGCCGCAATAGACGCGTGGTTCATTGAAGGTATACCATGTTTTGACTCTGCCGTTGAAGGCCCTGAAGACCGTCTTAGCATAGCTGAAGGGGTGATATAAGTAGCACATAGATTGGCTAATCAGAACGATTACCAACTTTACAAAGTCATCGACGATTTGAGGCGAGGTAAAACCACCGTAGTAGGCTTGGAGAGCCAGTGGCGTATCCCAGTGGACTGATAGAGTAGCTGAGCAGAAGTACGCCGCTGACTTGCTGAAGACTTACACAACGTCACTATCGGTTCAACTCCAGCTTGAATATGCGAGTCTATCACTGGTAAAAAGATAGAGTACGAGTGAGCTTCGGCTACAATGAGATATAGGGTAAATGTGCTTACCGTCGGAATAATGAACTAGACCAGCTTGATTCACGGGAGAATCAGCCGTCCCAAATGGAAATATTCTCGCCCAAGAGATTCTAATGGTTCGTCGTGAATAGTAGAAGCGCAGAAAGAAGAGAATACTGACGAGAATGAGTGGGCATTGACGCCAATGGCAGCCACTCGAGCAACGTCTTGCTTGTACAAGTAATACTGCAAATCAACGACATCACCTGCGAGGGGAAATTTTTAAACTTGTACACAGCGGCAAAGATGGACGCACCTGTTGTATTATCGATTACACCTCCGGGTTGGCGGCTGTTCCAGTCCCATATACTCGGTCCTTTCCCTTCGTTTTTTGTAGCGCCTTCGACCTGGTAGGCAGCAGTCGCGACTCCGAAGACAAATCCCTTAGGCAACTTGAGATCGGGCAATATGTTCCTTGGGTTAGGCGAGAACCATTCCGGGTACAGTGCAGGCGGGGAAGAAGGAACCGCGATTGGAGTCTGCGCTGCACGAGTCGTTGTGAATGGGGGTGGTTCGACTGGACCAACCTTAGAGAAAATTGGTGGCGATTTCAAGAGATCTGGCAGGAGTATGGCTTACCAGATCCCATAGACGCTCCAAACCAGCAGGAGAAAAGTCTTTCGGGAGGGTGCCAACTGGAGGAAATGTTCCGCCGGATGTGGGTACCGTCGGAGGTGTTGTAATGACGCTCGTCGCCGTTGACTGAGTGATAGATGGTGAAAGAGTGGTGGCCGGAGAAGTCGATGACGAAGTTCCACTGCTCTGCGAACAGACCAGAGCGGCCTGTATTAAGAGGTTGATCAATGATGAGCGCTTGAAGTAACGAACGCCCATTGTGTAACACGAGAGACGTCGGACGAACAGGCCGTAAAGTAAAAGCCGTTAATGATTAACTTATTTATAAACAGACAAAGACTTCTCACCTTCAGCTATTAAGAGACAGAAGATCGTTAGAACAAAAGTAAGGCTCATGTGATTGCCGGCGGACCGTGAAGGCAAACTGGGGACCAACAGAAGAGTCGCCTAGATCCAGAGAACAACGTCTTTCATATGGCGTCCAATTCACTGTCATGAGAAAGGAAGACGTTGCATTCTGTTATACACCAGAGCCCCACACGACGACTTGTTGTGTTCTACACATATGACCTGAGGGAACATCTCAGCGTCAGCGAAACAACGTATAAACAAGACTTACACACCCTATCCCGTTCCCAAAGACTCCAGCATCTCGATGGCACGCCTCTTGTCATCCTCTGCGGATTCCTTCCAGACCCATTCCATGCCTTTGCCGAAATCGTCGATCAACTTTGTCAGTTTCTCGAAGGACACATGAGCATTGCCCTCTTCGACATCCTCGAATCCCGGAGCGACCAGGCCGCAGAGCTTTCCGGATATGCAAGACGCTGCGAGGACCTGGTTCGCAACTGGGCGCCGTATCTGGTCATACACCTTGCCAATGAGCGATAGGTTCGATTTGTTGCAGAGTTTGTAGCATAGGAGCACGGCTAGTACGCATGCATCCTAGCAGAGAAATTCAGAAGATGGGTATCATGAAGGCCGCACACGAACTTCGACTGCTTGGCCGGCACCAGATCCCTGATGCGGCGTCATAGCGTGAGCCTAGATGGTGGAGAGTCAGAACTTGCATAACACTTGTGAATTAGCACGCACCGCGTCTCCCGCGAGGATGATGCATCCGCTTGAGAAGAGTTCGAGTGGCTCCAGAGATAACCCACTTCGTCGGTTCGTTGATGCACTACTTGGAGCAGAGTAAGACTAGCAAATCGTGGTCGTAACATGATGACGCACCCGAAAGATTTCTCGCTGTTTGCCATGTGTGGCTATCTTTCCCTTTTACCGATGTCAAAGTGCAACCACAACACCCTTTTTTCTCAATAGGAGGGACACCACAGGTAAGTTTATGACCAAGTCTCGAAGGAAATCGGGGACTTACCGTGTTTTACAGCACTCTACGCACGGTACACTCAAACCACCTCCCTCTCAACTCCCCGAGGACCTATGACCACAAAGCTCATTCAGCCGCATCAACGTTCCACGAGCCGCTCATGAAGGGTACCTTGCCAAGTTCTCACCCCGAGGTGCCGTATCTAAACAACCCAGATTCGTGGTGAGTGCCCTAGCTCACATTGACGACCAACATGACTGACCGTGTTTTTAGAGCCTCCTGCGACGGCAGCAAGTGGCTTGAGAACAGCGCGGGAGGTCCGAGAGCACTAGCTTGGCATGGATGGCAATGATCAGACATGAGGGGTGTCCACAGTCGGGGGAATTTTTGTTTATGTAGGTGAGCGGCGAGTTTCTCTTCTCACTGGTGTGGGAACCGACTTTATGTGCGGTCAAAAAGGCGTGATAGGGGTGTTAAACTTTATATACACAATTTTTCTGTGTCAATAAAGTTCAAATAAAATCTTCCTTTCCCATGGTCATAATTTTCCGAAAATTGTTACCTTTGAGGTAATTAGTAATGACTAAATTTACCCGTCCTTTTGTTGCTCCGGAAAAGACAATAAAAGCGTGGAATTTGGGACGACAAAAAGGATTGACATAAAGGATTCGGGGATACTATAAAAGGAAAGCCCGAACCCTTTATATAAGCACTTTCTGCTCGTCTATAATTGTTAGGTAATTGATGCCTTTAATTGTGAACAAAAATTAATATAAACGGCTCGGGCTTTCCTTTTATAGTATCCCCGAATCCTTTATGTCAATCCTTTTTGTCGTCCCAAATTCCACGCTTTTATTGTCTTTTCCGGAGCAACAAAAGGACGGGTAAATTTAGTCATTACTAATTACCTCAAAGGTAACAATTTTCGGAAAATTATGACCATGGGAAAGGAAGATTTTATTTGAACTTTATTGACACAGAAAAATTGTGTATATAAAGTTTAACACCCCTATCACGCCTTTTTGACCACACATAAAGTCGGTTCCCACACCAGTGTCTTTGCGTATGTTTGTGACAAGGTTACCATGCATCTAGGTCGCGTACGTAGGGATTGGCACGGGTTTTGAAAACCCACCAGGTTGACGGGTAGGGTACATGGGGTCAGGGTACGGGTCAGTGGATTTGTACCCTCACCAAACCTGTACCTGGAAGCCAGGTCAGCGGGTTTTCCTGATTTGGACAAAGCGGAAGCATATGAGGCTGCTGGACATTATACACACATATTGCTCGCCATTTGGCATGCGCACATGTGGAACTGTACAGTACCTAAGCCACCCATCCACTGGAGGATATAAAGACCAGAAATCACTACCTAAGACGACATCCAAACCACACAACTTGCATCCATCGAAGTCGCTTGCAATGTCCCATCCTGCTCCCATCAATCTGGAGCCTCTTGGTACCTGGAAACGGAAAGCCACTGAGAAAGTTCTCAATAATGGTGATCCTCTGGCCATGAAGAGAGCAAAGCCGGCACTTACCACACTCGCCTTGAAGACAGCTTTAACAGCCCAAAAGGTCTGCTCTGATTTGTTCACTCCTCCCACAATCCTTATTCATTCTGCAGCCACCCACCACCCAGTCTTATTCAGCTCGTGTTGAAGACATCGAAGACAGCACTGACTGTTATCATTCAGTTCCACCACAAAATCCGAACTGCATACTCGAGGCTGTGGACGGCAGTGATGATGACACCATCATCATCGAGGACGACTTCGAAGGTCTTCCTACTCTAGAGGAAGTCAACAAGGACAGTGACGATGAAGATGAGGATGAAGACAAAGCTGAGGAAGCCGAGGAGAGTGAAGAGGCTGAACTTGGTATGCATTTCTTGTTTCAACACTTCGCTATGACTAACTGTTATGGCAAGAGCGACTGAAGAAGGACTGGAGCTCACCAGTCTATGTCTTCTTCAAGACCACACCCTCCATCGAGTACATCAACGAGTGCCGCATCCATGTCTTTGAGTGTGCTGCTAAGCACTGCTGTGGTCGTAATGGCCGCCATGTTCGACGCTACCTCGACACTGGTGATGCCAAATCAATGAGCAACTTATGCAAGCATGCAAAAATATGCTGGGGTGATGAGGCTGTCGCGGCTGCAGACAAGACCTGAGACATTCATGCCGCCCGCAAGGCTCTCGCTGGGATGAAGGACTTGAACGGCTCAATCACTGAAGCATTTGAGTGCATGGCAAAGAGCAAAATTACCTATAGTCACCGTCAGCATACGACAACTCAGGCTCAGTATGTGTTACATACCTTCTTCATTATCTGTGTTCTGACCTATCTTCAGTGCTGAAATCGTGCGTTGGGTTGCTGAAAGCAAGCGGCCATTCCAGATCGTCAACGATTGAGGTTTTCAGTCTCTAATGAAGACAGGGCGCCCAGACTATCACATTCCCTCGCTGGAAACTGTCTCCCATGATGTTAAACATGTCTTTGTTCATGTTCGTGAGCGTATCTCTACAATGCTTCAGGTACTTGTCTTCTGCTGTCTTGAGCTGAATTGTACTCACATTGTTGGAAGGACCACCCTGGGACCCTCAGCTTTGCTACCGATGCTTGGACCTCCCCAAATCACAAGGCATGCGTTGCGTTTACAGTTCATTTTGAGCATGATGGGGTCCCAATCGCCTTACTCCTCGACCTTGTTGAGCTCGCGAAGTCCCACTCAGGTGTCAATCTTGCTGCGACCTTTGCAGAGGTCTTGGAGGAATTTGGGATCAACGATAAAGTCAGAAATTTGTATATTACTCACTTTATATGCTGAGATATGTCATAGATCCTCGCTGTTACATGCAACAATGCCTCAAATAATGACACAATGATTGAAGAACTTGCCAATCTTGTGGATGCATTTCCCAGTGCACCAAATCAAACACGTTGCTTCCTCCACATTCTGAATCTTGTCATCAAGAGTGTTCTTTGACAGTTTGATCCTCTGAAAGGGTCTGCTTCAACGATTGACGAGGCCGCAAAGGAGATTGAGGTGCTGGCTGAAGATCTAGAGGTGAAGATCTAGAGGAGGCTGAGGACAAGACTGAGGATGAGATAGAAGAAGATAACGAAGAGGGGTTGAGGGATGAGCATGCACATATGACGGTTGAGGAGATTGAGGAGCTCGAGGTGAGCATTCTTCCTGTTAGAGTCATGCTGACTAAGGTCAGTAAATTTCAGTCTCCGACTTAATTCTTTTTCACAAGTGGTGCCACTTCATAGCTTCGTCAAATTGCGTTCACAATCAAGAACTCAACCACAATCGTCCTTCCTGAATGGTTTTTGACACTCACTGAACTTGGCCTCAAGTCGCGCATGATTCCCCGTGACGTCTCAACACGCTGGAACTCCACTTTCGACATGCTCAACTTTGCTGTCAACTACAAGCCCGCCATCAACTCTCTCACTGCCAATTGCGACATGAAGATGCGGTGATTCGAACTCGACAACAAGGAGTGGGTCATTGCAAAGGAATTGCGGGATGTGTTGGTGGCGAGTTTTATACTGTCCCTTGAGTAGCTTCTGTTAATATGTCCGATAGATCTTTAAAGATGCTACGCTCTTCTTTTCTCGAGGCACACCAAGCATCAGCATGGTCATACCTGCTATGGATCACATCGATGAGACTCTCGCCACAGCTACCTGGAATAAGAACCTCTCACCTTCCATTCATGCTGCACTTGCCATTGGAAAGCGAACCCTCAACCGATACTACAATAAGACCAACCACTCAGAAGTGTACCATATCGCAATGGGTATGTCATTTCTTTGCATCAAGTTTGGTCTCAACATTGTTGAAAATATCTTTTCAACAGTTCTCCACCCTTGCCACAAGCTCGTCTATTTCAAGAATGCAGGTTGGCAGGATGAATGGATTGAGGCAGCACGTAGTATCGTTTGGGATGAGTATGATCGTACTTATGTGTTCATGGACACTGGGATCGAGTCAACGTCAGGAGCACCTGTAAGTAATCTAGGTTATATTCCCACTTCTATTGTATACTAACATTCTTAGATTGCACAGACGACCTTGCAATCTCTCAACATCTTTGACAACTTGCCTTCTCTGGCAGCTCCCACCCCTTGTGAACTCCGAGACGAGCTTGAACGTTATCTCAGCACCGACCCTGAGTTTGTTACGGACCCTCTTTCATGGTGGTACAAGAGACGCACTGCCTATCCACACCTCCATCGTATGGCTCTTGATTATCTCTCTATTCCAGGTGAGTCCTTTAGTCGCAACTCCCTTTATTTTTCAGATAACTCATAATCGTGTTAAAGCTACTTCTGTGGATGTTGAGAGAGTCTTCAGTAGAGGGCGCTTGCTACTCTCACATGTCCATAGTTGTCTTTCTGTCCAGTCCACTTGTGCTCTCATCTGTCTTGGTTACTGGAGCCTCCTCAGTTATGTTAACGATGCAGATGTAAAAGCCGCCACTATTCTCCCAGAGATTCAGGAGGGTGAAGAGGAAGATTTACCAATTGGGTGGGATGCCATTCATCACAAGTAGTCGGGGAGGTACAGTACAATTTATTTGTAGTTTTATGTAAATGACATTATCGATGCTGGACTATCTATATGTGACTACATGAGGAGGTGTGGCCGGCATTGATAAACTGTAATGATTAATCAACCTGCCAGAAGCAGCCAAACCCATACCCTTTACCCACTGAAACCCATACCCCCATGCTGGGTACGGGTTTGCTGGGGTATGGGTACGGGTCAGCCCTGGGATACCCCGGGGTTACCCATGACAATCCCTACGCGTACGATGGTCATAGATGGCAAGGGCGGCGCTGGATGGTGCTTGGGGTGTCATGGCAAACAAGGGTTAATTGGGAGCAGGTGAGTAAGAAGGCATCGAGGGTGACGAAGGCGACTGACATACCTTCTTTTAGGGCCCCCCCTCCCACATCCCTCCAACGTCGTTCTCGATGCACAGGACTCGGTTTAGGCGACGCTGGAGCACACAGCGCTTTTCTAGCACTGCAAGTTGGCCTGTGAAGAGGTCAGTCAATGGTCTTCTTGTCTATGATGCGAAACACTCACTTTCGGAGCTAGAGCTTGCATGCACGAGCTCTCTCTTGTTGTTTCCTACTACAACGTGGATTTGCATTGGCAGGAAATCATTAATAAGAGGTAAACCCACTCGTACTTTGTCTACAAAAGAAAACTCGCTTACATTTGTAGGAATCGAGTGCCAGCACCTTGTGCACCAAGCACTCACCCAACATCAATAGGGGCAGTTAGAGACGTGCAGGACGTCTGAGACATGTTCGATACGCTCGGGGCTTGTGGTGAGTGCACCTGATGTTCGTCGAGTATGAGCATCACTCACACATGCACCAGTTCCCTGCAAACGTTGTGTGCAGTGTTGTCTGCTCGTTAGCGCCCATATAGTACCCTCCAGCTCCTTTTCCTTTCGATGTTGGGCCGCTTCCTTCATACGAGCTTGTGGTTGCGTGGGTGTTTGGGTGCTTGAACAGTGTGGAAGGGCTCCTGAGCATCGCCCTCGGCGCCCTCCATTGCAGGTTTGGTGCTCGTCATGTTTATTGACTCTTCTCAAGCACTTTGTACATTGATTCCTGCCTCTGCGCATTATCAGCACCCTCAGCCTCATGCTAGGACTTCTGTTTCATTCTGTGCCCAACCCTGATGGGTATGACTGCATCTGGGAGACGGATCGCTACTGGCACAGGGACGGCCAGGTCTTGGGCCCCTATATCAAATGCCTTGGGCTGGACATGAACAGGTTTGTTGCCCCACAATTGCCATCCCTGTTTTTGTTTTTACTAACATTCACTATAGGAATTGGGCAAGTGTTTTGCTCGTGCCGTTCTCATTTATACAAGTTCCTTGACAACTGACTTGGGAATAGGGCTACAAATGGAAGCCAGAGTTGCCCAACTTCACAAAGAACAACACACAGAAGCCAAGTGACCCCACAAATCGGTGCTTGCACTGGTATCCTGGTACCCGTCCCTTTGAGCCGTACGAAGTTGACGACATCGCGAACTGGGTCAACAGCCTCCCAAACATTGTTGCCTTTGTTGATTCATGGAGTTAGGGACCTGCAGATGTGTGCATTGTTCACCTTGTTCAGTCTCTCAAAGAACTCATTGTGGCCCAGTTTGCTCACCTCCATCATACACCTGCAAACATCTGGCCAAGGACACCGAAGACCAACTCGAAGCCACTCTCAGAGCCTGTGACTCTGAGAGATGAGTTCCAGAACAGATGCCACTCGATGTTGTACCCTGCACCAGGAAACATCCTCAACCAGATATATGCGCATGAAACAATCAAGCACTCATCTGTTGCATGTCTCTGTTGCTCATCTATTGGTTGTTGAGAATTCAAAGTGGAAACATATTGCTGTAGATAGACATTTGTTGGCCAGCCATGTCAGCTAGAATTCTATATCAAATACTGTGTCTAAGTAGTGTGATGGGATCAGTCCTGACTGCCATAATGCAGTCCCCCTAGCCCGAGACAATGTGGAAGGGTTTCCGTGGCTCCCGGGGCTGCTCCATGTGTGTGGGACATGTCAACATAGCCAAACAATGCAGGAAACAGTGCCCAGACACTGTTTGCCCTCATTCTCAGGGCATTTGGCACCATTTTGGGCAGGGAAAAAGCGGATATGGGGTCTCCTCATTATTCTGCACATTCCCTGACCATTTCCCCCATCGACAGGGGGCGAGAATAGGCTGGATTGGGAGGGGGACACATGGATGACACGGCACAGGCACGCATGATGGAAATTCCCCATTTGGAAGGTGGTTCATTTCCAGGTGCTGTTGGCAGTAATCCTGGCATATTTTGCTCATTTCTGGGCCGATTCTCTTGAATAAAAAAAATACCATAAATCGTAGGATAATCGTAGCTTTCTGTAGACCCCTCAAACATGAGATTCTGACCATATTTGGTGGCTGCACAGCCCAATTAATGCCCTGCACCTCGAAAATGCGAAAATGCGGCCTCACTGGGCCCCCTCCCATGCATCCCCTGGCTGGGACAGGTGTTCGTTCATGAACAAGCATGTTATTGAGTCCTATTGGCCAAAGAATATCAGCATTACCTGCAAAACTGCGTGCATAATTGCCTAAACAGTGAAATTTGCTAAAAATAGCCCAAAAGCGCACTGGATTCTCTACCCCTTGCAGGGAGCAGACCCTCCGGACACCTTGGCAGTTTGGTAGGGGACATATAGTGCTTTCAGAAGACATATTTTACATAGCCTCGTGTGCAGTATTCATGGCTGTACACTGAAATCACTGATCTCGCACAAAAACATCAAAATGCGCACCACTACCCTCCTCAAAATCCCCCTTTCACACTCAGATAACTGGTCATATATGCTCCCCTGCATTAACCATATTGAACTGTCACTTTTCTTTGGTTATATCTCCCTTACAGCCTTTTCTATTCCACCCTTCTCCTCCCCCTCCAAAATCGAAAATGCGCACTGAAAATTCTCCTTCCCTGCACTTCCAGGAACTCTGATACATATTTGAAACTCTTTAGTATATCGTTGAGTACTCACCTGCGGGCCCATGTCTCAAAATATACAAATCCACAATTGCAGGACACATATTCCTGTTTTCCTTGGTTTCCTCCTAGTGTTTCACCTCTCCTGGGCTCAATTCCTGGCTGATCCTGAAGAAAATGTGTTCCCCATACTCAGGAAGAATGGCCTTTCAAATATAGATACCCCCAAGAACACATTTCAGACTGAGATAACAGCAAACTCACACTGATTGGCCATTTCAGAAGGATCAGAGACATAATTATTTAATCAGACAGTACAGAAAGCTCATACAGATGTGCCATGTCATTCCCCAAAAAGTTTCAGGATGATAGAGTCAATGTGGAAAGCAGGAGGCTCAAAAATGCGCCAGGGAAAGACCATTAATGAGTGGTGATCACCAGGTTTGCTATAGCTAACTATGTTTCCTAACCATGTCTTTGGTTACCCTCTCTCATAGATCTTCCATACCTTTTGGGGACCATAGTATTTCAAGACTATTATATATTCCCTATTCAAAATGCATTTTTCCATGATTTTAGAGGGAGTAGATGGACCTGAATTCAAGGGGGAGTGTCTGTGTTTGCCAAATTGGCTGGCAGAAGGACAACATTGTTCATAGAATATTCAATTCTGCATATAATTTGTTCAGACTTTTTTCAGGATACTCTGGAATATTATGGTAGCATATTCCGAGCTCCAACAAAAGGATGGATGAAGTACAGAGTGTGCCAGAGTGATGCCATTGTCCCCATCAATAAATCTGGAAATTTCCAGAATAAGGAAAGCGCACCTGTTGCAGAGGCATTGGGGACCTCCTTGCTGAAATAAAAGAGTAGGAAGTATCATGGGAGGTTGTCTGGACAACTACAGTAGTCACATATATAATTATTTGTCCAAAGCAGGGGGATACTGGCCAGATTAATGTACTGACAGATGTGAGGGGGGGAGGAGTGATTGAATTTGTCTCCCATGTACCAAATGAGTGGATCATACTGCATATTAGGAGAAGAAACTACTGTAAGCTAGTAGGATATGATCCCAAAGGGCAAGAAGCCCAAAGTGAATCACCGAGGGAGGGGTAATGGTGCGCATTTTGATGTTTTTGTGCGAGATCAGTGATTTCAGTGTACAGCCATGAATACTGCACACGAGGCTATGTAAAATATGTCTTCTGAAAGCACTATATGTCCCCTACCAAACTGCCAAGGTGTCCGGAGGGTCTGCTCCCTGCAAGGGGTAGAGAATCCAGTGCGCTTTTGGGCTATTTTTAGCAAATTTCACTGTTTAGGCAATTATGCACGCAGTTTTGCAGGTAATGCTGATATTCTTTGGCCAATAGGACTCAATAACATGCTTGTTCATGAACGAACACCTGTCCCAGCCAGGGGATGCATGGGAGGGGGCCCAGTGAGGCCGCATTTTCGCATTTTCGAGGTGCAGGGCATTAATTGGGCTGTGCAGCCACCAAATATGGTCAGAATCTCATGTTTGAGGGGTCTACAGAAAGCTACGATTATCCTACGATTTATGGTATTTTTTTTATTCAAGAGAATCGGCCCAGAAATGAGCAAAATATGCCAGGATTACTGCCAACAGCACCTGGAAATGAACCACCTTCCAAATGGGGAATTTCCATCATGCGTGCCTGTGCCGTGTCATCCATGTGTCCCCCTCCCAATCCAGCCTATTCTCGCCCCCTGTCGATGGGGGAAATGGTCAGGGAATGTGCAGAATAATGAGGAGACCCCATATCCGCTTTTTCCCTGCCCAAAATGGTGCCAAATGCCCTGAGAATGAGGGCAAACAGTGTCTGGGCACTGTTTCCTGCATTGTTTGGCTATGTTGACATGTCCCACACACATGGAGCAGCCCCGGGAGCCACGGAAACCCTTCCACATTGTCTCGGGCTAGGGGGACTGCATTATGGCAGTCAGGACTGATCCCATCACACTACTTAGACACAGTATTTGATATAGAATTCTAGCTTATAGAAGTGTGTTGGCACGTCACTGGTATGCTTTGTTCATTGGTACAATTACAATACAAACTTCCATTAAACATTAAATGCCTGTCAAATTGAAACTCCAATGTGAATCACTATCTGTCATCTCCTCTCCTGGACAAGAGTGTTCAGGGGCAAAACAGGAAGACCAAATTGTGCAGCCGATGCTGCACACTGGTTCTCTGAAATAAAGGTATCAAGAAGGCAATCATAAGTAAGCAGTTCACCACTCACATGTGAACCTGAGCAGCTCATCCCTTGTGGTGGGGTGTGGTGGAGCCAGATGAACCTGGCATCCAGGTTGTCTCGGGTCATAGAGGGCTTCCTTGTTGCCCATGCTGCTGTTTTCCAACAAGATTGGGCTCTCAGCTGAGCACTGCAAGAGGAGATCGATGTTGGTGGCCATGTTCTGGGTGTTTGCTTGAATTGCCTGAATGTTGGCCTGGAGTGCAACCAGCCAGGGTGGTGCAGCAGCAGCATTAGGCATGCACGCAAATATGACCACGGCCTCATAAGCCCTGGCTTGGGCGATATCTTGATCTGAGGCTGGGTTCAGTGCCAGCCCTGGAATGACTGGCATTGGGACTTGGCATCAGACTTCAGTAATAGATGAGCACATGTTAAGCCACTTACGCCTTGTCAAGTTCAAACCATGGACATAGTTCTGGGCAAGTATAATGTCATTGAAATTCAGAGGACTTTGTGGATTTTGTGGAGGGGGGATTCCTGCTTGATTTGCAGGAGGGACAAGAGCAGCCATATGTGCGAGGTCAAAGTACTTGACAGAGAAATGTGCAACCAACACGCTGAGGCACACTTTTATTTCCAGCTACAGTACATGTTCTCATAATGCATGACCTCATGTTGCATAATTCTAATAGTGCATGGACTTTTGACTAGAACTGACTCCGTACAGGGGGAAAATTGCATAATGCATAATGCATGAAGGCTCGGGCCAAGTTATGCATTATCAGTAGGGTCGTTTTCATCTAATCCACACTACATATCTATGCGATCGTGTTCGAGAATATTCTAAAAAGCACCGCGCATCCAACAAAACCGCCGGGGGAACCCACCACCCACATTCTGTCTTCCCATGCCTGCCGAACGTAACACAGACGAGCGCAAACGGAAAGTCCGAACCGAGCATGCCCCCTACAAACCGCGTAAGCCGCAGAAGGAAAAGGTCAAGAATCAGCCGAAGTCCTCAGCGCAGCCTGTCCAAAAGAAGAAACGCGACCACCTCACACTTTACGACTGGCTCCAGGTGTTTGCTTGGATTGATGACCACCCCAATGTCTCCCAGGACAAAGTCGTTGCCCATTTCAAGAACTGTGCCACAGGAGCACTTGTTTTTGACCAGTCAACGCTCTCCCAACGGTTGAGGAACAGGGCAGATATCGAAGCCCGTTCTAAATCGTTCGCGAACGCACTGTCGACAAAGCGCGTACGCGTCGTGACCCGTCCCGATGTTGAGCGTGCCCTATTTTTGTGGGTGAAGCATATGGAGGCTAAGCGCGAGACTGTCACAGGCGCCATGCTTGTCGCAAAGCGCGGAAAATACGAAAAGGAATTCAATGTCCCAGAGGATGAGAGGCTGAGTGGTGATGGATGGGTCCCAGGTTTCAAGAAAGCTCACAACATCAAGGAATATCGAAGGCATGGAGAGGCTGGTTCCGTGGATCTGGAGGCAGTTGCACGCGAGCGCATGCAGGCCATCTTAGGCAAGTTCGCTCCGAGGGACAGATTTAATTTTGACGAGACAAGCTTCTTTGCTTTGTGAGTCCTTGCAGATCATCGTCGATTCTCAGACAACTGACATTCTCTGGACCCCGGTCAGCGCATCACCTGATCGCGGTCTCGCAACAGAAGCCATGAGCGGAAAGAAGAAGGACAAGTTTCGAATCACCATAGGCGTCGCATGCAACGCTGATGGAAGCGAGAAACTTCCCCTCCTGTTCATTGGGAGGTACGCAAAGCCTCGTTGCTTTGGATCGCATCCGCCTCGCGAACATGGCTTTGACTATCACCACAACCGAAAGGCCTGGATGACCATGGTCATCTTCGACGAGTAAGTTTATCAAAGTCTATTTGAAGTGTTGAATATTAATTTACTTTTGAAGGTGGCTACGGAAACTTGACATAAAGTTTGGGAAGGAGAAGCGTCGAATCTGTCTTACAGTTGATAATTTCTCGGCTCATTACATTGACTACGAACCCCGTAACATCCGTTTGGAGTTCTTTGAGCCAAACCTGACGTCGTATGTCCAGCCATGCGATGCAGGAATCATCCGTACCATCAAGGCTTTGTACCGAAAGGCATTCTGCCTGAGAGCGGTGGAGCTGGATGAAGCAGACGAGCCCGACATCTACAAAATCAACCTCCTCAAGGCCATGTTGATGGTCCAGCAGGCATGGGATGCTGTGGATGCAAAGACGATAAGCAACTGTTGGAGGCATGCCAAAATCCAGCCCACAGATGCACTGACAACTGCTGTCGTGCAAGCAAACCCAGCTGCTGTCACTGCCAGCATTCCGGCGACGAAGGACATGGCGGCGTGGGATGTGGTGCTCCTCTTTGCAACATCTGACGAAATGAGGCTGCTGCAGGCGGAGGAGAAGCTTCGTGATGTGCTGGGGGTTCGATATGTCGAAGAGGAGTGGCAGCCTGTCCTGAAGGTGGTCATGGATGCAGAGAACAATCAACAGAAGGCCGTGAAGGGGATTGATCAGGTTTCGCAGACACACCTTGGCTTTGAAATCTCGAAACACCGCCCTGACAACATCGGTTCCAGCTCCACTCCCACTAAAGGTCGTCCACCTCTTCCCCAACTCCAATCCGCAGAAGAAGACTTGATGAAAGTCGTTCAAGATTTGAAGGCACGAAGGAGGATCATTGGGGCTCCTCTCACGTTGGAGGAGATGCTGAACCCGGTTGGCGGTGACGAGATCGGAGAAAGGGAGTTTCATTTTGAGGATGATGATGAGATCATGGCCAGGGTTCGTCATGAACAAGCTGTGGCTAGAGGAGAGGTCATTGAGCTGGATTCTGAAGATGAAGAGGATGACGATCACCCTCGACTGTCAACCCGCGAGATCATGGACCTTTGCACCCAGCTTGAGCGCGCATGCATCAGTGAGAACGATCCGGAGACCTCTCTTGACTTTCTCCATGGGCTTAGACGCTTCAGAATACATCTTAGGAGGCGGGAGGCAATGGGAGCGAAGCAGACAACACTGACCAACTGGTTCAAGCCGAACTGATGTCACGCGCACAGCCAAAGTCACAGTAGTCACATTAGTCACACATTGTCGTTCTGCATAAATCTAATAATGCATCACTTTTACCCCAGAACCGACGTTATGCAATATGAGAACATGTACTGTATTTGCCCTTGCTTGGCACTCTCAGGCCGAGGTTTCCTGCTTAGGTGCCACCACGCTGAAAAGCTGATGTGTTCAATCCCTCATATATCCCTCTGTAATGTCTGTGTTATTGTTCTATCCTAAATTCTCACTTGATGTCTCATTTGTCCTCAGCTTCTCAATGTATCGCTTTCTCTCTCTTCTCTCTTTCTCACCACACAAATTTCCTGCATCAGTGTCTACTACGTCTCCTTACTTGTGCAGTGCAGGCCATTGTGTGGGCATGGCAATACAAGTCCTTTTTTGTCCAGGCTCAGGTCTGTATTTGCAAGGGTGCTTATCTTTGTAAATAGACCTTCCCCTAAATAATATTCTGGATCGACTGCACTCAGTCTATAGTAATATTCAATGGATGACTCTCCTTAGAGAAACTCCTTTTGACAAGATGCAACTACTCACAATGATTGGTGTCATCAGGGCTCTGTGACCCGGAAATTCTGCCTGGAGCAGATCCACTGGTATAAGGCCATGATAGGCAAACATTCCTGACCAGACAGGGTCTGAGGAAGGGGTCAGGGGTCAGGGAAGAGCTTTTTTCAAGGAGTTGTCTTTGAATGGCTGACTTGATGCCGTCCATTTGGATGTGAATGTGGACTCCTTCATGTTGATCACCTTTTTGAATGTGAAAACCGATGCCTAGAATTTGGAGATACCTCAATTATGTTTCCCTTAACAGGTAACAGTAAGAAACGGACTCACAAGGCGAGTCGTGGGGGGGGGGTTCGGAAGCAGCTCGAGAAGAGTCTCCTCCAAATCAATAGACTTGATAATCTCCCATGTACATGGCCAGAAGTTGATTCCTGCACCGATCTCCGTGACATGCTTCAAGGCCTTGTAGATCTGAATGTCGAACTTCTGTTCTTCATCCAGGTAGTCCAAGGCAACTGACAGCACCAGTCCCCTGCAGCCATGTAAGCTAGAAAAATATAGAAATACAAGGCAGTTTCCTAACTATGAATCTAAGCCCTGGAGGGCAATATGCTACCTTCTGCTTTGGGAAGGCTCTCCTAATAAGAGGGAGGGGTTGCTGGGTGCCTGGCATCTGCAAGGGTGATGAGGAGGGGGTAAATAAATTAGTAAGCATCCATTTCCAGGGTGGGCAGGTGGTGGGAGGTGCAGGAGGGGGCGGAATGGGGGCAGGATAGGCCAAGCAGGACCCCGGGGCACTGCAGAGAACTGGTCATGTGACCTGTTTGCTCTGCAGCCTCAACCGGGGCTGTTTTTTGTGAAAAAGGTGCCCAGGGCCAATGTGATAGTATGCTACTGTATGTCATAAAAAAATCAGAAGAATCTGGGATGTGGAATGTTGTGAAACGGCGTGTATGAGGTGTCACCTTAACTTGGTGCGTGTTTATTTTTAGCACAAGCTGCTAAATTGGGATCTGGCATCAAAATAGCCATTGCTGGCGCATTTCGGGCTTGTTTGGCTTCCCCCTGGGTGGAAATTGATGGGAACGATGATGCGATAATTTTGAGGGAATTTATAGCTACCTGTAGACACCCAGAACGTGTGAATACAACCATTTTTGGCGATGTTATGGCCTAAACTGTGCTTCTATGCACAAAAATGCAAAAATGCGCACCTAATGCTCTGCCTCTCATGCATCCCTGCCTCATAAAAACTAGCCTATAATTTAGTATGCTACTAGAGCTTTAGAACGAGCCAATAATAATGGACTTGCATGCATTATTGGTTATGCAATGGGCCTTTCAATGTTTATGTGCTAAAAAACCGAAAAATCGCACTCAAATTTCTATGCCACACATGTATCTATCCTTCCAAAAAATTATGCGTTCAGATAGAGGTTGATAAATGCTACAAAACGCGCTATTCAGCGTCTCCACACGTTCATTTGTTCCAAAGATATACCTACAACACTCCTCATCCCTCAATATCACAAAAAGCGAACTTCTGTATCTCCCCCAATTATTATCCAAGACCTGTAGAACTTTTCAGTCAGTCTCACCCAGTGCCCTACTCACTATTTACAATCACATAGCATGGTATAGACTCCCTTTTAATATAATATAAGCACCCCTTCCTCCTCCCCCTGAAAAGCCAGAAATGCGCCCTCCATTTCCCATTCCCCAGGCTACTTATGTGAGCTGTAACATATATACATGTTAATGGTAGCCATATAGGTACCTCCATGCAAGACTACAGGAGTTAATAATGCCAAATGCACTTGCAGTGGCCAATTTCGGGTTTTCTACCTATAATGACCTTGCTTGCCCCATGGGATGCCCAATTCTTCACCAATCTTCAAGAAAAAACATGTCCCAGAATCGGAACAATCTCTTCTTAAAATTCCAACACCTCTGAGATGGCCAATGTGACACCTTAGATAACATAAAAATCAAACTGATTGCCACTTTTAAGGAGATCAAGGATATATATAATTAATCAGACAATGCAGAGATATTCTACTGACTACTTCTAAGTGTCCTCAAAAAGTTCTATTGTGATTGGGTCATTGTGGAAGGCAGAAGGTCTGAAATGAACCTCAAACAGACTGGTGAGGAGTGGTGATCACCATATTGCCTAGTTTGTCAAATGTGTTCACCCCAGAAACTGGAGGTAGTATCATTGCTCACAGGTCTGAGAGGGGTTTACAAACACCTGATAGTTACTATAATCTATAATATATATTTTAAACACATTTTTACGAAATTTTAGAGCAAGGACTATACCTCCAATCCGAGGTAGAATCTTGGAGAGGGCAATTGAGAAGGCAGAAGGACAGTTGCATGAATAAAATATTCAGTTCTTATCCAATTTGTGTTGGACTTTTTGTAGATCACTCTAACAGTAGTATAGTAGGTATTCCGAACTATCCGAGGAGATTTGGGGCACTAGAGGGCATGCCAGAAGGATGCCATGTCCACCATCAACATTGTGGGAATCCCCCAGGCAAGAAGGAGGAAGTGTCTTTGGTCATGGAATTGGGGTGTTTCTACACAGTCTTGAGGGCAGAAAAAGAAGGGATGGTGCTAGGATAGTGTTCATGTTATGTTGGAGTGACAGGAATACCCCCAGCTTTGCTTGAAGGGATATAAGAGTGCACATTTTCGATTTTTCTGGCATCTTGTGAAGTGTTGGAGGTATATCTTTGGCACAAATAAACGTGTGGAGACGCTGAATAGCGCGTTTTGTAGCATTTATCAACCTCTATCTGAACGCATAATTTTTTGGAAGGATAGATACATGTGTGGCATAGAAATTTGAGTGCGATTTTTCGGTTTTTTAGCACATAAACATTGAAAGGCCCATTGCATAACCAATAATGCATGCAAGTCCATTATTATTGGCTCGTTCTAAAGCTCTAGTAGCATACTAAATTATAGGCTAGTTTTTATGAGGCAGGGATGCATGAGAGGCAGAGCATTAGGTGCGCATTTTTGCATTTTTGTGCATAGAAGCACAGTTTAGGCCATAACATCGCCAAAAATGGTTGTATTCACACGTTCTGGGTGTCTACAGGTAGCTATAAATTCCCTCAAAATTATCGCATCATCGTTCCCATCAATTTCCACCCAGGGGGAAGCCAAACAAGCCCGAAATGCGCCAGCAATGGCTATTTTGATGCCAGATCCCAATTTAGCAGCTTGTGCTAAAAATAAACACGCACCAAGTTAAGGTGACACCTCATACACGCCGTTTCACAACATTCCACATCCCAGATTCTTCTGATTTTTTTATGACATACAGTAGCATACTATCACATTGGCCCTGGGCACCTTTTTCACAAAAAACAGCCCCGGTTGAGGCTGCAGAGCAAACAGGTCACATGACCAGTTCTCTGCAGTGCCCCGGGGTCCTGCTTGGCCTATCCTGCCCCCATTCCGCCCCCTCCTGCACCTCCCACCACCTGCCCACCCTGGAAATGGATGCTTACTAATTTATTTACCCCCTCCTCATCACCCTTGCAGATGCCAGGCACCCAGCAACCCCTCCCTCTTATTAGGAGAGCCTTCCCAAAGCAGAAGGTAGCATATTGCCCTCCAGGGCTTAGATTCATAGTTAGGAAACTGCCTTGTATTTCTATATTTTTCTAACTGATACAAGTGGCCCCCAATGTCTGCCCCGCTGGCGCACATAAGTCAGAATGAGCTCAAGAGTGATAAATGGTTGAACATACACAATAGCGATATGAATCCTTTCCTCGAGGCTCATTCTGGGGCAAACTTAGAGCAGACAGGTGATGGATATAGCAGCATCAATGTGCAGATTTCATGGCCAGGTTAAAATAGTCTTCAATCATTGAGTTCCGGTATCAGCATGAAGTAAAAGCAGGACACCCTCACTTCGACAGAGCTTCGAACAATGATGCAGGTCTGGTCCTGTCGTGCTTCTTCTTGACAGAGAACAACATTAACAGCATCTTGGAGTCACACAGTCGTATTTTTGGAACCTTGTAAAAGTAGTAAAAGGCTGAACCACAGAGTATCAAGAATCTCATCAGCTCAGGTAGCACGGAAACTCAAAGGTGCACTCACGAGATAGTGGATTTCCTTTACACTCCTTGTACTCTGTTCATCCCCAACAACACTGATATGATTTGCTATGGGATATTTGCGAGTGGCTGCAGTAACGACAGTTTTGGAACAAGGAACACCAAGGAATGGCTGTGCCAATGGCATTTTGTTATGAGGTCTGTCTCACCACGTGACTTCAGCAGATTTAGGAAGGGGCTATTTGCCATCAGCGTGAATGAAATTGATTGCAGTCTTTCTACTGAACTTTGTGTACTGCTTTCAGTACGATCTTCAGAGACTGCCGACTGAGTCCACAGGTGGGTGATGGCTACACACAGTCTAGGTCACAATAAGTCCATAAAGCGGCAGTACGTCGGCAGACTGGTGATCAGCGTGACCAGCTGTCCCTGTCATGGCGTGGGAAGGAAGCAAGCCCCTCCCCATTGTGAGACGATAACCCCCCTCAACACCAGTTGGATCGGGGTCCAAATGACGCTAGCTATTATATATGTCATGGAATCCTCAGTTGTCGAATTGGGAGTGACTGTAACGACCGTGCCAGATGGGGTGGGGACTTGGCTTCAGCTTAACGGAAAGGGCAGCTGCGCCACCACGCAACGTCTGGGTGTCCCCAATTTTGGATGAACAGGGAGGAGCCGGATTCCGGCAGTGAACTAGAGCAAAGGGGGTATGTCGAGTTCGATATTCCGACTGAGGAATCTACTACTGTACATGGGTATTTATGCTATGTAGGATAATGGACCATGATTATGTAATAGATAACTTAGCCAGGACAAGAAGAACAATGAAGGACAATGGGACAATGGCTGGGAGACACAATGGAGTGAGCCAGAAACATGGCTCACCTCAGAAGTGCCTCGGAACCGCACGGCTCATTCCCAGATGTCTCGGAAGTGTCCCGGAAGACCATGGTTCATTACCACAAGCCTCGGAAGCTGGATACAGCCTCGAGAGCCGGATAATTGTGCCGGGAGCCGGGGACGGGTCATGACAGTGACAAAAGACAAAGAGCGAAAAACTAGGTGTACACCTTTTGGCCTAGTGGTTCAATTGCGCTGATAGCTGCTTTATTGTGTGAAATCCCACAAAGTCGACGCTCTAAGTCATCGGTTCGATTCCTGAGACCTACAACTTTCCTTGGTATGATTTAGGATATTACAGCAGCAGAAGTAGAACATCGTGTGCCCACTCAGCCGTTCACGGATTGTATTCCATACATCACGAGAAAGACATCGAAATTTAAAGACATTGTTCTCGATCTTCTCCGGAGAAAACACGACCTTTTATCTCGCGGCTACACACACGAATCACATCAAATGTTTCCATAATTTACTGGGATAGGAAATCTTGTGGGCCTTCCGTGTCAAGCGAAGTGGGATTCAGAAAAGCTGACTCTGTCATATTGGCGCAGTAGAAACTGGATGCCTTGAGTCTCTATGTCGAGAGGGCGGCATAGATTATTGTGGAGTACATGACTACTAGCAGTGTGAAATCGCCGTCGCAGAGTTCAGACGATGACTAGAGCCTAGCAGGGCCAATCCAACAAGGAGGAGAAAAGACATTCACCAAGCGATCGCTTACCTTGTTGCGTACAGCATTTTTGGTCGCACAGAGAATGGGAGACTCAGAAAGAGAAGGGAAATATGAGTTCGTCCAGATGGTAGAAATAACGGAATAGGACCATTAAATAATTGCGAAAGTTGCAGTCGAGATGCGGAACGCGCCAAAGGGACAAAGGGCGGAGTGATAAATATTTGCCCTTTCAAGAGAAGGGGTGGGGGGCAAGGAAATGACGCTCGTCACACACGAGCATGTATTCGGCGTTGTAGCAAATTTTCATAGATGCACCGACTTGAGGGGAAGCAACAGCATCGTAGGCGAGACTCTGACTCCCGGCAAGTTACAGCGCAAGGAAGAATATTCAGCAGTTGTCCGTAAAGCAATCGGATTATCAGGCCCCTTCATTCCTCGCGAAGCTCCGTAGTTCTAATTGAATACGAACGGTCGCTGGATGTCCAACTGATGAGGTCAACTACTCGTAGATTGCTGGTTTTCCACATTTCATACCGGACGGAGATTGAGTCCACCTTCAGCCTAGATAAGACATCAAGGCGCTTGCCGCAGAAACGACCGGGAATCTGTTAAATAAGCCTCGTAGTCAGTAATTCGCCTGCAGGAGTGCTCGATTTGCCAATGGTTTACATAGGCGAGAGTGCCGTGAGGACTCACATGAACAGTTTGTTCGCGGCCGAGTCTGACTCTGAGTCGCCTCGTTTGCGACGAGTACGCTTATACGTGTGGAAGGCGTATTTGAAACTGCCTCCGATGTGACTTCCTAGCACCCTTCTCCACCCCAGTGATGACCCTACAGTGACACCTAACAAAGTTCTATTTCCACGTCCAAGTGGGTCCTTGGGAGATCTGTGAGTCACAACGCCTAATAACGTGGGGAAATGAAAGCTCACCGTGTCACTGTGGGACTGGAAGCGTTGTTATCGACGGCTTCACGCCTTCTTTGAGGGTTCTTGGATATTTGACAGTTGGAACACCCTCTTGTATCAGTGAGTTTTATCACAGACTTCAGCTACGCCGTTCTGATGGAACGTTTCTACCACGGGCGCTTGTCGGTCTCTTATCATAGTGCGTGGGCGTCAAATATAGCTACTGCACCCCAGAATGTACCTCCATCCCGGGTCATTAAAGCCATTGAAGGAAATTAACAACCCTAACGAGGCTAACCTGAGTTACTCGGAGAACAAGAATTCGGAATCGTGACGGAATCTTGTGTCAGATGATGAGTCTCTCGGGTAGGGCCGGCGAATGCCAGCGCTCGATGGCGCTTTACTGGCCCTTGCCCACCTATCGAAATCATAATCATCGTGTCGGTCATCATATGCCAAGGGTCTATCATTTTGGAAGATACCGCGCAGGTATTCGGACTTTGAACGAATGCCTCGCGATGTTCGTGCGGCTGTGGTCTGTGGGTTCGGGGCGTGTTCTCGCGTTCTGTCTTCTGAAATTTGATAGAACACCTCCAGGCATATCGGAAGGAAGTCCACCTCGAGTTCGAGACGAAGGTTCTTGGGAGGTTTACCCAAAGTTCGTGGTACATTTCTATAGAAATTAGGGTTTTCGGACCGATCATTGCCAAATGTGACCGTCTTCTGGTGGAAAACAATGTGTGGGAATGGAAGCATTGACCCTGACGGCACAGTCCCCGTTTCTGTTTTAAGAAATCCCGCTTCATCCGCTACCACAACGACCTCGGGACTCGCAAGCTTCCTATCATGACACCTACAGCGTAACCTCGACGCCATACCCCCACATCTGCTCTGGAAAGCACACGATATACCGGGACTATCGATAATTCGCCCACCATCTCCACGACATGTCCCATGAGACCCAGAAAGCTGATCAGATAGCATTCCACTTCTACACGAAACTTTTTTATGCAATCAACCATGCTAGAGCGACGGAGGACCCGCAGTCGTCTACCAAGACGGACAGATGGGTACGTGAAAGTATTTCTGTCGCATGTAGAGCGATAAAATGACGGGCTACAGTTCAACCTAGAGACCCCCGATTCCGACCTATTTACGAAGGAGACCCGCGAGCCATATCGATACGTCTCGCAAGCAGCACCTCCTGGACCACCATCATTTGATGTGCAGGTGCTGCTGGCTGTTCCGGAGTTAACGAACAACCAAGTGCTGGTCTATATGTCTCCTGACTCATCGCGAGTCAGGATAGAGCCGACACCCGCCTTCGTCCTCCTCGAACAGTGGACGCTGCAGTTTATGCCAACGGGAGCGGGGCAGGGCGCACACGCGAACGTACACACGGATGTCGCACTTCCGATCATCTACAAGCATGGTATCGTGCTGTTCCGGAGCATCTTCAGCTTGCTGAGGATCCTGCCTGCTTGGAAGTTCTTCAAGCGCCTCAAGCGGAGCAGGAATGGGAATCTGGCGATACAGTTGAGGGTAAAGCCGCTAGGAAACGTGGACGACGCAGGTATACTCGGGTTCGGTATGTGGCCTTTATCTTTCTCCTGTTGCCTCGTTGAGATTAGCTCCAAGGCGCATCCCCATCCCCAACACATGCCCAGCCACTGTCGACGTCAACCTATACATTTCCTGTCATTCCCCACCTTTCCGGCTCTCTTCTCCTTTCAGCCACATACCTCGATACCCCCAACTTCCAACTCGATGAACTCGAGTCATTGCTCTCCTCGAGGTTCATATCCCTTGACCTGGAAGGTTTTGTGCCAACGTTAGACAAGAATCGCCAGCGCGACTCTGTTTCGGGTTCCTCTCTCCCTACCAGCAAGTCGTCTCTCTCAAGGTCGCCACCGAGACCTATCGGTAGGGCCACGTCGGGTGGCCCAACGGCGCCGTTGGATAGCACAAGCATCGCAGAGAAGTTCATCCTGCCTGCTAGAGTGCCCGCCCCGGCGTCGTTGGGCACAAGTGCGAGTACAGGCAACAGCGCCTTAATTCCACCGCCACGGCCATTCCCAACAACGACCGCCCAACCAACACCTACATCAGGTCTTGCCATCACCCGTCTGCGCAAGGAGAGCCTGAACTCATCGTCGTCATCGTCTATCTCTGCCCGAGAGTTCCCATTTCCGATCCCTGGCACCTCTTCCCTGTCCTCATCACCCGCCTCTGGCCCTCTACCCATCAGACGACCGAACATCAACCCAGTACACCCGTTCAAGTCGAATACACTATCGAGTGCCTCAGGCTCGTCGCCATCGCTGTCCATTCGTCAAGGCATTCCGGGACCCGGTGCAGGAGTTGGAGGATCACCCATCGGCGGTATCCCGTCGTCACTCTCGGGCGGCGGGCCTGCAGGAGGCGGCCACTCACGACAAGGTTCCTCTGCGTCGCCCGTGCCCAATGTTACGAGGCTGCCGCCCTCGCCCATCGGGAGTGGGTTTGGTGCAACACCGTTTGCACCATCCAGCTTGGGTGACCGCCGGCCCGGAACGAGCGGAAGCGGTGCAAGTTCGGACCGGGATCGGAGGACGAGCATGAACAGCATTGCTTTGGGCGGGCTGGGGGTGGAGTTGGAAGGGGGTACGGGTACAGGACAGGGACCAGCTCCAGTGGCGATGCAGAGGAAGAGGTATTCGAGTAGCTTTGGGCACCGCTACGCAGGGAGTGTGAGTAGCTCGACGGGGGTGCCGGCGGCGGCGGGTGGTACGCCGGACAGTGGCAAGGCTAGCATGAGTGGAAGGAATACGCCAGCGAGTGGAGGGCCTGAAGGAAGGAAGGAGGTATGTTGTTGTCTTCCATTTATTTATTCTTTGTCATTGAAAATGCTGACACATTCTTAAGGGCGTTGCTTCTTACCTGAGCACCACAACAGATGATGACGACATCTCCGTCTTCGTCCAGGACATCGACTCGAGGAAACCACTCAGTGGCCGTGTCAAGGAGCGAGCTGACAAGGTCCGAGAGCCTTCGCAAGGCATCTCAGACCAAGGACACGACAGAGAAACAACCGACACGACCGTGAAGGCGGCGAAGGGCAAGCAGCGAGAAACGATCGTCGACGACGCCCCGCTCGTTGCTTCTCCACCCGCGGACCCGGCGTCGGTGCCATTGGCAGAGCAACTAGCCGCTGCTGCTGCACTGGCGAGCACATCGCCAACCCGAGGAGGCCCAATGCTGACCAGCCAAAGCGAAGTCGATGAGCGATTGAGCAGGATGAAGGAGACCTTCCTCAAGAGCCTCGAAGGCCTCGGTGGGGGCAGCACGCGGCGGAAGGAGAAGGATAAAGACAAGGAGAAGGAGCGCGAGAAGGAGAAGGAGAAATCGACGCCAACGCGTACCAGCTCCAGCTCGAACTCCAACGCGAGCACTGTGCGTGGCGTTGGGCTCGTTACGCCATACCCTTCTTCCTACAACCCCGGCCCTGGGATGGGCCTGGGTATTGGTCGAGGTCGTGGTGCGTCGGCGAGCTCGAGCACATTGGCGACGAGTGACGTTGGTGCTAGCCAGGGCTCGGAAGAGGTTATTGGTCGTATGGACCTGTATGAAGAGCGGAAGCGTGGTTTCCAGGGATGAGGGTGGTGTTGCTGATGGTGTTAGGACTGGCGGCCGTGGCTTGGTTTCGTGTGTACAAACCCTTGGTGTGGGTTTCAGTGTATCTCTATTGTATGTATTTCGTTCCAGATCATATACCGCATCTTTGTTCAACTATGCATGCTCCGGCTTGGGATAGGTCGGGATTGAGATTTTTGCACATCCTCATGGCGCAGCCCAGGATATTTGGACAATGACAATAGTCTCGCCCTTCACACGATATGTCTGTGGGCGTGATCGTGACTATTCTTGTCTTTCAACCTTGAACCACACCATCTCTTCCCCTCGACACAAGAAAACCAGAGCAAATGGCGAACATATTTTCAGGAAGTCAAGGAGTTGTAGTCCAAAATTCGAGCTTTCATGTCAACGCAGCGTATCAGACGAGCGGTAGCAGAGGTGTGTCCTTACTCCCTAAATTGTCCTTGTTCCATCAACTGATTCTTAATACTTAAAGCGTTCGAGACGCTCGTAAAAGCAGTCTCTCCAATTGCTTTTCACAACTCGGATGACCGCCCGGACCCGCCCAAGTGCCACGAGAACACGAGAGTCGCCGTCATCAACAAAATAATGGGTTCAGGGCGAAATCGACACGGACGCCTTCATCTTGTGGCTCTACGGCCCCGCAGGAGCAGGGAAGTCGGCCATCGCTCGCACAGTTGCGGAGCTCTGCGAAGCTCGGAATCTACTCCTTGCTAGTTTTTTCTTCTTTAGGACAGATCCTCGACGGAATACCATGAGCCTGTGGTCGCCAGCATTGCCTATCGAATCGCCCTCACGATTCCTCCTTCGCGAGCGCTTATCGAATCCGTCATCGACTCCGACCCTCTCGTCTTCTAATATCCTTTCGAAGAGCAGCTCATCAAACTCGTTCTCGAGCCACTTCAGCGTCTTTTCAACCTAGGCTATTTCTCGCAGAACCCATTTCTATCCTTGATCATCGTCGATGGTCTTGATGAATGTCAGGACGAAGACGCGCAAGCCACGTTTATACGAACCCTCTCCTCCACGATCCGGCGGTACAGCGCCCCTCTGAAGTTCCTCATCGTTTCCCGTCCGGAAAAGCGAATCAGGTTCGCTTTCAACCGTATCACCCCTCCATCAATAGCTTCGCATCTAGAACTGAACAACGACTTCAATCCCGACGATGATATTCGCCACTTTCTCGAAGACAAGTTTGGCGAGAAATTAGGCAGTCGCACCCGTTCCATGAGCTCCTTCCAGCTTCATGGCCCAGCACAGAGCAAGTGGACACCCTGGTTGAGAAGGCATCCGGTCAGTTTATATACGCGTCGGTCGCTATCCGCTTCGTCAATTCCCTCGACAGTTTACCCTCAAAGCGATTGGACATTGTTCTCGAGCTAAGACCACCGGACCGGGATCTTCCCTTCGCCGAACTAGATAACCTCTACCATCATATTCTCTCCCGCGTCGATGACCTCCCCTTGGTTTTGAAAATCCTGGAAATACGAATTGCTTTGGATGTCGGAGCATTATCTCCTCATCTTGACATTATAAGTCACGTTCTGTCCTTGGAGGATGGCGCTCTTTTGGTTGCTCTCAGTGATCTCCGCTCAGTTCTTGCCTTCAACGATTGGGAAATGTTGAACCGAGATGGAGTCCTTCAGATCATCACGTTCTATCACTCCTCCTTCGCGGATTATCTCGTCAACCGACAACGTTCTGGAGCTTATTGTGTTGATGTCCGCGCAGGCCATACGAAAATCTTGCAGACCGAGCTTAGAAGGTTTAACGTTAATTGTGCGTCGTCTTTCTCTATCCAAAACATAATCTTGACAGGTGCGTTGATATAATATTTTGCAGCTCCGTTACGCACAAAGAGTGAGGATTGGAAAGTTAGTATATACAGCAGCATCGGGGAGCATTTGAAACGCTCCTATCCCGTTGCAGACCTTGAGAGGGATCTAGCAGAATTTTCTCTGCGACATTATCTTGATTGTCAGCCGTGGCGCGGTCGTTGCCTAACGTTGGCATGCCTGATCACGTATGATTTCTTGGAGGCCCTCAAAGAAACAGTGAGTTCTGCTGCTGGAAGAGATGTGAGTACTAATCTTTCTTGTATTCAGGGCAGATATGAATTCTTTCACCATCATGAAAGACTCCTTCACCACTACATTGATGCTAGTCTCAAGACCATTCCACCGTTAGACAGAATACACCTCATGAGCACGGTTTGGTTCGTGCTACAGCGCCCCCTAACATCATGTGTGCCCACCGTCCTATGGAGTCTCATATATTCCTGGCGGAGATTGTGGTCTCTTATCTTTACTGAAAGTGGTATGCAATGCGAATGGATTACCGCAGCACGACTTTCCGCCTACCCGACCGAGTACGCGGATGAAAGGCGTGGACTTAGAAAAATCAAGCCCTTATTAGCGTTCCTCGGAGATGCAGAAGCAGCTTCACGATCGGTTCCGAGACCCCTTCTATTTGAGAGGATCGCCCGCGTTGCTGTTCTCTGTATCCACCACCTCCGAAAACACGGTTCTCGTCGCCGCCTCCGCACGCAACTTGCCATTCGGAACTGGGCAAGAAAGGTAGTGCTCTCACCCTGGACACAGAAACGAAGGGCTCTAGCTGTTTTCCATCGCATGTGGCGTAATAGACCAAGGCCAAATCTCCAAAGTCCCCTTCAATTCTACCTATTACTTGACTCCCGATGCCGCGCTGGACCCCGATCCTACCGTCTTACATACACGATGTACCGGTGGACTCTGGATCTCCTCCGACGGCTCCTCCTTGTTGCAAAGGCGAATGAAGAGCTTACCAAGGAGCTATCAAAGCCGTTCCTTCTCTATCCAGCTCCTTTCCTGTTTCCTCGACGATGCAGGCGAATTGGAACAGTGGTTGCTCGATATTTGGAGAAGGTAAGAATTACCGCCGAGGTCATGCTCCAAGGATGCTCTTGCTGACGACACTCCATCACAGGTTGATTCTCCCCCATCATCGGATGACGAAGAGTTCTTTAGTTGCTCGGAGGCTTAGTAGTGAATTCAAATTTGAATAACGGTCCGTCGCTAAATTTGCCGCCTATAAACTATGAACGCCCAACAAGCGCCGGTGCTAGAAGCCTTCCATCAGAACACTCTATTATTCCTTGGTTCCCGACATCACCGATATCTATTTTTTCATACTGATGGTTCTTGAGAATGACATACATACGGCCGAACTTATGAAGCGTAGGCTGTAGTGACTCACGATACTCCCCTCTTACATGTGAACAGGACTTCTTTTCGGACGATGATGGCGGCAACAGTAGGCTACGAACTCGAAGTGACAAAAGATTGCAATTCCACGAGAACAGGAGAACGAGATAGGTTATATTCATTACACGAAGGTATTCCAAAACTATTGCTATGATATAAACGTGCGTCAATGCTACATCCTGACCGATGAGAAAACCAAACTGGCAGCGAAACCACACATGTTCCAGAATAACGAAATAAGATCGGATATACACTAAAGAAAACGGAAATCATTTGAACCTCAGACCACTCGCTGCTCTTGAATCCCATTCCCATCAGCTACGCCAGAGGCCGACCGCGGGACAGCACCCGGACCTGCGATAGGCGCCGAAGAGTCGAAGGCGACAGGAGCTTTCTCCCCGTTGGGAACTTCGGTAATACCATTATTGTTGAGTTTGGGTTTGGAGCCCCGGCTTCCAGTCTTCTTGGAGTTAGAGAAGGCGTACGGTGTACGGGCCTCCGGGTCCAGCTCGTCTTCCCGATATTCGATTAACACGGCCATGAAGAGGACGGTGGCCAATGCGGTCGCGACGAACGCGAACCATGGGAAGACAATAGCGAGTCTCACTAGAGAAGGTGGATCATTAACTTGGTTTAGGGTTTTTAAGAAGTCAAGAGTCGTGAAACGTACGATACTGAATCCGCTTGTATATATTGGTCAGCCCGAGAGCTGTCAACGAAGCTTGGACCAGCTGGTCACTGTTAGGCGCCACCTGGCCGTCCACGAATACGGTGATCCTCGCTCGACGATTCGAGAAAATGACGCTCTCCGCGATGGTTGTCGCTAGTAGCCAGATAGAAAGCGAGAGTAAGCCCACTGCTTGGAATGTAAGACTTCCGAGGGTCTGTCGTGGTCGGAAGATGGTGTACGGAACGCAGATGAGCGCGAGGGCGATGACGAGGAAGCAGGCGACGGTGGTCAACTTTCCTGGGATCAGGAAGTCTATCCGAACGTACATCAGCTCGAGTGGTCCGAGAAGTCTGAGGTTGAACGCACCTTGAGTATTGATCGTGACCACGGCAGGCGGGGAAACAGCGCGAAGGAGCTCTTCCTTGTCGTGGTCTGCCTTTACCAATGCCGACAACCCTAAAGTGAAGCGTGTGGATTAGATAGGGGGTCGATTTCAGTTGGCATCGTACATACCAAACGACGCCGCCAGCACACACCAGATCAGAGCGTTGATGAGAACACCGATACGCCAGCCATGCAAGGGTGGACGCGGACCGTCACGAGAAGGAAGTTTAAACATTGTCGATCTTGAATGAGATCCAGCGCGGCGACGTTGTAGAGAGTTCGATGGAAGACACCGTTTCCCTCCTTTGAACCGTCGAAGGAGGAAGAAAGAGGCGGCGACAAAAGCACCGGCCCAAAGTCGTTGACCCTTTATTCTCTTTCCCTCTTTGCGCTGGCGTTCCTGAGTTTGGACCCTCCAAGGACCGTATTTGAGGATCTTCCGTCATAGATGATCTACAAGCGGTCATGTGCGTACATTAAACGCTGGACAATTGAATTAGCGTTCTTATTGTCTTGTGAAACGCAACGGAGGACGACATTCGGAGACTAGAACGCCCTGATTGCAACGCGAGATGATGCTTCCTCCCACTGATACCGAGGAAGATAACCGTTGCCCAGCGGTGAGTCCGGAGAGGGCGTCAGGCTTTATCCATCTCGAGTGAGGCCTAAGGCTTAAGCTACCAGGCTCGGATAGAAAAAACAAGACGAGTAGATTGTGAGACCGGAGCTTGGGCATTGCGGACAATGTCTGAAAATGGATTTTCTGACAGGTAAACGAGGCGAAGGGTGGATCGAAAATGCTGAGGATACCTTTCGAACTTGAAGTTCATGCTCGAGATTTCCCTGGGTTCTGTGTGAGAGGAGAGTGTTCGTAATGAGCTTTGAAATTTGAGCGTCGAACGTTGAGTACTGAGTGTTGGCGGTTGAGCGCTAGAGGTGTCTTCGACGGAGTCAGGAACCTCAGCGGGCCGGTATGGCCGCGGTTCGGCGTTATCGGACATGGGACAAACTTCACGGCCTCCTCAATCGTTCGGTCTACATAACTCAATTGTTGGCGCAAACTGGTAGAATAGAAACCAACATTAGAAACGCATCGACGCACTGGCTCAAGAATAGGAACCCGTACATTTTTGCTTATAAGCCGTCGTAGGATGCTGTAATGCGGACTCGTAGGGGCTGTGCTGCCGTACCATACTCAGCCCGCTCAGAGGATCCTACCGACTGCTGTGCCAATCTCCAGGTGCGCAGGCAGCGGAGCCTATCATCCTGTGAATAGAATCCCGTTAGCCCTCGCATAAGTGGGCAAGCATCGCCGCCATACACACCTGTACGCGTACTCCGTGGAGGCGATGACGCCCTCAGGAAATACTTATAACGCTCGTAATTCGTCGTGCTGCGGATAAACCACTCCACCCTCCCATAACTCGATATGAGTTCGCGCAACCGCAAAGACCCCAAGAGATCTTCCATCGCCCAAGGCCTATCCCTCGCGACTGGCGTCCTCAGCAGCCCGGTGGCGTCATCGCGACAGGTTACGAGCCCCGCCGCCGACGGGTACACCTTCCAGCTGGACGAAGTACCCAGCGTAAGACCCCCACGCACGCCCAGCCCGATGCCGGACTACCCTCCACCGCCGTACCTCTCCTCGCCCTCGCCGTCGACTGGCCTCTCGTCGAGCAGCGACTGGGCGTCGACCGCGCACTCGGGTTCGGATTCGGACATTTATGTCCGCACACCGTCGGAGGACCATGCATCGTCGCACCTTCCAACGCACCACGGCCAGACGAATATCACAATGAGGAACGCCTTCAACCAGTACGGCAATACCCCACATTTGGATTCGGAGAGCAAGGACACGGCCAGAGGGCGGAAAGCCAATCTTCAGGCGCCAATTCCGGTTCCTGACCTGAACACTCTTCCTGGCGTGATGAGCAGGTTGGGTGGGATGGCGAACACGTCTGCGGACGTCGGCAAGATGGCAACCGACGCCATGAATGTTGCTTCAAATGTTACCGAAGAATTCGGCCTTCCACAGAGAGGTGCTGGGAAGAAGGCGACGAAAATGTCGAAGAAACAGAAGAAAGCAGAGAGGCGGCGCCGACGGGAATTATTCTCGTCCTCTTCTTCCGACTTCTTGTCCGACTTCTTCGACAGCTCGGACAGTGATTCGAGCTTCATGTCGGATGGCGACTCCAGCGACTCCAGCTCGGACGATGAGGAGATTAAAGCGCTGAAGAAGCAACTCAAGAAACTGGAGAAGAAGCAGGACAAGGCCACAAGCACCAAAAGCCCGTCCTCGAAACGCAGTTCTGCGTCGGTTGGATCATTCACTGGTGTAAACCATAAAGTGAGTGTCAAGACGTGCTCGAAATGCCAGATGATGACTTACGAGCTACCACCCCAGCTGAAATCCGAGAGACATCCATCTCTGTGGGAGGCCGAGCAGGCGAAGGCGAATGCCATTCGAGCTCGGTTCCACGGCAACCTCAGCACCCCTCATACCAGCCCTCCCAGCTACACCGAGGCCAGACCGATGACGCTAACGGCTGGGTGCAACAACTTCTTCGGAACCCCCTCACCGTCGCCATATTTTCCATCACTCCTCCCTATCAATCCGATGTCGTTCTTGCCTCCACAGAGTCCCATGTTTGGAGTCCCGCCAATCACGCCGCCTAGCCCTCCAAAGCCGAAGGAGAAGGCGAAGAAAAAGAAATCGACGAAGGTAGAGAACCCGTATTATTTTGTTCCTTCGTTGAAAGTTGAAGTGAAACGATTTCGTTCCGCAGGTGAGGTCGTGACGAAGTTGGGATGTAGGAGCCGTCGACAGGCGTCGACTTCAGGGACATTAATGACTGTGTCGGCGTTTCCTGAATATACTGAGAAAGAAAAGCCCCGGGTGAGGTTTTCCGAGAGTCGAAATGGAGCTTGTCAACGTACACTGGTGAATCGCATAACGCGCAAGGTTGATAATGTCTTGATTGTGCACAGTGAACGGACTCGAGTAATCCAAAGGATATTTCTTCTAGCCGTGAACACAGCATGTTCTAGGAAAAAGTCAAGATGGTGATTACACCTGGATTACACCTACAGTGTGACACTGTTGGACCAGCCATTGCCGAAGCTGACAAACTGTTCCCACACTATCTAGCACACCTATCTAACAAAAAAAAAATTAATTTTTTTTTTACTCGACGCGCTCCCTCTGTATGGCTGTTGACACCGTGCGTGACAGGATCTCATTCGACAGTTATTCGACGGAGGTTGGGTCAAGCACTGCAATCGTGGGTAGCTATTGTCTTCTCTTGCTGGCTGACTTGAAGCTAGTGTGCCAATTTTGAAACCACATACCAGGTAGGATCTTCAATATTCTACCCTTCAAACAAGCGTTCTCCAGTCAAAGCATCCACAGCTATCGGATTGCGTGTACAGCTTTCGTTGAGGTTTCGGAAGGACTCGTTTCTAAGTGGAGATAATTATTAATGGTGCCTGATAGAAGGGCTATTTCTAGGATATATCAGTCTCGAGGCGGTGCGGAAGGAGTAAATGTGCCAACTCTTTGAAGGGCGTGAGTAGAGTACTTCAGCACCTTATAAGTCACCTCACAGAGAACACACTCGTCAAAAAATTCCTCGGCGCTACCTAGCCTGTTGACATGTTCTCTGGGAGCAGGGATACGGATATCCGCGATTCCAACTTCTATGTAAATAATTATGGAACGACGGGCTCCAAAGGTGATTCATCGCTTACATTCTTCAAGTTCGTGTTTCCGTGCCACTTACCGATATTGATTTCAAGGATTCGAACTCCTTACGAACTCGGTTTCCCCTCGCGCCTTTCACAGCGCCGACGACCGCGTTGATCCACCTAGATGCCATGAAAACACCCGCGTTGACATTATCAACAACATCCTCGACTGGGTGACTGGGAAGGTTGCACCTCACGCCTTCGTGCTTTGGCTCTTCGGGCCAGCTGGGACGGGGAAATCAGCCATTGCAGGCACGATTGCCGAGCTCTGCGAAGCATACAGCCTACTTCTCGCCACCTTTTTCTTTTTACGAACCGACTCCAAACGTAACAACATGAAGTCACTGGTTGCAAACATCGCTTATCGCACCGCTTTAGTCGTCCCCTCCGCACGGTGGATTATCGAAAGTGTTGTAGAACATGATCCACTCATATTTGAACACTCACTACAAGAGCAGCTCCTCAAGCTAGTCGTCAAGCCTCTGCATTCTATTGCCCCGCAGTATCGCTTTCCTCCTCTTGTTATCATCGACGGACTAGATGAATGCGCCGACGAAAACACTCAGGCGAAACTCATTGAGATTCTCTCCACATTAGGGAGGAGCAACCTGCCCCTCAAATTCATAATCACCAGCAGACCGAGCCCGAGGATCAAGTACGCATTTCGCTCCATCCAACCTCCACCAATCCTCTACCACCTTGCGCTCAACATCGACTTCCATGCTCACCGCGACATTCACACCTTTCTTGTTGACAAATTCGCCCAAATAAAGAGATCCCATCCACTTCGCTCATGCATCCCAACGTCTTGGCCGAGTAAAGACCAAATCCACACATTGGTGCGAAATGCGTCCGGACAATTCATATACGCCGTTGTGGCCTTTCATTTTATCAGCTCGTTGCGGCATCAGCCTACCGAACGGTTGGATATCGTACTTGGGCTTCGTCCGCCCGTCCGAGAACGACCATTTGAAGAGTTAGACAGATTATATCGGCGAATCATACGACGGGTCGATGATCTTCGGCTGGTCCTGGATATTTTAGGTATAAGGATCGCCATCGCAGGGGATGTGGTGTCTGGTCAACTCCGCGTGACTGAGAAAATACTCGATTTACGCGAAGGACATGTCGGAAAAATCAAATTTTGCCTATATAGCCATATATGGGCATATAAGGACCTGTTAGGGCGTCAGAAAATCGGGGTTCATATCGATGGTGAAAAGTCACCCATCCAATTTTGTAATGTGTACAAGTATTATAGAACTTATGGTCCTAACACACCGTATTTGGCCTGATCTCGTCTGTACAGCTGTTCAGGCCTTCTCCAGGGTTATGAGGGCGAATAGGTGTCATTAGAAAACCCTATGAATACTGGCCACAAAAACCCATATTCGGGTGTACTGATTATTGTCCTTATCCAAAAGAAGGGAATAAGAAATAATTTTCATTTTCTACTCTAGGAGAACTACATGCCCCCTTGGAATTTACATTTCCGTCGTCGTCAACAAACAAAGAAGCCGACGTTTCGCGCTGCTCGAGGAAACAGCCAATCGAGGTACAGCGGTCTTGAACGAGGTTAGCTTAAATTCATTGTGGCACTAAATAGAACCTTACCGTTTGTGAGCCAACTACCATCCTGTCCGTCAAAGTCAGTCGCAACTTTCTAATGCATGTGAAGACAGACACACGTTAGCAGAGTCAGTGCCCGGCCCCCCTGCTACCTGCTTCTCACCTCAGAGAAAAGAAGAAAGCCTATTTGTAGTGAGTCAGTGTTAAACTACAGAGACGTACGAGGCACGCACCGAGTATAAGATGCCCTGTTAAGTGAAGTCGAAGTTAAAAGGTGATATGTGAACGGAGGGGGAACGCACCATGGGACAGAAGCCGGGTAGCACCGACGTCCATCCAATCTCGAACTCGAAGTAAGCGGGAAGGAACTGCGCTGGAATGAGACGACGAAAGCCCATTTTTATAACCCTTCAAGCTTCAACGCCTGGACCTCGGCGCCTAGATATCGCCCCGAGACTAATCTCCGACTCGGAATTCACAAGCCTAACCAACTGCCGGAGGGATGTGGGCGCTTCGAGGCGATAATTCTGGATCCAAATTCGACTCCGAGGTGTGTAAGCAGGCATGACAGGATTTCCCCTCGTCCTCGTCCGTCATCCATGGTCAGCCATGGTCGCGGAGGTTACTTCCGTCGGCCTTAGGGAAAGCTCCCGTGACCTGGGACTTAGACGGAAAATTTCAAGTCCGTTCACGAGGACAATAAACGGACACTCACTGTAGATGAAACAGATGCAATTTGAAGATAATTTTGACATTCTGAGAGGGTGGGGTGCAACCTCTTTCAAATGGCTTCTTCGGAAACTCGGGTTTTGGGAGGTGAAGTGATCGGGTGTGACTAGGACTTACCAGAGGTGACGGATTTCTGATACTCACTGACGCTCGACTTGCAGGCCCTTACAATTGATTATTGGTAGCGTCACGCCAGTGTATCAGCGGGGCCAGGGGTGCCAGGAGCCGCAAGGCCTTATAATGGAAATCGCGTTTTTCCGACACACTCCCTCATGGCTCTGAGTGACCTTCACTCGCTTCTCGAATGTGAATAATCGTCCCAAAATCTCATTATCCATCATTCATCCGTCATCGACTTTCTCCTTGATGAACATAGGGCTAAAGACTGCCATATAGATATTGGCAATATTTACGTGATTATCGTGCGATACATTCTTCAGAATTTCAGGACCCGCGGTGCGTGGATGTAAATAGATTTTTCATGTCCATTTCTGATGATTTGACTTCCTCAGAACCTTGGAGACATCAAGCCGTCGTACCGCCCATAGGTTTTAACCTTGGGAAGTATCTCGTAAACGCCTGCGCTAGCGTGGGCCTTGAGAAGGACCTGAAAGCGTTCGACCTTGACGCCTTCGTTCGTTCGTGCTTCGGCATCTTGGAAAACGAATTTATGGCTGTCAAATGGGTCAACGACACACTATTAGGATGCTTAAAAGTCACTGTAAGCCTGGTTAACAGTGAGATGACGTTCACTGCGTAATTTCCTTTTTTTATGTAGAACCGGCACGAATTATACGAACACCATTCGGAACTTCTCGACAGGTACATTGCAGCTCGCATCGAAAGTTGCCCCAGTTCCGAGAAGTTTCGGTTTTTGACCACGGTGTGGTTCGTTCTTCAGCGGCCTTTGAAGTCATGCGTCGCTCGACAGCAATTTTATAAAGCCCATGGGGGACTAAATCCTTCTGCAGTCTGGAGGGAATTATGCTCCGCTCTTTTTGGCATCGAGGAGGTGGATATAACTTGGGACACAAAGAACTTCTTCCTGACGTTCTTTCCCCCGGGGCATGCAGAACTGAAGACACAGGCAAGAAACTTCTACTCTTTAGCATCATTTTTTGGAGACAAAACGCAGTCACATGCAATCCTGCCCCATAGAGTGGAGAGTGTCGCCATTTCGTTGATGGGCTTCTTACGCGGCCACGGTACGCACAGCGGACACCGAACACGACGATTCCTCCGTATCTGGGCGAGACGGTCGACACGCTCTCCGTGGCTATGGAGGAAAAGATTCGGACCTGTAACCAAGCAGCGTGCGCTCTTAGGTGTTTTCTCGCACCATACCGTCCTTCCGAAGCCTCACCTCCCGTTGTTCAATTCCGTGAATATGCGACAACCACAAAACGGGCTTCCGAAAACTGCTTACTTTCAGGGAAAGGTATATATAATGTACTCATGGACATTTGATTTACTTTACCGCACTCTTCGCGTTGCTCCAGACTCCGAAGCGCTTTCCGATCTTCTCGCACGTCCTTTCATCCTTCTCCCAGCAGCAATGTTATTTCCTCTTCGTAGTAGACGTCTGGCGTCGGCATAGGGCTGGACGCCGGGCCGTATTTGGACGGTGAGACGGCATCGTATTACGGTTACGGTACCGTACCGTACTGGACTTGAAGAGCCAGCTAGACGGTACGGTGCCGGACGTTTACACCTCCGTATTGACCGTCTCCGTCTAGCCGTTACGGTCGTATTTACGGAAGAAAAGGCTTGAGATATTATACGGTGCAATTGCCTTGCCGCCGAGGAGTGCCGAGGCAGACAACTTGTCCCAACTGTCCCACAATCAGCTGTTCTTGTTGATCAAGCCTGCAACACGAAATTGCTTCTGTCCCCCGCCTGCATTTGACACGAGCACCCTATCTGAGAGCTCGAAAGACGCTGCCTCCGAGCTGAAACTCTCTTATATGTCTCGCCATATTCTGCGCCCTTCAGCCGAGCAGGCAGGTTGTGTTGGTTTCAGCTCGTAGCACCGAGACTCGGAGCCCGCCTCGAGGCTCAATCCTGCAACATCCTCCACATCGATCACCCCACCCTTGCAATACATCTCCTATCCTCATCACTATGCAGGGGAATAGTACACCGTCATTGGTCAGTTCCCAGTTTGATATCACATCTGAAGCAAAACTGATATCAACTTTAGTTCACTTTTTGTTGGGATGAGGGGCATGAGAGCAGTCTGCCGCAGTGTTCGCGAGATGATTGAGTCAGACAACCGAGAAGGCGGACCCTCTCGAGTGATGGCACACACGTTGAGAGACATTTCCAAACCTCTGTCGCGCGATCGCTTTGCTCGCCGTGTTCTTTGCATCCCCGGTACGTTAATGTCTGTTCCGTTGATATGACTTATCTCATCTAATCTCAATCTCAGGGTCTGCAGTTGCAGTCGAGCGTGTGTTCTTGGGTGGAAGAGATGGCTTCGGTGGGCAAGTTTACATGTGCAGACCTTCAGCACTCTGAGAGTCGTCAAAGACCAGCTCCGTCTTCATCGCAAGGCCATTCTAGACATTGTTGGTAACCTCTAACTGCAGCATTCATTTTTCTTCTTTTCTTTCTTACTTTAATGTTTATCTATCACATACACATCATACTAACTAACCCTTAAAATAAATTCTACTGGACTTCATATACCGTAAACCGTATACGGAGGTATACAGACGGTCACCGTACCGTCCCCCACCTTGAGGTGAACCATACGTACCGCAATCATGCCGGTCGTCTATGAAGACGGCCGTCTTACTTACGGCCGTCGCCGTATACGGTACGGCGTCCAGCCCTACGTCGGCAGCTAAGCGATATCTAAGAAGTAAAACACTCCCCCGTACAGTCGAGTAATCTAATATCAGTTGGAGGTATAGCGCTCCACATGTTCGTATGGAGGACGTAGATCAGTTTGTCAAGATTGGAATCACTGCTCTATGTTGTTACTGACCATGTCCCCCCGGACCAACGTGGAAACTATCACCTAACTCCGTCTAACTCGGCCACGTTATATTTCAGGAATGAAACGCCAAACTGCGAAACTGAGTCTGCCCGCGACCACTGATCCTCTTCACGGAAGTTGAGGCGTGGGATAAATGCTGGGAATTTACGAAAGCGGTCAACTTGAACTACCTTAGTATGTGCTCGATATTAGAGAACTAGCAGGAAGACAACGATAGAAGAATTTGAAATAACAACTTGAACGTGGGTTTTCATTGGTTTTCTCGGGTATTCAAACGTTACAAACTACACGGTTACAATTCGACGAGACTAGAACGAACGAACATGTTGACGAAAGCATAGAGGGTCCTCTGGGGATTTCATACATTCAGCGGCGCCGCACTCTCGCACCGTCTCCTACTTCGCCGTAGTGCGCGTCACCGTTGGGATGGGTGGGTACGGAGGGGTGGTGGGCTTCGGAGTGTGGGGAGGAGGCGGCGGCGGAGGCTTGGTCGGCGGATGGGTCGGCTTCGTGGTAGGCTTCGTGGTCGGAGGAGGTGGTTTGGTCGTGGGCTTGGTCGTCGGGGGCGGTGGTGGTTTGGTGGTCGGCTTGGTGGTAGTGTGCGGGGGTGGCTTGGTGGTAGGAGGCTTGGTGGTGGGGTGCGGAGGAGGCTTGGTGGTAGGAGGCTTTGTGGTCGGCGGAGGAGGCTTCGTAGTGGGTTTCGTCGTTGGGTGCGGGGGTGGCTTCGTAGTCGGAGGCTTGGTTGTGGGCGGAGGCGGCTTCGTGGTGGGCTTGGTAGTCGGGTGAGGAGGCGGCTTGGTAGTCGGGGGCTTGGTGGTCGGAGGTGGGGGTTTGGTGGTCGGCTTGGTGGTCGGATGCGGGGGCGGCTTCGTGGTAGGAGGCTTGGTAGTCGGAGGAGGAGGAGGTTTAGTGGTAGGTTTAGTAGTTGTGTGCGGAGGCGGCTTAGTGGTGGGAGGTTTAGTCTCATGCGGAGGCTTCGTAGTAGGTTTGGTAGTAGGGTGCGGGGGCGGCTTCGTAGTCGGGGGCTTCGTCGGGGGCGGAGGTTTGGTAGTTGGCTTGGTAGTCGGATGCGGAGGTGGCTTAGTAGTAGGCGGCTTCGTGGTCGGAGGAGGAGGCTTCGTGGTAGGCTTCGTGGTCGGGTGAGGAGGTGGCTTAGTGGTGGGAGGCTTCGTGGTTGGGTGAGGAGGTTTGGTAGTGGGTTTGGGGGGCGGCTTAGTAGTGGGCTTGGGGGGTGGCTTAGTAGTGGGCTTGGGGGGCGGCTTAGTAGTAGGGTAATGCGGAGGCAAAGTCGGCGGAACATGCGGCTTCGTGGTGGTGGGCTTGGGCTTCAAATCGTTCTCAACCTGGCCCACAGGGACTGAAAATTCATGTCAGCTTCGAGCGTAAGTATTCGTAAAATTGGGGATTTACCGGGCTTGGTTTGGGCGACGCCCACGAAGGTAGTCGCGATAGCGAGCAAGACGAACTGCAAGGCGCGCATTTCGACTACGGTTCGATGGTTGGGAAGTTCTGGGGGTTGAACTTGAGGACTTAGACGATTTTTGCATCACCTTTTATACCAAGAGACGAACGCGTTCGGCGGAATAGCCTGCCGCAAGACCAGACTCCAACGCGTCCGCTCTGTACTCGTGTGGAGCATCATTGTTTGTGAAGAACCCCCAAAGTCGTTGACAAAGAATCTCCGTTCTAATGAAATTCTCCGAGGTTCCTGGCTGTCAGACTAGCTCTCTCTCGAGAAGTAGCTTCTCGGTATCCTCCATGCGCAGATCTTCTGGATGCCGATGTTGGAAATCTGCCCTTTCGCTCGACGACGACGACGGGGAGAGCGACGGACTTCATGAGGGGCCGTCACAACCGTCACCCGGGCCTTTGATGGACAATATTCGGGAGGGTCCGCGTTCACTCTTCGAGCGCAGAGAAGCTCCAGTAGGAGGGAACGCGCCGTATGACAAGGATCCTCTTCGAAACGATCTGTGGAGAGGGCGTTATTGCGGCGGCGCTGTTCGAAATTCTCCCTTCGCCATGTTGCGCGGAGAAGGCGCCATGAATCGAGTCGTAATTAGCCCCGAGTTGGCTGTGAGAAGGGGTAAAAAGCTCAGCTGTGGGAGAACGCGTCTGGCGTCATGTATTGGAAATTCGCCTTTCTTGGGGTTCAGAACCCCGGAACAGATTATTTATGGGACAGCCAAGGAATCCAAAAATGGTTCTCCACACTCGCTCCAGCTCGTCGAGAGCAATAAGCCAGCTTGCGGTTGCCCTGGCGCAGAATGGATCATTGAGGTGAGATGGAGCTCGACGCTGAAGACGACGGTAGCATTGCCAAGTCGAGATCACTAACAGGAAGTACTGTCCTAGCACCTTTCTGTTAATGACTGACGCGCGCCAGAGAGGCCAATTTGCAAAAATAGACCGGGGAAGTGCGAGAGCTGCTTTAGGGCGGAGCTTGTTTGGCAGGTGCTTTTTCCGAAGGTGGGTCCAGGCGTCATCGAGCGGAACGAAGTCGCCCTAGTCGCAAAGAATATCACCGTGAACTGAATACATTACTCACCCAAGACGAAAGGTAGGACTATGGAAAATTCTGGGCCATCTCACGGAGGTCATTCAACGCAAATGCTGCCCATCAGAGAAATCAAGCTAGCTTTCCTCGTATGACAGGTGGTGTGCCCTCGAATCTCGGCGCATTAAGGCGAGAAAAGTACCCTAGCGGCCAGATTCTTCCGGATGACGATCACCCTCGAAGGACAAAGAGCGCCTCGAAGAAGCAGAACATCAACAGAGACGATGCTGACAATGTTGTGCTTACAAACACGGCGAGAGTACTGAACTGTGTGAACGGAATGTTGCAAAGTTGACGTGAACAGGCAGAACGGAAGTGGGCTCCGGCCGAAGGACGTTCTGAGGGAGTCGAAACTAAAGCCGAAGCCTCAGAGCCAGAAAAAAGTGTAGAAAGCAGGAGAGAACAGATAATTCTTCGTGGCGGAAGGCAAGATGACGAGAACTGAAAATTTCCGGAATGGATGTTGTTACTGATGAGCATCTTATCTTATCTCGATCGTCCTTACTAAACAGGATATAATTGCCATTCTGCAGCCTGCTGCTTACCACAGAAAAGGTCAGCATGGTGAGTGCCTTGCTACTGACTACAGCGCATTGCCTCTAACTCCTCCGCGGTGCCGACAGATGGAAACACCCCATCTGGAGTCGTAGCTAGTGTCAGAAGATGGCGCCAAGATGGCGCCAAACTTCAAAGCAACACGACGGGGGTTTCTGACACGAAGACTAGTAAGCCAAGAGCCACACCCACAAAAAATAGGACGGCTAGATGCGACGATTGAACGACACTTCTCTGTCCAGTTTGCTCAAGCTCATGCCTGTGAAAGAAGTTTGCGGCCGCTAGAGGGTGTTTCGACTGACTGCTTCGTTGTCGCGCAACACAGTTGTGATACCATTCCCTGAAGTCATTGCGAAGTTCGGTGATTCTTCGCCCGAAGACGTCCACTACACGTTCGTCAGCAATGCTGGTGCAGAGAGACCCTAAGATCTGTGATGTGAACAAGGCACGCCGGGAGATGAACAGAAGTGATAGGAAGCATATTTCGTACTCATTCTCATTGGCGGCGTTGAGGTGGTTGTGAGTCATGAACGTATGCTTGGGCATGCTTTCATTATTCAGGAAAAGGTACTTGACGGCGAGTTCGGGAGCGGGAGGCAAAAGAAGCGCCCTGAGAGTCACGAAATCAAAGTGACGTTACGCACGAATATGTCGCCAGTTCGTCGTAAGTTGTCGAGTGCCCGAGGCCGTCCAACTTCCTTCCCGTAGTTCCTGAAAGATGCATAAAGAGACCCCAATCCGAAGTTCCAGAATTAAGGGAAGCATCAAAGGAGGTTCAAGAGAACCCCAGACGAACCCTTGTCAGTTGAACGTTGTTAGTCAAACGTGCGAAAGCCTGACCGTCATAGATGAGATAAATTAAGATGAGGACCGTACTGGTAGGCATCGCCGTCGATGTTGAGTGAACGAAAGATGAGTGAGATGCGAGACGGCCGTCAAAAGACCCGAGTAGATCGGTACGACTGGGTCAAGTTGCCTGAGCTTGGGCATCCCAAGAGAGACTAGAAGACAGGACCTTGTGGCCTGATACATTCTGCGGAGCGTTCAAGTCCTCCAGAATGCCTCTTAATAAGCGCCTCGACATATCGATTAGATTAATTTGACTCTTCAGAATCTGGAACAATCAACAGCTGCGTTTCAAAACATAAGAGACAAACAGACGTAAGTCACAATACTCTCAGAGGCACGAACAACACGAGCACCTGAGATAATTGTCCACGAGACGGTCCCGATGGGCCTCTGCGTACAAACAATGGACTTGTTCTTGTGTAAAAGTGGTTCGTAAGTACCGAAACATGGATAAATTAGTAAACTTTTGACCAATCAAGAACGCCGATCTTTCGACACCCTACATTATAAAAAATCCCAGCAGTCGTAGCAGAAAATCATCACGAAGACAGCGAAGAGCGAGTGGCAGCAGGCTGCAGCACTAAGGCTGGACTCCACGAGGCTACTGGTTCGTGACTGGTACTGGTATGTGCATCTTTTTCGTGGTTCACATCGGCCGAATCTCGATCGGATTCATCATGATGATAACTGGGGGGCACCCAGTTGCCGTCCGAGAGCGGATAGTGGTCCTTTCCAAAGAGATTGACTTGGTCCAGCCGGGCTAAACCGTCCGCATACAGCGGGATAATATCCACCCTTTTCAAGTTGTCGAGGATAGGTGGGTATCGACGCGCAGATGGTGGCAGCTGCTCCCGAGTGGAGAAATGATAGAGGGCGTGCATCGTCACGTCGGAAGCGTCGTACTCTCTGCAAAGTGCAACTTGGCCATCGCGAGGGTAGAAGAACTCGTTATTCCAGCTCGATAACGTGCGAAATACGCGATCAGGTTTCGTTGGGTCCCAGGCTTCGCGAATATCCTGCGACAATTTTGTGAGTGATAATGGGCTCTTTCGGGAGAGTAAGAATGCTTACCGAAACGAACAAGTCCTTCTTTTCCTCTGGTATCTGTGTTGCCGTCAAGCCTTCGTCGCCGAAACCGAAAGGTTCGTCATTGAGCGCCGACGTCGGCTCACTGGGAGGTAGGGTGAGGAGCCTCGTCATCTTAATATCAGGTCCAGTCTGCGATTCGACATTGACGACAGGAGTGCTCGAAAGACTCGGTGCTAATTCTTTGCAGATGCTTGGAGCTGGGGGCAGTGTCGCGACAAACTTGAAGGAATGAGGCGTCGATATCCTGCTGTACGGCTGAACGAGAGGATTGTATTTATAATCCGATGGGGCGGAAGACGTGTGCACACTATGCGCCTGAGGAACACCGTCGCCCAGCCACTGCATGATTCGGCGCTGCCAAGCACGGTCCATGCTCTCTCCGTACCGTCTGAGAGTGTTGGTGATAAGGACGAAGTACGTGATGCCGAAGAACAGAACAACGGTGATGACGATCCGAGGAGCAAGAACTTCGTGATATGTGGGCAGCCCTCTCTCGGCGTCATCGATGGTCCCGGTCCGCCATACGAAGGACATGATGCAGACAACGTATAGGATCATAGACCTGGAAGGTCGGATAAGTGGTGCATACTAATCGAGCAGTTTCGAACGACGTACCATGCTAGCCATGTAGCCGGCATGGCAAGGAGCACCCAAACGTTCCATAGTATTCCGGTTTTGGTTTTTTGTGCCTCCTTGAGGAAGGTCAGCACAAGGACAAAGTATTTTGTGGAGAACACACACATGGGCCCATTCTGCAGCTTTATATGCTTTCCTCACCGCTCCAAATCGGATGATGTAGATACACCCGTAGATGAGGCTCATCAAGGCGCACATCATCGACAGCAACGCCGCGTATCTCGTCAGAGGATCGTTCGCGGCACTATCAATTTGCAATATCGTCAAGATGGCTCTACGAAGTCCTCGATCGGCATCCAAAACTTTAAATATATGCGCATTGACTCACGAAAGGAGGAGAACCGAGATGATGTTCAGGGTCTTCCATTCTCGCATCAACGAGTCGATGAACGAGTGCCATGTGTTCTGGAGGCTCTCGAACGAAGGACTTCGCACAGGTGGGTTATGGCCAAAGGCCATAGCAAGCTCTTGAGGGCTTTTCGTAGCCGTCGCTGCCTCCATGACACATTCCTTGATCTGAGGCATCGACATCTCTGCTTCCTCGAAGATTCTCGTAACTCGCGAGAAATAGAGGTAGGGCAGTCGCAGGAGGAGGTGGAGGTACATCTGACGGGGCAGAGTGTCGACTGCGAAGGCTAGCACGTATGCTTGCAGGCTAGGTTTGGTCGTTTCTTCCGGGTCAGCATACTCCGATCCAAGAGAGACACACCCTTCGATCGCGGGGTTTCCTACCGGATTCTTGTCAGACTAAGGATGATGTAGTGATTGCATAGACTGACCTGGATCGTCTGGCCTTCGCATACCGGGAAATGGGAAGACAGTGACTGGAGGCGGGACTACAATGGGAGGACGGGATTGACTAGGTTCAACAGAGGGAGATATCGCTGAAATTTGGACAGGGGGGATTATTATGGGCATTAGAGGTCTGCTTGGACTCCTGGAGCGGCTTCTTCTGCTATAAGGACGTGCCACAGGAGGCTGGTCATCACGTTCAATAAACGGAAGGGGCTGCAAAACCGGTGGCGGGGCTTGGGCCGGAGGCTGGGCGATTATAAGCACTGGCGGAGAGATTGAAGAACGTGCTGAGCTTGTAGATCTTCCTCGACGACCTCTTCTTACAGAACGGAGGCTGGACGTGGGAGATGGTGTGGTGTCAAACTCCAAGTCTAATGGTGCTGAGCTTGCAGATCTTTCATCCTCAAGGCCCTCATGCACGCTCTCTCTCGGGCTCGAGTCCGAACCAGCACGGGAAACTGGAGTCGGTATTGATGGAGAAGGCGGGATGATCACCGTTGGTTGAGGGGCTACAACAGGTCGAGGCGCACTCGCCGGGTTCGACCACCGTCTTGGGCTTCTCGACCGCGATCTGGATACAGAGCGGTGACGGGAGGAGCGTGATGCTGGCGATGAGGCAAGGCTGTCTTCCGATCCTTCAGATGAACGACGACGCCGTGATGGTGTCGTTTGTCGCCTATCCCTTTCGAAGGATCCAGCAGATTCATACACCCTCCCTGTGATCCGTGGTCGTCGTCGTGGAGCAGAAGAACTTCGCCATGCAGGACGTGCAGGTATAAGATGAGGAGGGAGGTGTGAGCGAACAGGAATATGGTCTATAGTCGTCTCCTCGTGACGAGACGAAAAGAGATGCTTGAGGCTGAATGCGATCGATGGTTTGAATGGATCGATGGGTCGGTATAGCGATTCAGCATTCTTCTTATATTCTGTAACGTTGTTAGGTGGCATGGTTTGAAAAAGAGATGATACTTACGTACAGATTTCTAAGTAGGACTCTTTGTTGACTTGAGAAAGTCGGAGATTTCTGTTTGCCGTCAAATCGTGGGAATTTCCCTTCCACTTATTCATCACGGGACCGCGACGCGAAGCACCAATTGAATTCGTTTTCTTCTTTCTTTCTTAACTTGATACTGCTCTCCTTCCAGATTTCACATCGTCCAGGTCCTCGATCTGACCATACCATTCCTGCGTACTCCAAACGTATATCTCTCGTATGGTGCCGTTCCTTCGGCCATTCGGGATCCTCGGAGCGAAGGTACGGGAGTGGGTATTTATCTTCAATATCCTTCACTCAATCTCGGGATAAAAGGTGCATATATTTTCCTCAATATATGCGCCGGAATTACTTCTTCTCGTGCTTTACCGCCGTTCTGTAGGTGTTGTTATCGGTTACCTGAACAAAATACAATGGTCCTAACCCCTTTTGCGTCTTGAGTCAGGTTAAATTTTGAAGGGACCGTTCAAATTCTGCGATGCTTACGTCTTCATTCCTCAAGCAAAATTCGGTCATTAACGCGCCTGCCGTGCAGTTCTTCTCCGATGCTAGTCAGTTTGAGCATCGCAAGGTGCTCTTTTCCTTCATTAGCGCACATACCACACTTTCGACTTTACAATGCGACGGAATCGTCTTCAGGACTTCTTTTCTTTGACTCCCGCCTACTGTGCGACGCTTCGCAACTCGTCCAGCCGATGTCACAAGGTGCGCCAGGTTTCAAGCTCGCCTCCCTTCACTACAGCCTAGCCTCAGGTCCTCAGCTGTTACGGTTCTGCATCGACTTTCTCTAAAGGGTGCCTCGTATTTCCTGAGGGGGGCGCGGATGTATCGATGGTATGTTCTCTAAGCTGTTTGACTTTTCGCCTATCCGTTGTACTTGCTACAAGTTGCCCAACTCCCAGGCCTTCCTCCTCCATCAGTCTCGCGAATCCCTCTGCCGTCTTTTCACTACCCCGCGCCGGCGCCCTCTCCTGATCGGAGTTGACTTCGTCGCGCATTTTCGACCGTACTCAATCAGTTATTAAACGCGACGTTTTTGTACCTCATTCAATTTTTAGAACCTCTTGTTGAGTTGCCTCAATTTCCTGGTCGCCATTCTCTGTTACTAACGTATTTACTAAGGTAGACCCCGGACGTCATCAAGGACTCTCTGCTTGTTGCTTCAGAATCGTTGCGAGCAGCAAATCTGTTCGCTCGATCTAATATCCATGACCTCATTCTGCGGAGTCGTCAGGATTTTATCCGTCCTTTTTCTGAGCTAATATCTCCTCCAGACTATACCCTCTGCTGACTTCAGGCTTTTGTCTTTCTTTGCGCCATGGTGAAGATAAGATAAGATTTCGAGCACGCGGTGGCTGTGGTGTGCCGTCTTTGGCAACATTAGTGCTGCAGCCTTGAGTCTCAGACAACGACGCCCATTGTGCAGACACCAGCCGTGCTGCCCAGCCACCCACATTCGCTTCCTCCTGCGCCATGCAGCGAGCACGGAGTATCGAGTTCATTCGCGAGAGCCTGACGAAGCGCAACCGACGACGCAGCTTCAAGAACCTCTTTCAGCTTCCGCTCTCCGCCCGATCGTCCACCTATGGCCCGGCGACGACGACAGCAGCGGTGGGCTCGATACCGGCCGACATAGTGAGGGAGATTGTCGATCTGCTATCACCGGCGGATGTGCTGAGCTTCAGCTTGACGGTGTGTGCTTTGTCCTTTCATTTGTACCCGGGTCTTGACGATGAACGCATCCAGTCGTCGCACTTGCGAGCTCTGCTCATGCCGGCGCTCTACGACACGGTCACCCTCAAGTCGAGCAGGAACTGCAGAGTCACGTTGAACATGCTCCGCGAGAGGAGGGATATCTGCAGGTACATCAAGAAGCTCGCGGTTCGCCCAAACTACTACCTCGCATGGCCCAAGCCGGACGAGTACTTGCACGAAGACTGGGTCGTCGACATGATCGAGGAGTTCTCGAAAGATTTGATGACGATGCACACGTTCGATTGGGACGGGTTGGAGCTACCACGAGACTCAATATGGAGCACCCTTCGCGCAAAGTATGTGGTCGTCCAGTTCCACTCCTTCGTGTACTCATCTCTTCCAGTTGTCCCCAGCTGAAGAGTGTCTTTTCGAACGTCGGAACGCTGTCACTCAACTCTAATAGCAGCCTCTTCTCGTTCTCCGACTTGACAAGCTTCTCGCTCATAGTTCGCCACGGGCTCGGCGGGAATGGTGTGTTACGACCATCCAAGTCGTTTGATTCTACTAACATTCATAAGCAGAGCTCTTCCCGGCCCTCGAGCCCATGCCTGATCGTTTCTGGGAGATGATCATCAACCGGTGTCCTGATCTCCAAGAACTCGCGATCTGCAGCTTCTCGTCGTCCGCACGCGTGTTCGACTTTGAGCGAATCACTGAAGGCACCTGGCCTCGCCTGCACACACTGACGCTCGGTTCATTTGGATACCAGTCCGACTTTACCCTCGGTCCTCCTCGACTCCTTGGACCTGCCACAGAGCGCTCGCTGGGCACATTCCTCGATCGGCATACCGAGCTCAAATATATCCGCTTTCTGTGGAACTTCAAGCGCTGGATGTCTCCGGATTCCATTTCAATGCACCTCTCGCCTTCCTCTCTGCCAGCTTTAGACACATTTATCGGCGTTTACCAACAACTCGCCGAACTTCCTAATCCACAAGCCCTCGAGACTCTAGACCTTACTTGCGAGCCCGTCTACGAAAGCCGGCTAGACACTGTTTGCCCCATTCTCAAAAGCCTTATCAACCTCACGAGCCTCGATATCTGGACGCACGTCTTCGACCCCAGTCGCGACCACACTCGTTTCTTTAATTCAATCCTCGCAGCATGTCCGAAGCTTACTGACTTTCATTTCATGTGTACAACGTCCTTCACGCTTGTACGTCCTTTCTCCTCCTCGTTGGGATCTCACCTCACTGATGGTTGGACCGCAGAAACCTTTAAAGCAGCTCATAACACAACTGCATCTCCTTCCTCACCTCAAACGCTTCTCGCTAACAAAAGGGCACAAATACATTGACGAGAACATGCTCTCGACCGCCCTCCGCGTCCTCAAGTACAACCCGTCTCTGAAGCAGATCAGCATCCGTTGGGCTCGCGAACGTTGCCCAAACCACCTTAAACAGGAGGGATCGTATGACATCATCAGTGATGACGAAGGGCAGCCCGAGGCTCTGATGGTCGTCGAGAGAGGCATACCCATCGTGGGCTCGCCATTCCTCAGACGGTACAGACACAGACTAGAGGGTGGCAACGGGAGGTTCAGGAGGAACGTGCCGACCATGAGCACCCCTCCTCCACCCATCCAGGATCTCGAGAAGTATTGAATGAGCTGAGCATGCCTCCTTCGAGGTGAGATGTTATCCTTCCTGTTCGCTTCGGCGTTGTTCATTAATTGTCGTTAGATCAGCTAGTTTCTGCTGGCTGTGCGCTCTCAGCGCAGACATGCCACTGTCAGTCGGCTCTCTGCAGAGACGCCGACTTCCGTGTCATAATGTGGTTTCGTCCTGAAGCACCTTTTCCCAAGTGTTTATACTCACGCAAACGATTTCTCACTCGCCCCACCTTCTTGAAATGTACTTATCCATGTCCCGCACTAACCCCTCCGCTCGCCCGGTCTTTTTTGTATTTTTGCTCCGGAGATGGGAGCATGTTCGCCTGGAGACGTCCTCGTTGGGGGTTGTTGTACTGATCGCTTTTGTATCCCGTTAAAGGTTCTTGGTATCGTCTCTTGCTGTAGATTATCGCATGGAATGTAGTTTAGTGCCTCATGGCACGGGACGTTCATCGTGTCGAGGACACGCCTTCTGCGACCGTTGGGATGGCCAGGTCGCAAAGGCCTACCATTATAACGGTGCCTATGCGGGTCCTCTGGATCATAGACTACCATGGGTCCACGAAGACCGTCGCAATATTGAGTGTCTGTCGACGGCAATAATGTTAAGAGTGGCATTTACGGTCAAGCCATCATAGGAAAACGCACCGAAGTGGGAGTGGTACCAAAAAGTACCAGCCTGATTTCGCACTGGGAACTGGTACAAAAAGGAGTGTCCAGAGGCGATTGGGCACTGGGTAATACCCACTGGGCCGTCAGCCCAAACAGTTCCGCGTTGGAATATGCCGTGCCAATGCTACATGGGTTTTATGAGATACGAGATTCGAAGAAGACGCAGAGGAACGTACGACACTAGTAGTTCTCAACATGGTAGGATCGGAAAGAGAGTTCTTCACGTTGAGCCGGAAAGTATCGCCCTGCAAAGAGACGTTCGGCCTTGTCATGTAGAAGTCAATAGAATGTCCTTACTTTGAACCCTCTGATAAGCGGCCCAGGGTGCACGCCATCGACGAGGACAGTACTTCAAGACGAAGAGTCAGTCACGGTAAAGGCGAAGACTCAGAAGGGCCACACTCACGATCTGTTGAACCCATCAGGGCCGATGACTTTATTTACAACATTGAGAGTAGCACTTGGCCCGACAGCGGCGAGACAGGAAGGCAAGAAAAGCAAAGCGCTCAAGAACGGAAGAGGACGTGAAATTAAAATCATGCTGCGGGCGTGCGTCTGTTGAATTCTTGTGCTCAAAGATGGTTCGAGCTGTGAAAGACTGAGGTTCAGATTTTCGAAATTCCTCTTTAAATGTCATCCTGAACAGACCAGCAAACGAGTGGGGTTAGTAACAAATGAGTTTGTAGGCGTAAACGCGATGCCGACTCACCGATAATGGAGGACAAAACGCAGGAGACGTAACAGCATATAGCTGGCTGACGGTGACCTGGAGGTCGCCGCTGCTAGAGTGCGACACTTCACGTCGTTTCTTGAGCTGCTCTGTAGCCTTGTGCTGGGATGAATTACTGACTAGAGACATTCGGATAATCATTACCAGAGGTTTCCGGTAACATCATCGATGTAAATAGGGATTAGACGCTGGTATAGGTTAGAGACTGGTAAACGTTGACATACCCGTTTGGAAGGCGACAGGATAGACTGAAGCGTGCATGGCACGAGCGCTCGGTAATGTATATGGATCTAGGCACGGGCGGTGCAGTATTTTCGTAGTGAGGCATTTGGAGGCCGCAGAGGAGGTAGCCCATGACAAGATGGAGAGAATGCAGGTGACCGTTAGTTTAAAGTCTGTATCCCGGTAGGTGTATTCGAGAGCGCGTGCCAAGGATGGGGTTGGTAAATGATGCACGCACAAAGTCACACCAGAAGGAGGTCGGTAAAAAGAGCCATGTAACAGCAGCGTTGGGCGTATCACATCTGTGTTCCCCGAACACGAGGAAATCTGGATGGAAGCTGTTCTTGAAGAACATGGAGGGTTAAATTCACGCCAGTGTAACAACAGCGACTCCTCCTGCCCGTAGGACTCTCGCTGGCCCAGAGTCATGATGCGCGGTCCATTTTCCAAATCTGGAGATAACAGAAGGCTCGGAGGATCTTCGGTTGACTTGGCGAAGAAACGAGACTCTTTCAGGCTACAGCTTGGGGACGGCGTCATCCGAGCTTCACGGCGTGAGGGATAGTTTCAGATAGACGCCGAAACCGATTAAAAGTGAATAAGATTGACACCAAGCCCGTGGCTTTCCCTCGCCCATCGTTTCACTTCGGTGCGCAGTTCCTCTGTCGTACGAAGGTTTCTGTGTCGCGAATCCGATGACATCCTCGATTATACACTGGACCTTCAACAACAATGATTCTCGTGGAGAGAATGTGAAATAGATTCGGTAGGACGAACCCTCCAACCGCAGCTGGTAATTCGCGCCCATCAACATGGAGTTACTTGTCTGTTCCTTGATTGAAGGTCATATAGATACCGTGACGCAAGAGCCAGTGGTAGCCAAGAGTGTGTTCGTCATAGGCAAGAAGTAGAGAGACCGCAAGAGGCCAAAAGCAGAACGAGAAGAACCATGGAGATGTTGAAAGGTCAACCATCCACATTTCGAAACAGTGATGCAGCCAGGTCAGAGACTGAGCGCATGAGGTGAGCTATGCTCATTTGTGGAATTTACCTCCCGTCAAAACAAGAGAGTGGCCCGTTCGGAGTACGGAATATAGAATCTGTTCAAACCCGAGGATGCCCATGCAGAGCGCAGGAGGCTTCGCACTTGAGGTCAAGATCGAGAGCTGACGCAATACTTAGTTACTTGGCAATTCCGACGTAGACCCCGAGACACAGATTCGGATTGGAGACTCCGGGTGTACAGAATTTCGCGTCATTTCGTCGTCCAGGGAAGTCGTGGTCACGAAGGAAGGAACAAAAGTCGGCGAGGCGGTGCTAGCGAAAATTTCGGCTCTACCGCGGGAAATTCCAGAGTCGTAGCGGGCCGATTATGCCGCTTATTCGCCACCTTTCCTCAAGTTTGAAAATTATCGACGCAACCTGCACGCTGCTTACTCGCCGTTAGGCCAAAAAAAAAGAATTAACGAGCTTTCTATAAAAATTCCAAGGTACACCACTACAAGCCTACTTTACTTTCACGTTCCAAGAAATTCTCGAAGTCCCTCCGCCAAGGTCAAACTACTACTTCCTCTGCCCCGGAGAAGACATTTTCAATATCTTGCGCCGAATAACTATTGACAGTGCGCCTAGTTTTGACTAGCTTTATATTTCAACCCCATTCAGCCAACTTATATTACGGAAGGTGTCGGTGTCAAGGGAGCGTCTCAAATCCACTCACCATCGCGAGATAAATGGCCGACTTGCCCAAGAGTCTGGAAAAATACCTGTTCCCTTGAACCCGATTAATATTACGCTCTACATGCCAATATGAAGTAATAAGCTGACCACATTTTGGCACATAATGTTTTTGTGAGCAATCAACGCCCTGGAGGCTGGCAGACAGAATGAGCGACCGCATGATAGGAGATACCCGAAGTATTTTATAGCGATGAAAGAGGAGGGGACATGGCGGCGAGGATGGAGGCAACAAAAACATGGTGCACATTCGGAAGGGTAAACTAAAAATGAACGAAAATCCTCCGGCCTTGACTTCGCCGTTGGCTCCGGAAAGAAGGGTCGAGTTGTGAGTGCCCTATTTTTCGGGGCTTGGTCCAAGAGAGCTAAACATGGCAATTCTGGCTGACTCGTTTAAGGACGCCGAAGGGAAAACTGGTCGCCAGGCCTCATGTGTGCACTGCTGCCCAGCACCTGGCAAGTGCATTGCAAGTCGCTATTCTTACACATGGGCAGAGGCATCCCAATACGTAATACTGGGTGCAAGAGCTGGCGTCCGTCCAGTGTTTCCGAATACCACGACCCGGCCACGAAGCCTTCGACCCCAACAGCATTGCGTCCTCGGAGAGAGGTCGCCGTCGTCTTCGGAAATTATGAAGAGGCCGGCGTCAAGGCGTCTATGTAGAACCACTCGTGATGCATCTCGTATTTGTGGCAGGCTGTGCGCGTAGCGGTGCTGATTCTTGAGGCGATGAAGAGTCGTCGGTGTACACATTTCCTCCTAACTGAAGTGAAATCCGAGGAAAACCTTATTCAGGGTTGCAGAGCAGGAAGCCCACAGCGCAGAATGACGATCCATGAATCGCATACGTCCGATCGTTGGGGTGCAGGAGACGGACGCTGAACGCTTCTGAAACTAATCTTGGTGTCACACGCGTGTCTGATAAAATTCTCCGCATTAACAACACTTGCAAGCACTCGAGGACAAACGAAGAGCATACTGTAAGTCGGAATTGCGTCAAGGAGCAGCCCCGAAAGAGGAAAGATACGCAATAGATATAATGCCTAGACGAACAAGTCCCCCAAACAGTTGAGGCGCCAGAGAAACGCTTCGGGTATCTTGCGTTGAAAGTGATCACTCACGGTAAACAGGTATATGTCCCTAATATATTACGGAAACAGGATGAGAATAGGCAAACAGAGGTACTAGCAACCTACATACTAGTGACCGAGACGTCGACGGTATTTTGTGCGTTTTCTTCATATTTGGTCATGCTGCGGTTTGCGAGTCAATTCCATAGGCCACAGATGCAGCGCAGACACTTTCTCGCCACGCTCGGAGTAGGGATAAACAAGGGTCGTGGATTCAAATTTAAGGACGACACATAGTCCTGGGGTTGAATGAAGTCAAACGAGTAGGCCGAGTGTCGCGAGGAAAGAGGAACCCACCTCTCATGCCGTTCCTCAATGGCGTGTTGCCCATGGCCCCCAATGGATAGGTTGGAATAACGTCGTCGGCGAAGCTTTGACTGCAAGTTTTAGCACTTGAAGTTTGTTCGAGGCAGGTCTTAGCTCATTGCTCACCACTAACTTTTTGCCCACCGCCAATCGCCAACATCGGTAGTCTCATGGACTGGCATTTGAGGTGATAGTCGAAGTAATCCGGCTCCCTAGAGTGCTCGGCGGTCCGCTTTCTTGAACAAGAACCAGAGGAAGCGAGTTGTAGGAGGTGCATATCCACCTCTCTGAACGGCGCGAGCTGAGTCGAAGATGTCGAGAAAGGAGCAAAGAAACGTACCGAAGGTCAACCATGGATGTCAAGCAGCTCCATTCCGGGAGACGTACGACGGACTGGGCCACAGTCTGCCTCCTCTTCAACGTGCGTTTAGATCTCTATATATCGTGTTGGTCAGGGTTACGTCCAGAGTTCGCAGAATGAAAGGGGCCAGAACGCAGTATTGAAGCAGGCGTGGATTCTTGAGGCAAGCTCTACCGCCACGCCGGCTGAATTGTCGACAGGTTCGACGCGCATGACGACGTACGGCCACCGGGCTGGCTGAGACCTCGACGCTATCCTATCGTGAGGTAGGAGGCAAATGATTTAAGAAAAACGATGGTGATGAGGTTGACAGTAACGTGGAACCCAAGGCTATGGGGGAAACCGAGGAGGTAGAGGACGCTGGTACATGTCCTGCGGGGCAAAATGTCCCGAGGGCGGTGCCACGCTTGCAGGGGTCGAAAGAGTTGGACGATCGCTTGCGAGAAGCCGCTGAATTTATCGAACGGCAGGAAATAAGCGTCGCGAGGGCGAAACGGCTAAGTAAAGCGACCTTTCCTTGAATATCGCAGAGGTTGCAACGCTGACAGCGCTGAAGCGCTGAATGTTGACGTTGAGGAGCAACCATGGCCCAATGCTGCCGTGGGGAATTTCAACAATTTGTTCCTGTTATTCTTCGGTGACATTGGCCATGTTCGGATTACTCTCCAACACCGTCGTCTGCACCTGGTCTGCACCTCCCCAAGCACTTCTCAAAGTTGTCTTGCTCTGAGCTCTCCGGTATCTAATCCTGCCATTTACACCTCCAATTTATTTGACCACAAGGTCCAAATTTCGAAGATTCGACGATGGTGGATCCAAGTTGAAGACGTTCCACGCTACTACCTCCCTCTAATTTGTTTCTCTCGCCAAGTTTTACCCAAATTGTCGTCGAATGTTCACATCATAATCTTGGTGTCATTCTCTCAAACCGATGCGGCGACGGGAAACTTCAGTGCCAAGTGGTCACAGCGGACGAGACGGAGGAAGCGAGGGTGTTGGCGTACCGGTTTCTCCCTCTAGCCGCTCATATTTCAGGTTCATGGTATATCATTTCCCCTGACCGAAGGAGGGATAGCGCTGATTTGCACTATCAGTAGTCACTGTATACCGCTCACTGGAAGTCCTTGCGATGGAACACGATAAGGAGTTGCTAAATGGTACGACCCTCTGGTCTCGCATGGGCGCAGATCGACTCACTGATCATATGCAGCCTTTCAGCGCCAGCCCTCTAATAACCAACTCTTTCGATTTTCAAGCCTCTGCAGAACCCAGCCGCATCGTAATCGAGCAAGGGGAGGAGGTAGGAGACATGGGCAAATTTTCGGAGAGACGCTCGAAGGAGAACGTGGCACAGGGTCCCGATACTAATCGTGAGTATAAATTAGATTCACACTCGAAAGACCCACCGTCTCACATCGTAGATTTGTTCCTGCTTGCAGACGGTGTTCTGTAGCTACAAGAATCTTTCAGCTTGGCATTGCGTTGGCGGTCAAACATGAATATGGAATCAAGCTCGACGCATATACGCCCTCCCCGCACCGAACTTCATGACCCATTGGCTATCGCATAGGATTCCGGCCTCCACTTGCACAAATCCGCTGCAATTTCGGTCCCAGATCGTCTCTACTCGCTACCTCCAGCTCTCTTGGATGATGTGTCCTTGTTTCTCAGACCGTTTGGCTGCTGGTCCGTTCCTGGATCGATACGATACCCTTACCAGCTCTGGATCCCTATATTCGTCCCAATACGAGCTCTCTTCTGTTTGACTGGCGAATCCCGTCTGTACCTCGAGGAACGCCAGGTTCTGGGTGGATCTACATGCACCCTCTCGCCGTCATCCTGCTACTAGTCCACCCTTTATCCTTCACACGGACGGTGTAAGCCTGGAAGACTAGCAGCGATGACGAGGAGTAGCAAGCCCTCGAATCGTTTTCCTTGATCTGGTACGACTTTCCCTTCACTCATCGGTTATTATTATCTAACCAAGTTTCGTGCTGCAGTCGGCTGCGCAGTCCAATGATTCTACTCTAATCTCCAAGGCCGTTCGAGCACCTGTCCTTGCCCATGAAGACGCTCAAATGACTGTGGCTCTCGTGCTCCTATATCAGCCAAATTAACCCCGTCAGGCGAGGAGCGCAGGCCTCGATAAAATGGCCACATTGAACCTCCAATTTTTCGGTCCGACGGGTGTCGACGTTGTCATGCATTCGGCTGCAAGGGCGCCAGACGACGAGGTGCTGATAGCATATATCTGCTTACTATACATCACTTCGAACGCGTATATCTGCTCAGGTCTTCACCCAGCGCTCTAAGAGGATTTCAACCCGTCAACTGACATATCGAGACCTTGACTCGATGTCGGATACAGGATGGATGGCTTCTCCGTACGACGGCGCATGGGCATTCCGGATGCCTCCTTGCGTGCCTCTTTCCCAACCCACCTTCGCCCACCTCATCCCATCGTACTCGCCGTTAACCTTTACGCCTCACTTTCTACATCTCGCCTTTAGTGCCCATCTTTCGAGTCAAATCAAAAACATAATGCCACACTTGCTATCACACCCAGACCACGGCACGCTGGACTCCCATCCATTCCATTCGCTCTACTCGACGCAGTCGGAGGATCGACTCAAAGCAAGAGTCATCCTACTGCGACAAAGAACGAGGAGTCTCCGCCTAGGGCCAGCCGCAACACAAATTTACCGAGTCGCCTTGGTTCAGGTCGTCGAGGCGCGAGATGAATGCGGATCGTATGCCTCGCACGCCTCCCATTCCTGTCAGCACCGGTCGACGAAGTACATTTAGTCGATTTCACGCCCTCTCGGAAGTCGTCCTGTCGATGTTGTAATTCAGGCAGCAAAGTTCTTCAGGGATGCCGCCCCGAGAGCCCGCGTCTTGTTTGCCTCTGTTATTTTTGTATGCATTCGACCTGTGGGAACGACGGTGTCTCCAGCCTCAACATCACCAACATCTCCCTGAACTCCACCGTACGTCTCATACAGGCCTCTCACAGAAGCTGGGTTCAAGAAATAGACAGCCCTTATCGAGGGCGTTTAATTTCCCGGCAATCGATAGCCTTCCGAGTCACTCTGGTCGACCCCATTGCTCGCCCTTCGCCATGCAGTACGACCTCCCATGATCTATTGATTCTGGGCGTTACTTGAACTGATTCATAGATCGTAACTAGGACCCCTTCAGCATCTCGTGGCTTTGGCCCGTCCATTAGCCATCACGCCACGGACTGTACGTGCTATGCTTTCGAACCGCCCTCGAGCAATACCTGCCCATTGTCCTCACCATCGCCATCGAATTCTAGATTCATACCAGGCATCGTTGGCAAGCTGTTATGACAGAGGCTGGGACCTCCGTATCTTGAAATTTGTGGGACGGACGGACATCCTAGATCGTATTGTGAGGGCCCGAAAAATGTGCGTCTTCGTCTTCCTGCTTCTTCTCCTTCCCTTGCCAGCGCAATTCTCGGTCGTGAGACGCCTCCATTTGATCCTTCGCGCTTCCAAACCTCCCGTAGCGTCACTCGTCGCTGGGATTTTCTGAGCCAACGTCCCTCGCGTAAACTTGTGACAAGGGTATATTCGGTCCTGATTAGGTCTAGAATTCGTCGAGTGATACTCGAGAGCGGTTTGCTAAGGTGTTTCGGCGGATTCCTTCCTCCCCTCCTCCCTTGCTGTGCCCCTCCTTTTTTTGCCGTTTTATCGCCGTCCTTTCTCCGCGTTTCTTTTACCCTAACTCACCCACCCATGGCCCAAGGCCTTCACACACGCGCCTGCACTCAGACGCGTTCCCAATCACTCGCGCCAATGGGTATGGCATCGCTCGTGAGGTGGAGTCTTCGCGCCTTCCGCTGCGTCTATATATCTCCAGCAAGATCGGCGATTCTATAGGAAGTATGTGATTGGGGGCCCTCATGACTCCAAAGGCCCCGATCCTTTAACATTCCGATGCGCTAGAGTTTACGGAGCGTCATAACCGGGAGGTTGGGCGCGCCTCCTGCCCTGCCATCGCCATACTCGTAATAACCTTATCGCCGAAGCATGTGCGGAACGGGCACACCGCGCATGTCACTGTAAGTATCGTCCGCGTTCCTCCTTCTGAGCACGATGTGCAGCTGAAATGGGTGCAAGTCGCGGGCAGCACAGTATTGGGCCTCGGGGTCGTTGTGGTAGTTCCTGAAGACGTGGCAGGGACAAGGATGGTGCGGGGAGGACTCTCCACCGCGTTGGTGAGGGCTATTCAGCACGGCCGTCAGTTGAAGTCCTTCGTGATGACATGTTCAGACATGAAATACATGCCTGCCAGTGCCGTCACTATGAGGAGGATCGAAGTGATGAGAAAACGTTTTTGCATCTCGAGCAGGAGAGGAGCGTCTAACGCGGTGGCCTCAGGATTTATACTCCCCAGAGCATCGAAGCAACACGGAAAATTGGGCCCATGGTCTATTTTGGTCATTCCTCTCATCAAGTGTTGGATGTCTCATACCAAGGAACCCTTTCGAAGGGCTCTCGAGTACGCTCTAGCGAGTGGATCAGGTTTTGGCTTACAGTCATCAGGGAAGGCACTCATGTGCTCAGGTAGGACGAGAGTAAATGTCCGAAAGGCAAACAATGTGAAGGGCCCTGCATTCGGTGCTTTCATGGCCGAATCTCGGAGATATATAAAGATCTATAGATGTAAGTACCTCGAAGACTATGTAAGTGGTTCTGTCAAGGAAGAGGCGAAGCTCGAGCTCGCTATGTATCATTCGGAAGGCAACCTACAGACAATCGTACATCTGTCAGATCAAAATCACAGCTTCAATTCTCCGCTTGTTTCCTATACTCTACGTCGTTGTGCATCTTCTGGCTCGTGATGGAGGGCGAGAAAGATTGTTCGGTCACCTCCCAGTCGATTCATATAACGGGCGTCGTGACGAGTTTAGGTCCTTCCCTGGACTTATTGTTGGCCATGGACCGTATCACGCTTCGGGCGTTTAGTGACGCGAGCAAAGAGTTTAGGTATACTTGAAGACTGTTAATCGGTGAAGCTTCGAAAGCTTCATATGGACGCACGTTTGTTCAAAGGTATAAATATACCAAAGAAGGTCAAATTATTCGGCCATACCGCGAACTAGCGTGTTTTTGGTGGTCAGAGGGGAATATTTGTAACAGTTTTCGAGGATTTACCGTGACCAGACACCCGAGAGCGCAGATGCTGTAGAGTCGGGCGGTTACGAGATTCAGAGGCATGCCGTAGAAATAAGAGAAATTCCAATACCTTGTGAGTAGACCTGTCGACGAATGGGCCGCCTTGATCAACAGAAGTAGAAATAAGGTATGATGGGAACGTACCAGTGTTGATAGTCAGCGCGAGAAGGAACGATAACACTGAGTCCGTTCTGCACAGAAAAAATATCGGGAGACCATCAAACTTCACTGATTCAGGAGCCCTCACCTCTGCACCCCGGTCCTACTTCGAATGAGGAAAGTAGAAAGCGAGATGGCTATGAAGATATCGGCCGCAGAGGAGCAGCCGAAGCCGGAATAGAGCGCCCACTGTCCGGGAGAGGTACCAGTTAAAGGCGAATCTCCATGCTCCTGGGGATGAGCGCTTACCGCGATCTCTCGGAAGCGGAAGTAGGAGCGCAATTTGAATCTACATCACAGATTTGCTGTTATTTCACGGTGCTAATGGTTCACTTACCCTAGAGAAGCAAACACTGGAAAGGATCCCACCTGAGTAAGGGACGTTCTTGGGGAACTGACGAGACATACCGCTGGCGGACACTTCCATAGGACGAGAGCTCATGATGGTTCAAATTTTTGAGAAACCCTATTAGACTCACCGGTCGCGCTGATTGAAAGGAGATTCTATTTCGGAAAAATTAGCCTGGTGAGGTGAGGCAAATTGAGTTCACGTACGATCACGATAAACAAGGTGTAAGAAAGTATGTTGTATCTCTTCAGGACTGTGGGCACGTTTGGCTTAGACAGTTGGAAAGCTGAATCTATTCGCGTTCACTGACCAAGAAATATCCTTTGCGAGAATATGCTTTTCGTAATGGCGTCAGCTTGAGGGGAACAGATGCGATACCAAACTCACAATCGGACGATAGTATCACTGAATGCCTGCCAATTTTGTTTATTCGAGTCAGCACCAATTCTTTCGCGCAAACGTACTGGGATGTATGTCTGAAGGAGAATCGACCTAAATGATCAAGGGTATATTTCGGCTCACTGACGTCGGTCTCGACAGTCCGACGTACCATGTTGCTCCTTCGAGGATCACGAAATTTCCGTAATTTGACACCAGATAGTAGTAAAGCGTATGGGCGTTCAAGGCAGTGTGAAGCGTGTCGGCGAGCCTATATTGGAGGATCGGGTATCGACCTCCCGCCAGCTCCAAACGACTCACCAGAGAATGGCAATCTACTTAATGAATGTCATCTCCTTCCACTAGTGAAAGTAATCAATGCTTACCGTGGTCTTGAGGCAGCGGCTATCTCCGGGATTGTTACGGAAGAAGAGGACCGTTTGCAGCGACGCGAAGCCGTACAACCTGTATTATAGAGGTCAGGAACGGTAGAAATTTTACGGATGAACTACTTGCATGATAGCGATGAGCATTCCAATATACGGTACCCCCAGGTTTTTAGCAAGAAAGTCGGTTGGAATTTGTTCCATGGTGGAAATAGCCAGCAGCTTGAGTGTCCACACCGCGTGGAAGGGAAGGGAATGTGGGATGGGTGCCATTTATGCACCTTATGCCCATTTATATTGATAGCATCGTAAGCTATGGCGCTGTTTGTGTAATCATCATAGCGGGAAGATATGACCGACCCTACGCCGCAGACACTAACAATCTCCAGTGCAGTGATATTAATTGTACTCTAGCTGATTCACTAACGGTCTCCCACGATGTGAGCCATACCATTCCTTTACGGTATAGAAGATATATGAAGCCGGATCTTCCTCGTGTTGCTTTCCCGCAGTGAGTTGGTCGTGAGCCAGCATCTCAAGAGACAAGCCTTTGTGTTCAACACCACCCACGAGTAGCTTCGCCCTGATCGTATCATAAGTACATACCACATCAGGTTATTTTAGGGTCCTTTTACATGTTCTTTAGTAACGGGAACTGTCCTCCAAAGAGCTGTGTCCGCCCGGCGGCCATGAGCGCTTAATCGGGCCGGTTGCCGGAGGGAGCCCACTCGGCTATCGCGCTCTGGCGCTGAGAGGGGAAGGTCGTGGGTCATTCACTCCCTAGGTGACGCCTGCATTCGAGAATCGAATCTAAGGTGACTACAGGATGAACTGATAGGACTGGTAGGGTTTTCTGATGGCAATCGACTCAGCCAAGAGAGGACGGCATCAGCAAATCCAACGCGCTAAGACGGTGGTGCGATCTTCGTCGGCGGATTCCCTTAGATCCCACTGCCCACATTGTCGAATTAAACCCGTCACACGAACTTGAAGTTGCATAATGCGATGTTAAGTCCTCTGTTTGAACACATACACTGTAGAACCGATGCAGCACGGGAGGTAGAGCCAACGGCAACACACTTGGCACACGCACGATGATGAGATTAGCTGAGGCGGCCGATATACCCAAGAGACGTATGTACACAGAAGAAACACGGAAGTCGAACGGTACGATTAGTTGGACGTGGTAATAATGCTGACTTAGTCTAGACAATGTGATCCCTCCGGGAACGAGGTTGGGTATCTGATATCGGGCTAATAGGGTGACTCTTCGACTCGAGTTCATACAACCTGTCGTCCGAAGGATCTTCGGAGATCAGCCGTGTCGTCTTCATCTCTATTGATATGGCTTGGTTCGTCTGAAAATTCGTGCGAGGTCAGTGATCAGAGGCGTGAAAATGAATGGACTTAAACGCACGACTTCCGGACCCATGCGACTGGAACTCGTGTCCGTCACCGCTATCCTGGGATGAGAAACAGAGAGCGACTTGGAATAGTCTTCCTTGAGCGTTTGTCGTGAATTCAGACTAGCAATCAGCCGTATTAGTGTCACAGACGCCAGAAATCTGAAAACACACGTACGCGGAAAGGAGGGAGATAGAGTACACTAGCATAGGAGCCTAGCGATTCAGCAGCGTGACAAATTGACCGGGATCGAACTTACGTTTCGCGAGGGCAACATAAATCGCGAGAGAAATGACTAATGAAGGTGTCAACAGCTGCGTTCGTCGTAAGATGGGATTTGAGATAGCTCACATGTGGGGGACAATACTTGGAACTAGTGCATGTTCAGCAACATCGCCTTGTAGATATAATTGGGCACACGTACCAGGACCAGGACAATAATCGCTGCAACGCTGAAGAAAGAGAGTTATGAAGGAAGCCCCAACACCACAACGAAAAGGCATACGAAGTGACAACACCAGTCCCTTGGAAGAAATGAGACACAGAATTAAACAACGTGGGGGTGGACTTACGGATCGTATAAGCGACAAGACGGTCGATCAGGTTTGCCGTCCTGCGTAAAATGTCAATAATGAGAAGGAAAGAACTACGAGAGTAGAGACTCATACTCACTTGGAGAACGACTTCTCGCGATGCATGATCAAGAAGGACGATAGTGCCGCGGCGTTTACCACGTCGATCACCGCTCCCACCGCCAAAAGAGCGGTGAGGTAATTCTGGAAGCGAACCAGGAATTCAGGATACGAGGGCATAATGAGCGCCTCGATGCTGCCGTAAGTGCCCATGATCGCCCGCGCGATGCTGGCAATAGCGCAGGCGAGCCCGATGAAGCAGTAAGGCTTCGGGAGAAGTTTCCACACGCGGAACGCGAAGAAACACTGGCTGAATGTAAACAAGCGGAAGGGAATAGCAGAAAGCACAAAGACGCACTTGCACGATCGCCGTGATGAAACCTCCCAACATCAGGAGTGCGGAAAAACCGGGGTACTGCTCGACCTCCCCCGCGCGGCCATAGAAAACTATGGTGAGGCGGTAAACCTCCCAGAGGATGAGGGCCGTGTGGGTGCATTCGAGAGCCCTTGAGGGATGATACGTGAGCTTGAGAACCAGTCGACATAACGTTGAGGATGTCATACCAAAGAAGCGACACCTGAGACAAGCGAATCAACGGTGAGGAAGGTGAAAAAACTTGCACCTTACGCACCATAGCCTTTACAGCCATCGAATCCTCTGGGTATTGCGAGAAATAGACGTAGCATTGCAGGGTGACGATCCCAAAGAGGAAGGCCGCTCCGAACGACCCAACCTCAATCGCACCGAAGGTATTCTCGATCGTCACAGGGATCATCGTGAAAGGGAAGGAGGGATGGTGGCGGTGGCGATCTTAGTTCGTTCCAGCGAACCGAGAATATATACTAGACACCCGCAGAGGCTGAAACGTGTCGAATCTCCGGCGATCGTGGCGTCGACTCGGGCTGGAGGGAGCCAAAAGTCATCGAGTCGAGGCTGGAATGGGCAACATAAATCTTGGCTTACCGACAGACGTTTCCAGATCTGTAGAACGGCTAGGGGTTTTGGTGATCGTGGAAGAGAAATGAAGGTGAATTAAACCATACAGGTTCGAAGATAGTGGTTTTCGCCAAGTACATCCGGTTATCTGTTGGAGCGCCCTTATGTCTTTTCCGGCGATGACATAGCCAGATCGAGCAGGCCGGCAATTTTCTGGCTGATCGGTTGAGAGGATATCTTGAGGATATCGATCGCTAAGATGAACGCATAGCTGAAAGCTGCAGGAACTGTAAGTAGAGACACCCCACGATGGCAAGTTGAGAGGAAATACTCCCCCGTCGTGGGGGTACCTGGATGTGGAGTACCCTAGAGAAGCGCCCTGGAAATCGCCTCATTCATTGGTGGGCTGGTTGATCCATCGTCAAGGCCGACGCCGATGGCGTCCAACGACTCCTGAATCCAAGAGGTAGCACATGGAACGTGCTCGGTGCCGACACGAGGTGCCTGAGAAAATGAGAGGATAGGGGCGTGTGGGCCCGTTTGTGCGGGAGAAAATTGCCAAGAATGGTGTTTAGCGCGCGGTTCCTAGGTAGTCCGGGAGGACCAATGGTCCCAAAATTCAAAATTTTGCAAAGGCTGCGCCGGGAGGGAATGCGCGGGAGGGAATATTCCTTATCGTTGTCATCATGGTCGAGTAATCCGCGAGGAACCGGGCACGGTGAACTTCAATCGCGGAGAGCGGTGATGCTTCAATGAAATATCTAGCATCGCATACCTCAGAGGCGAACAGATCAGCCTGCCGTGGAAAGAGGAAGAATAGAGTAAAATAGGGATTCATGGTGCGTCATTAACATATACCGCAGAGGATTCAGTGTCTTCTAAGGCGACACTGATAAGGGCAGGAGTGATGCCGATCGCGAGCTGATGAGAGACCTGGACTGCGGGAGTAAAACCCGTGTCCGTGAAAGCGCTCTCACCTCTCGATGGCCGACAGGCTGTGGACCTATATCCTTCCGTTGACTTCAAACTAGAGACGCGATACCAAAGGCAGTAATCGTGCGATAAATTTGCAAGGAGCTGCTGACAGAACAGAACCACGGGGGTTAAATCGAGGAAAGCAGACGACAATGGCTCTTCGAAGATGACACCGGGCAGAGAATTGCATGGAGAGGCTCACATAGGTAAGATTCTAGACCCTGAAGGTCAGTTTATCCGAAACGAAATGGCCGAACGACTCACTTTTCACGAGTTTCGGTACTCGCAAGTCGCGCATATTTGGCCCTATGGTGCGCTTTGGCGGTGTTATAATTGGTGGATCGTGATAGAGGCGGAAAGAGCTTCCATCAAGTCTCCCGTGAAGATCTCGTGCGAGATTGTGAGGATAAGCAGCGACGTTGGAATATGACAGTGAGCTCTCCTCATGCCCATGCACGAATCTACAAGGATCTCACAATTAATCGTGGCTTGGGAGATGCTCACCACATCTCGCGGTCTGAACATGAGGCGTGATGCACGCCCACGATGACCTCGGTTTAGAAAACTTCTTGGTGGACGACATTCTTCGAACTTAGCTTCGGGTGAATGAGAGACTACAACGTTGAGAATGGTTAAGACCTACTTATCGAAGAGGAAACGGGATTTCTCACCGTAGAGCGCGAATGAAGCACCGTCCGCACCAGGGCTTAACTGACACACGAAGACGATTCGAGAAACCACTTTCTTGTCCTTGTCGCTGGGGCACGACCCGCTGCAGGATTTGTAATCGGCCATAAGCTTTGTTCGAGTTACTCCAGCACCGTAAAGCCAGTAAACGGCGCCTCCGCGCCTCGTAGAGGGAGGAAGCAGGCTACGGGGGTCGTGGAAAATTATCTCAACGAGTTCCTGTATCGAAAAACAGATGCTGTACTCACAATCCAGACCGATGAGACGTCTTTGCAATCATTGACCTCGTTGTTGGCCACCACTTGAAGTCCGCCTCGGATAAGTCTCTCGTTTTATTCCGCATCTCCTGTTCCCTGAGCACAACTTCTGGCATTGAGAGTAGTTCGCATGTCTGAAAGGCTGGCAGGTCGAAATCTGACACGGAAGGAGTGCATTTAGAGTTAGTCTGCAGATCGGTAGTTCACGGGGGAATGGCGGGTCAACGCCGAGAATTAAGGTTATACAGCGTCGTCCCAGTTTGAAAGGATAATATTTTTCATAATGAATTATCCAATATTGTAGCATCTACGGGACTCGATTCGCCTGACGTCTTCCTACGCTTGGCCATTTCCCGTAAGTAGACCAGATATGATCTACATTTTCAAGCCCACGCCCTCCACCAGTCACAACTGTGCCTCCGTAATATACCGTCGGCCTTGCTCCGTGGCAATTTGCTGCCGTCTAACAGATAATTCGGCAAACATGGTTGCATCTTCGAATGTCATGCGCCTGTTTTCGCATGTTGAACATTTCCCGTAGTCGTTAGGGCTGACCTGGTTTGTATTGGTGCAGACCACAACGAACCATTGGACGCCGAGCCCTCTAAAGATGCAGCGGCATGGATGAAAGACATGGGATCCTGGATCGCCCAGTACTCGAGAGTTGCTCAGGCATGTGGGATTTATACAGAGTTGTGATCCGCACTGCTGCAGAAATGCATCCCTCTGCCTCATAAATTGCTCTATAGCATGGATTTTCTCCCATTCGTGATTTCTGAAGTTATAGGGCATTGGGGGCACTATCTCAGATGTCAATTTAGTCGTCTGAGTGTATAAGTTCGTAATCAACTTGCCTGTGAAGTGTAGCGGTTCGACTGAAGTTTGTAGCCGCGAAGACGCGGTTTATATATCTTTTAAGTTGTGGGCTAGTTTCGAGCAGAATATAGCTGTTAGCCCAGAGCAACAATTGTATTCAAGTGTGGATGGCAAAAGGAGCTGAAGGATGCTGGCTTTAATTGTCCTTCTAAATTTCAAGGCGAAGGGTGTGAATGAAGTTGCGCACACTGGTGCTCCGGGCTCAGGCAAGCGTCTCCATATCCTCTCGTCTTCATTACTCTTCGCACTTGGGGATAGACAAAATTGAATTTCAATTGTTATACCTCACAGACCTTGCCTGTAGATGCTTCGGCCCCTCCTGCTCTCGAACTGGTCCGCCATGAGCAGGATACCAGAAAAGTAAATATTTCCTTTTCAGGTTTCCCGAAACTCCTGCCCGTCCATCGTCGCCTGTGAGGTGAAATGACAACGGACAGGATGTATTGAGAGAGGTCCCTTATTTTCTACCCGGTAAACTCACCAGAAGGTATGCAGAGAGTGGATTCATCTTCGGATACAGCCTTCCATCTCATAATCACTGTGGGTAATGTGAGGTCCGCAGCTATGCATAATGCATCGGAAGAATTAGAAGACATCCCCCAATGACGTCATGAAATAGTTTGTAAATACTGTAGGGGCCCTGGCGTCAGTAAGAATTGTATTTTTGATTCTTTGGCGTCCGTGGCATATTGTTTCTACTTTCGATTCGCATTCTCGGCTTATGCACACCATGCCAATGGCGGACATAACATTTCATTTCTCCGTCATGACGATTGTCTATGGGCGCCATGGACACCTTTAGCTTATTAATCGTTACCAGCATATGGGCCTTCTCGGTTGCTCAGTTAATCCCTACCGTTTGGGCCTTCATTGTCGGAATTCTGGCAGTCCTTGTGAGTCAACTGAAACCACTATTTCGAGGCACGGCTCCAGGACCCACTTACACAGGTAGCATATCCTTCTTCATCACTCGAGCTGGCAGAGATGTCATACATTCTTGCGCTGTACTGGAGATCCGGATTATAGCAGGAGAGCTGGTAAATCCCAAATATAGCGGGAAAATTGGACAACACTGACCTTCTCCAAGTACCTCTGGACCGCACACATGACACGGCGCGTGTGTTTTGGGAACAGGACTGTCGCAGGGTAGAGTATGAACGGTTCCAATAGCAATGCCGATATCTCGTTCGACTCCTGTACGACGTGGAGAACAAGGCGCATGAGATCCAATGCGGTGAGGTATTTCAAACGCGCCGTGAAATATCCCACTTCAGAAAACCTGGGAACTGCATTGAACGCGTGCGATAAATTTCGAAGACTGGAAGAGTGCGATCGTAGCTTTTCACCACGGGGAGGGTCGTTGAACCTTATTCCCCGTCGGAAGTTGAGAAATCTCGTCCGCCGTCTTGACAGCCATGGTGAACGGGTCGATTTGGCAGCCCATGAGTGGAGTAAGTGGAGTGCTTTGCGCGTGTTGTGTGAGCCGTGACAATATAAGAGATTTCGAAGCCTGATGACGACTTGAACGAGTCCTTCGCAAACTCTATGATCGGTGGGTTTGATTGTCTTTCGGCCCTTTGGAGTTCCGTATATCGGCCATAGTGGTTCATTGTCCTCGAACATATCCCTCATGTACACGTAATAGTCCGGAGGCTCGAGTAGCCTGTAGTGTTCCAAGTCCCAAAGAATATCGACTGTCTGAAACCCGAAGATTTCTCGACACATCTTGTCCCAGACTCGAAACCCGGAAGGTCGGTGATAGCTGTACAACTTGAAGAAATGGCGAGAAAAGCATAATTTCTTCGTTGCGGCACCCCGAATTGCGCTTATGACAAGAAATTTATCAGGGCTAGGACAGCCATCGACTGCAGAAATTGGCTTGATGAGACGCTCGAACAGCGAAGTGTGATGGCGGTGTAGCTCATGCTGATTCTGAGATACCATTCGTCAGAACGGGTCGAGGAATGTGGGCAAAGAACATACCACCTCCTTCAAGGCATTTAAGAACGAAACTTTCACGTGACTTAGGACAGACGATAGATCTTCGCCCATGGAAAGCCTAGTTCTCATATAGGTATCCAAGGTGAAAGCTTTCAGTTCGTCCTCGAGGTCTGGTGTCACCCAGCAATTCACCAAGTGTTGCCGGAGACTGGGGAAATGTGAAGGGGTGACGAAGATATCAAGTCGCAGCGTCGGAGAACCTAGGTGGTTGCATTTAAGTATAGAATTCGCCTTAAATAAAGTAAGAAGGCTTACTGTCGTTTCTGAACATGCGAAGTAGCCATTGGAGAATTTGGGTGTGACTTTTCCGGGAATCTACATAGTAGTCTTTCGCTCGCTGGTGGTTGATAAGAAAATCGATGAAGGACGAGTGATGAAACACATTTCGGCTTGTCATGTCTTTGCATTTCATGACAGGGTGAAGATCTGCAAGCTCTACCATCGACGTAGCAGGCTCCTTTAACTCAAGAATTTCCTCTACGATGTCGAGGCGTTGGAAGTGTGGTTCATATCGAAGAGCTATGATGATGCCCAATATTTGTAAGACCAATCCGATGTTACTGACGCGGGAGAAAATGAATCGATACAGTTGGTCCAGCTCCGCAAAGGGAAGGTCACTGTCAGCCGGTCGAAGGTCCAAAACTATGTCCAGACGTTGTGTTGGCAAGTGTCGAGGGGAACCAATGAAATGAGCGGCAAGGGAAGCGTAGATAAACTGGCCAGAGGCCTTTCGTGTGAGAAGGTGGAGCTGATCTTCATGAGGCCAACAAGAAGGGATAAGCGTGCGATAGGGATGGTTTTCTTTCATCGAGCGAAATTTATTGGTGAGAAAAAGGAGTATGTCCTTGCCCGGCGAAAGATCGTTATTGAGTTCGAGATGGGAGACGATCGAAGGTCCACAGGCATTGAGTGCGAAGCTGATATGTCTTTCCGGCCGACTGGAGATGAGGAATCTGAGTGGGGCGGGCACTCGACGGGAGGCGGAGGAAATGGCCTTGATTAGCTGCGCTTGGGAATCTTCGTCCAAGCATTCGTCAAGACCATCGATGAGAATGAGAAGCGGTTGCGGAGCCAGGCGAGGAGTTTCTTGATTAAAGAGATGCTGGAGTGGCTCCAGAACGAGTTTGGCGAGCTGAGTGTCGAGCGAATACTGGAAAATGAGGGGGTTACTCTCGACAACTTGTTCTATCAATACTCTCGCAGGAGGAACCGTGAGCGCGATGCAATAGGCGAGAGAGGCGACGAATTGTCGTGTTGTATTTCTCGCAGGGTCGGTGCGGAAGAAGAAGAAGCTACCAAGGAGCAGGCCAAGCTCCTCGCAACGTTCGGCGATGGTACGTGCGATGGCCGATTTACCAGCTCCAGCTGGCCCGTATAGCCAGAGAATGAAAGAGTCTGTGTCGATCTTGCCCGTCACCCAATCGATTATTCGGTTGATTACGGCGACCCGCGTGTTTTCGTGACACCGAGGAGGATCAGGGCGGTCGTCGGAGTTGTGGAATGCATTGGGCGATACAGCCTTCACGAGCAAGTCGAAACCTTGGGAGGGTTGCGCAATTAGCCCACAAATTCATTGACGAGGCAGATTTCGCGACGCACCTTTGAGCCCAGTCGTGTTATAGGTAGTGCTCGCATGAAAATTCGAGTTATGGATAACGAGACCTTGGCTTCCAGTAAAAAGGTTTGACATAAGGCAGAGAGAGTTTAAAATGTAGTTGGAAGGTATGGGTGCTGCCTGTTAAAGACGAAGTGGTAACATTCGTAGTAGTGTTGGCCTTTGTGCGTAATCGTGTATAAGGGTGGCCTGTATTTGTAGTTGTGGGTCAGGGAAGACACGGTGGGCGGTGTATACTTGTGTGTATACTTGTTTGATTAGTATAGCCTCTTGTTGGATCGACCCAGAACTCCAACCGACTGACCTTCTGATATGCGACGTAGAGGTGCGTTTCAAATGGCTCAGGAATTTTTTTCTATCACTAGACACCGTTCACAGTTAGGGCCGACGCATACCGCGTGTACTTAGTCCACAATGTAGTGAATCTAATCTAATCTAATCTCATCCGGCTTCTTCCGCGACTCCCCACCACATTCGTCCAGGTCCCTCATGGCTCTTCCTGCAACTAACTTTAGCATTCACGACGCTCTTCAGATCGCCTTCTCACCACACCTTGACCATACAAATCTCGCATTCACCGCTTGACTAGCAATTCCCTCCCTAGAAACCCGTCTGTCCCCGGGAAACGAGCTCTGCACATGAACCACCACCACGACTGACCTTCAAGTATTCAGCGAGTAACGCTGGTTGAGCGGTGTTTCCCCGTGTTGAGGAAGGAATGGAGGATGCCAAATATGTGAAGGAGAAGCCGGGTCGCCGTTGCTGTGACGGCAGGCTGCACAGGTGTTGGTACAGGTGAGGGTATATCAAGTTGAGCCCGTCATTCATGCTTCTTCATGTGCCCTCCAACTCTAGACACGTGCTTCGTCGAGCCAGAGTCACCGCTCAGCGACATATTTACATCTTTCTCTGAGATCTCGCGACACCTCGTCGTGCCCTCATAACAATTCTCTTGTTGGTTTCCTTCCGCGATGGCCTTTTCGCCCGCGAAACTGTGAAGTTCTCTCTTCGTCCTGTGCGATTGCTTCCGTGTCGTGCTCAGTTCGCGTGATGCTCTGCGGGAAGCTGCTCTGCGGGAAGCTGGTATCCATGCTAGAAGATCAGCCTGGACGAAACAATAGCACAGGACGCCCATCTGCGTTGATCTTCATGGACCATCTGTACGTGCTCCTTTCTGGGCTGCCTCTTCGCCAAAAGAAGATGGTGTTCCCTAACGCTCATAAGTGTTGTTTAGGATTTTACGTTGGTTGAACCTCCTGACATGCCATTTGACTCGCCAAGCGAAGTGCCAGAGGTGCTGTATCTCCTTCGGCGCTGCTCGCGTCGTTCTCTGACCTTCCCCGCATCCAATTTCTCTAGAGTGGAAGAAATAGCGGCCATATAAACATCGAGCTTGTTGCAACGTTAGCCCTAACCAGGATTCGACCAACATGCGGCCTTCTCGCAACTTCGCTTTGCTTCTCGCACTCGCGTTACCCACTGCTTCTCAGCAGATCTGGGACATCGTGCGTGGATTCTAGCTTTGCGTACTCCATGCTTATTCCTCCGCAGTGGCAAACGACCTGGGATCGATCGCGTCTCTTCACTCGCCTCCCGATGTCGTCTCCAATAAACTTCGTCACCCCAGGTCCCATCGGAAGCGCGGACATCGTCGTCAACGAAGCGTCGAGGTTTCAGATTATCTCTGGCTTCGGGGCCTCTCTGAGTAGGTGTATTTTCTACGACCATTCTCGATGTATTTCGCTCATGTAAGATGACCTTCAGCCGATTCCTCCGCGCTGGTTCTTAATAACCTCAAGGTAAACGTTTATCTCTCGTCTTGATCGACGAAACTACTGATTATTTAACGCATTTTATTCATAGGCCAGAAACTCGAACAACTACTGGAACCTCATTCGCTCCATGTTCGACCCGACTGACAATGCCAACGCCGCCGGTCTAAACTACATACGCCTCCCGATCGGCGCCTCCGACTTCTCGGCCAACGGTAATCTTGCCTTCACTCTACCTTGCTCCACATGCTAACCTTTTCATTAGCGTATAGCTTGGACGACACGAGCGGCGACACGAGCTTCTCCAACTTCAACATCAACCGTATCCCTTCTTACGTCTTTTCAGTCCTCCGAGACATCCAGTCGGTCAACAACCTGCTAAAGTTCCATCTCGTTCCTTGGTCTCCGGTATACTACTCTAATTTCGCATTATTCTTCATGCGCTGACGCTTTCCCAGCCCGGATGGATGAAGGACAGCAACTCGATGAACGGCGGCTCCCTTCGCTCCCAGTACGTCAGCTCTTGTACGTCCCGTTTTCTTTCCCTATGCCTCTCGTTTCGTCTCTTCCTTCCCACTCGACCAACCATTCATCCACCCCACCACAGACGCCACCTACCTCCTCAAATCCGTGCAAGGCTTCCAATCCCTCGGCTTCCCAATCTACGCTATCAACATCCAGAACGAGCCGCAGCACAGCAACCCGACGTACCCAACTTGCACGATGACATCGGCCGTCGAGGCGCAGATCGGGGTAGCGCTAAGGGGCTTGTTGACTGCGAATGGGCTGGGAGGAGTGAGGGTCGTTGGATATGATGTAAAAGACTCGGAAACTGTGATGAGAGACGTGTCTAACGTGATTCGTGCAGCATAACTGGGACAATGCAGGAACATATGCCATCCAGCTCGTACGTTTCTTCGTCGTCTTCAGCTTTCACTCCTTTACGACGATCTGTTTGGCCTCCAGATGGCGAATTCCGGAAACGCCTTCGCCGGGGTGGCCTTCCATTGCTACGGTGGTTCGGTTTCTAATCAGAATACGTTTCATAACGCCTATCCTAGCAAGGTTCGACCGGAATTATTCTTCACTTTGGGGGAGTGTTTTTCTGATATTTTTGTAGGAGATATATTTCACCGAGTGCACTGGAACGTTGGGGTCGGATTGGTGGAGCGATATTAAGGTAAGTTTCGAGCTTCCTTCGTCGAGAATTTGTCAATACTGACTTTGGAGTAAAGTGGTACATGGATAATCTGTAAGCTTCCCCGTTTCCCTATCCATTGAGGCCTGAATTACACCTTTGTTTTAGCTGGATTGGCAGCATCGAACGGTTCTCCAAATCCGTACGTTCAGCTTCACACCTTTCCCTTCACTCTTTAAACACGTTTAATCCAGGGGCTCATGTGGAATCTCGCCTCTGACCCTTCCGGTGGTCCCAAACTTCCCGGGACGAGCAGTTGTGGCGGACCGGGATGCCGTGCTCTCGTTACAGTGAACAGCGACGGGAGTTACTCATTCAACCAAGAATGTACGACTCTCTCTTCTCTTCTCGCCAGCTTCTTACTCGTCTCGTGTTTAGTTTACTCGATGGCGCAGGCCTCGAAAGGAACGATCCCCAAAGACGCCGGCGGACCTTTCGCTCAGCGCATTGGCGTCTCGGTGGGCGGATCGCTTGGGTGGGCGCTCCGCGTCAGCGCGTTCGTCACTGGCCGAGCCAACTCTGCGGATTGGCTGAGGTACTCGATTGTGGTTCTGAATTGTACGTCAGCCAATTCTCGTATGTCTGAGGTAAATTATTGACCTCGGCCAGGGTACGATAATGCCTCATCAAGCTGGAATCCTACTCCTGTTACCGCGACGATCGCATTCAGAGGGATGCAGGTAAGTTCCTCTGGTCGAAGTGTCCCGTTTATGCCCCTCACTCTACATGTTTACAGGCTACGTATACGTTCCCAGTGGGCGTTACGACTCTATGGTGGTTTGCACCAGCCACAGGAAGTTCCAGAATAACCCCTACGAACTCGACCGTAACGACAGATCCAGTCAACGTTACGGTTCATTCGTCAGCCGATGTTCAGTCTTCCACTGCGCCAGCGGCCTTTACGAGTTCGGCTGGTGGCCAGGTCGCTACATCCCTCCCCATTCTTATCAATACGACTAGTCATACGTCTTGATGTCAGTTGTCGGTTGAAGGTACTGATTGTGTATTTACGTGGACGTGGAGTACGTGGCCCATGTTATAGTATCCTCTATCTCAGCAGTGAAAATTTAATATTCAGTCCCAATGCCGACTCAATGGGCAAACCATTGAAGGAACTGTACAGGATCAAGAAAGATAAGATAAGATTGTGTGATGATTCTCAGCAGCAAGGGTGTCCTCTCTCCTTGACCACAACCTCCACGTCCACCGATAAGAATGGTGGATCTTGCCTTCCTTTCTCTGCCTAAGGAGCTCAGAATCGAGATAATGGCTTTTCTCGATGCCGAATCTATGCTGTGCCTCGCACTGGTAGGGTTGTCTTGCCTTCTTATCAACATTCTTGTTCACAATTCTGCAGTCCTGCAGATCATTTTATGACGCATTTCAGTCGCCCACTCTCCAATATATGTATCAGCTACGCTTGAACTACTTACAGGACACCGGAAGTGGGGAACCACCCGACCAATTGTGTGCACGGGTGCGACATCAGCGAATGGCTTGGGAATTGCTGGAGTGGACGCCCGCTGAGTTTGTAAAGATCCCAGGAGAATTGACTGCATACGAACTGCTCTCTGGGGTATTTGTGGGAACCGATGGAACACGTTTATCCGTGTGTTGGCTTCCATCAGCGACGCAAGAGACCCGTACAGTCTGCTTCGAATCAGTGGGCTTCCCCGTCCGCGATCTCGCCATCGACCCAAATCAAGATTTAGTCGTCCTGCTGGAGGAGATGTGGGTTTTCATCTTCTCTTTATTTCAATGTTTACGTGTCTCCGATTTTATCCAGCGAGCTTCCCAGTGGCAGCCGACGAGTGACGATCCACCCACGCTCCATTTCGGTGAATGCAGCACACCCTCACTCGAGGCCTAGTCCACTCTATTTCGACATTTCACCACATCCGGAGCATGGCAATGGCTTATTGAAACCAGAACTCCAGCTTGCGGATGATGTTTTCACGGTTTTCATCCCTGTACCAGGAGTCAGCCGGCTGTTGCTCTGGAATTGGAGAGCAGGGCTTCTCGTCTACGTGCGTCCATCCCTTATCGGTGGAGCGCGGCACTCATGCGTAAGTCTAGGACTCGAGCGACCAACAGTTCCCACTCGAAGCATGTGGTTTCGATATGCTTCGGAGAGACGCATTCATCTTAGCGCGTGTGTCTGGATTAGGGTGCATTGATGTATACAGGTTCTCCCCAATCGCTCCGCGCCTCCCACAGCGACTAGCAAGCCTGAGACTCCCAAGAATCACCCATAATGCCGATGTCATGTCAGCCACTATACACTCTGGGCAGTTTCAAAGCCGTCCTACCCAGGGCAAGCCGTTTATGTCGGTGCCCGACTCACGCATTCACGTTTTCTCCTTGAGTTACCGCCGTCGGAACCGCCTTCGTCCCTCTTCATACCGCTTCTATAACCTCTTTGTGCGCAGTGAAACCTTCCTGAAGTACACTGTCCTCGAGCCTGGAGTCGCGGCTATAGGTAAAGTACCTGATATACCATGGGGCCAATGGGGCGAATGTGAAACGCGATTTATGGGGGAACGCATGCATGAGACCTGGCCAAGGTAAACATTTGGTCTTCGCTCAACTTCCCACTCATACATTTCTGTGTAGGTACGCTCATGGCCATCGCGTCGTCTGCAAGTCGCATGGTGCCACGAGTTTTGAGGTCCTCGATTTCTCGATTTCCAACCCTCATCTGGCTCCTTCTTCGACTGTCACCGCGAACGGCACACGCCAGAGGCTCGGGGTCAACGAACCGACCGTCCTTCCTCCGGAGGGGATCTTCCGACAGCGCATAGTCACGCGCCTCCCCTTTCACAGCGCTTCGCGCTTGGTCCCGGATGACTTTTCCCCATACTTTATGATTGATGAGGATCGTCTTATTGGATATCGTAATGTGAGTGGACGCTTATGTGATAACTATGGACCCTGATGTTGGTGCCAGTCGCCTCCAGGGACGCAATTGCAAGTGTATTACTTTTAGACGAAGTCTATGAGCCCTTCTCGACATAAATTTGGACCGTCGACCGTGATAGAAGAAACTTTCAATTGACAATTCAAAATGCCAGGCAGACGCCGGAGTGACTCCATCATCAACCAATCGCCAAAGTGTTCCATTGTCCGTCAGGTCCGCTCTTGTATTTCCCTAGGCGTGGTATTTCCCGCGGTCTGACGAAGGAGTTCTTATATGTGGTCGATTTCACGCACCTGCGGCCTGCGATCTATACACCACAGGTGAGTGGGGTCTCAGAGTCTACCCCTGTTACGCGTACGAGTGCTGTTCGTCGCTCTTTACTTAAGACGGCCTTCTACTTTCCAGGATCGATACCACCGTCTGCCTTCCTTCGTTGACGTTCATCTCATTTTGTCCCGTAACCCCTACTTTCTTTCCACCACCTGAGACCGATCGGTCCGCTGTCTCTCGACAACGACTCAGCCGATTTGTCATTGCGGACCAACCGGCGATTTCATTTGTGAATATGTGGCAGGCATCGCCTGTCCTTTGCTTTTGAGCGTTATTCATTCATTTTCACTTATCCCCTTCTCCCTTCTCCGTTCGAGACAAAATTCAACATGAGATCTCTGTTTCCTCGTCGAGACGAGATCCAGAGTGTCGTTCAAACCGACGTTCCCTTCGGTCTTCTGCAGAGAGTCTCCTCGGAGGATACCTCGGCGATTGGCAGACGCCGAGGCAATGCCTAATTAAATGGTGTGAAAGACTATATTAGAATGCTATGTCTCAACGGCATGCTGATGAGCAGAGCTCAACTATCGGTGGAGATTCTCCCCATGATTCGCGTTTTCAGCGCCAATGGACGACAAGGCAGTGGCATTGCCTCAAGAAGTCCGGCACGGCCATGAATCTTACCCTCCAAGGCCCGTTTGCCTTTAATACTCAAGCAGTTCGAAACGACATCAGCTCGTCTTCCCCCGCTTCCCACTCGTTCACGATTCAGGGCGAGCCAGAAGGAACGATCCGGGACATGGAGATGCCCGGGAGCCTAGCATGGTCCACGATCATGAAGAGAATCTTGAACCGAACACTAATGGAAGGACACCTTTCCTTTCTCCAGGAGGCTGCCGCACGGGCCACCACAATCCGAGAAGCATTCGAAGTGAGTTTTTGAATATATTCTTAAAGGCCACTTTTGATTAGATTTCTATCCATTCGTATGCTGTAGAAAGAACGAAGGGAACACATTCCTGGCGGCCTGTCCTTACTCGCATTCGATGCCTGCGGATCAGTTTTTATCGTCATCCATGAGTGCGATGAGGCTTTTCACAGGGGACACTCCATTCCTGATAAATGGAAGTGGGACACCAGACAACTCGAAGAGTAAGTATCTAATCCCACGAATTTCAGATTTTGCTGAAGTTTAACACCAGTACCTTGTCGGAAATAGAAGTCTTCATCAAGAAATGGACTACGCGTGGAGTGTTTAAGCGCTACTATCGAAGGCGGAAAGACCAAGAGAAAGCTGCTGAATTTCGCCGGTGTCTTGGGAAAATGGCCTCAAGGATTTCCACGGTAAGTATTTCTGCTTGTGTTCATGCACGGAATTTTTCATCACACATGTGTCAGGTGCGCGCCAATACAACTATCCAAGAATCTGTCGAAGAGATTATTTACGAAAAGGTTCACCAACGGAACACTGCCGGAATATCAGCTAGCACGATGCAACTCATCGGAAAATTCCTGGCGAGATTGGGTGAGAACGAGCAGGACAAGAGTACGCTTCGCGGCGACGCTGTAGATAAACACGGACATGAAAGCTTTCACAAGAAGCGGCGAGGGCAGAAGTATATGAGGGGACCGAAGGTAACACGACAAGAGGATGGACTCGCCCGCCGCCGTTACCAACAAAAGGGGAGAAGTCGAAGGCGGACACATCAAAGCCTCGATAATCGTGCGCGGCCTCAAAGCGCATCTCCCAGAATCACGGGAGAGGATGCTTCAGAAAAATCGAGATCACCGTATTCCTATCCAAACAGACGCTACTATGTGCCGTCCCTCGGAGCGCAAGCCCCCCCATCCGGATACCCCCTGGGTACACCATCCGGATACCCCGTGGGCACGCCATCCGGATACCCCATGGGCACGCCATACAGCATCCCCGTTCCAACGACTGAGCCATGGATTGAAGGCCAGTATGGGGGACACGGGTATTATGCACCATACGAGCCTCCCGTCGAAGCACCTTCTCAGAATCCCATACCACCCATGCAGCGACGCGAGAACATAGAATCAAACTTACGCAAGCGGCCAAGCTCTCGTGGATACACACTCTTGCCAACTAAAGCCTCTGACACCAGCATAGCCTTGGCTCAGAGGAGTTCGTATGCCATGTCTGAGGATGGTTATACCTCAGAGGAAGAAGATAACCTCACCTCCAGTGACGGCAGCTGGACGGGAGACGAGTACGACAACACGGATTCTGATGGAGACGGATCGGTGGAAGAACTGCTTCGGAACGACCATATATCAGGACGTAGCCAGTTCAGAAGATCTCTAAGTCGTCGGAGGCCTCGCGCTAGATCCACTCGGAGACCACCATCGCGACACAGAAGAGTCCGAGTGCGCACTCCACGACACAAGCGCTCAAGCAGTTTATTTGGTTCTTTTCGCGCCGCAGAGCCTGGAGCATCCCAAACCACCCTTGGAAGCACTCGAGAGCTCTTCTCTCACCCATCGTCATCTTTTGGCAGCTTAAACGGCAGCGCCGTTTCATTCGGGAGCGGGCCGACGCAAGTCACGAATACCAACTCGTGGAACGTGCATCACTACAATATCGCGCACAGTTTCACGGCGGGAGAACGTTCGGGTATCAAAGAAGGGGCGAATACAGGAAGATCCCGTACCTACTGAACCACGAATTCAGTGAAAGTATCAACGAAAAAGTGCGGGTCGTCATATCAATATCGTTCTGGAGAGTTCTGGAGAATCTAGGGAGCTCGCACCAATTCCATAAATAAATAGATGTTTCGTCCTCAGTCTCTCTTCGAGTCCAAGTTCCCAATGACTATGTCTCAAATGGTATGCCTTGAGGTACGAATCACAATAAGGATGCGAATATACGATCATCAGGGAAGTACACGCGCTAAAGCGCTAAAGCTTTACGCCTTCTAGAGCAACTCCCTCCAATATCTCAACTGGGCCATTTTCAGGATTTTCGGCCCGGCCACCGGATTGAAGGGGTGACTAGATTCCGTGAGTTTAGCTGTGCATGTGAGCTCTCTCACCGTGGGACTTTTTCGTGCATATGTACATATCTCCTCCTATTAACTTCATGATGCTCGATCCCATAGGAAGCTCAGACATCACCATTAGCGATAGTGCGAAGTATCACGCCCTCCAGGAGGATCGGCGCGATTGAACGAAACGCAAAATCCGTCTGTCCACCATTTTCTCTTGGTAGGAAGAAACCAACTCGCCGAACTCTGATTTAGGGCCTTATGTGGAACATCGCCTCAGACCCCGGACCGTTCGGGAAACGGATTGGCGTCTCGCTGGGCGGAACGATAGGGCGGGCGCTGAGAGTCGTGCCGTTTGAGACGACTAGAGCGAACACGGGAGACTGGGTGAGGTATTCAATTGTGGTGATGAATTGTACGTTTTTCCCGTCGATTCTTAGGTATATGAGAAAGAATAGGTAATGGATGGATGTGGGTTGCGCGGGCGTAGGGAACGACAACACCTCCGGGACGTGGAATCCTGTAGCAGGATGCAGGTCCGTTCTCTCCTCGACCTCCTTTCCAAAACTATGATATTTGGTCGCCAAAATGCGAATTACATATTCCCAGTGGGCATCACGACGCTGTGGTGGTACGCACTTCCTACGGCGAGCTCGAAGGCAGTGCGGGAGACGTCGAGTGCGGCGGTTGATGATATGACGACAGCAACGAATTCGACGAGCTCTCCCTCGTTCAAGAGGACTGCCAAAGGGCGTGGTTCCACCTCCGTCATGACCCACAGTAGCACTCTCGTCCCTCCTAACTCAATTCAATACGATGTCTACACTAGAAGGATTCAAAGCCTTAATGACCCTTTCCTCCTCGTCCTTCTCGCACATCACATTCCCCGTTTAACACACTTAAGCTTTGATTCCTGTACTGTGATTATCACCACGCGAATGAGCATATTCAATACCCCAATACCCGAAGCAGAATCCAGAGGCCGGTTTCGACGCTCGTCTTCGTCTTGGCTTTCCATCTAAATACCTTGGGTCGAATTTCGACACATACTTGACCCGAAGCCCAGACGCAAATAAAGAAAGTGGTCGGTTGCGCACAGTGCACACGACCACGACCATGATGACTTTCAAGTCACCTTTCTTTCGAAGGTGCCTATTCGACGAACTCCTACTTATCCCTCCTTCTCCTCCCTCCTTTGATTCGATCACTCACTCTGCAGGTAAGTAAAACAACTTCCCTGTAATGTTACTAGACCGATCAACTATATTCTAGGCGTCCTGCCGAATGCATACGCATACTCGGCTGAAAACGCGGAACCGCACGCTAGTGAGTCAGAAACTTGCCGTCGGGATGGATACTCCCTGAAACAGCACCACTTAACGTTCGACTCGACGCTTGTCTTCAATTTGCCTTGGCTCGCCTTCCTGGTCTTCAAAACGTTCAGTCGACCTCAGGCGACTTGAGATTTAAGCGCAAAGACAACCCGTAGGAGCGAGTGAACGTCGAGCATTCACATGATGTCTTATTTCTCGAACATCGCCAACGCCCGCTCGATGAATGCTACGTTGTCGAGCGCTGTTGAGAAGGACGTCGAGCTCGGCGACCCGCCCTCTGATTCTATCTCGTCGATCTCGTTCTCGAGCCAGGCGAATTATCTGGCGGTGGGGAGCTGGGATAACAGTGTTCGTTTCTTCTTTTCAACCCTCCTTTTACCTATTCTTTTCCAACGCCCTGTGGACGAGAGGGGTAATAGACAGATGCTGATTTTCCCATTTGGTCTGGACAGGTACGCATCTACGAAGTCGCCTCGAACGCCCAGAGCCAGGGAAAAGTGATGTACTCGCACCAAGGACCCGTGCTCGACGTCTGCTGGAGCACCGTGCGTCTGTCTCTCCTCTCCTCTCCTCTTCTCCTCTTCCACTTCCTCTCACACTTCCCCTTTCTTTCTCACACCCTCCTCCCTCTTCTACACTTACATCTCCATTACTTAGGACGGAACGAAGGTATTCTCATCCAGCGCCGACAACACCGCTCGCGCGTTCGATATCGGAACGGGGCAGAACGTCCGAGTCGGGCAGCACGACGCTCCCATCAAGTCCCTTCGGTGGGTTGACGGCCCGCAGGGCGGGGTCTTAGTAACAGGCAGTTGGGATAAGACTTTGAAGGTACGTTCCCCTCCCTGTTCGTTGTCGTTCACTGACAGAATTGCGTATTCGGGTTGATGGGATGGTAGTATTGGGACCTCCGCACGCCCAGCGCGATCGCCACAGTCAACCTCCCGGAGCGGTGTTACACCCTCGACGCGCGGTATCCGTGTCTCGTGGTGGGCTGCGCGGAGCAGCATATTATGATATATGATCTAAAGAACCCTACGGTGCCGTATAAGGTGCGTCCTAGCTCTATGCTTTTTTCATTTCACATTAAAAATGCCTGTCGAACCCCTAGACGAAGATCTCCCCGCTGAAGAAACAACTCCGGGTCGTGAGCTGCTTCACCAACTCGACGGGGGATCACGGGTTCGCGCTGGGCGGGGTGGACGGGCGGCTGGCAATCAGGTACGTATTCTCCTCTCCTCCTCCTTCCTCTTACACAACTCCCTCACCGCATCCTTTCATAGCTACATCGAGGACAAAGACGCGGTGTGAGTCCCCTCTCCCACTCCTACATTCCGACTCTACAATGACGTATCACTCACGAAATTACTTCAAATACACTCTCCAGAAAATGCTATTCGTTCAAAGCCCACCGTCGCTCGACCACCCCCACTTCGAACGACCAAGCGATCGTGCACTGCGTGAACTCCATCGCGTTCCACCCCGTGCACGGCACCTTCGCGACGGGCGGCTCGGACGGGGGCGTCCATTTCTGGGACGGCGAGGCGCGGGTGCGGGTGAAGAGTGCGTACCTATCCTACTTTACCTCTCCTTTGTCCGATGTTCTTCATCGCTGATCATGTATCGTGTGCGTGTGGTTGGGGATGGTGATGGACAGCCTTCGATCCCTACCCGACCCCCGTATCTAGCACGGCGTTCAACAAGGATGGGTCGCTGTTTGCTTATGCGTTGTCGTATGATTGGCATAGAGGACACGCAGGCGCAGCGTTGACGGCGGCGACGAACTCGACGGGGTCGGCGGAACCGAACCGGATGGTGAACCAGACGAAGATCATGCTGCACAAGTGTAAGGAGGAGGAGGTGAGGAAGCGCCAGGGGGCTATTCGGAAGTGAGGCCAAGGCGAGGGTGGTGCATCCTTCTGGAGAGGTATTGGATATTGGATGTGGTATTCTCTATCACCGTTCTGTTGGTTTATTGCCTGTGTCAGGTTTATGGTTTTTGTCTGGTGTTGTGTATCATGTAGAGTATGAGAATATGCGATGAATAGATGGATAGAGTGTAAATCTAACGAAGTCCTCAGCCGTCTCGCATCTCGGATCTTCTGTTGCCCCTCCCAAATTCTGTTGAGATTCTGGAATAAATAACTTGCCCGCAGGGCCAAAACCAGGATGTCTTGCTTCTCGAACGTCACTGACACTTCTTCACAGAGGAAAAAAAACATCACTGGGGAGATTCTAGCAGACTATGTCATCCGCTGCTACTGTCAAGGCCGATAAATGATATACACGACGGATGGACGCAAAATAAACTGAATCTCACTCTGGGGATATATTCTTCCTGTTGGCCTTTCCTTATATTACTGTTCGGAATTTATTAAAACTTGGAGCAAGAGATTTAGTGGCTATGGCAGCACCCAGGAAGGCAACATAGGACCTACAGGTGTTTTTGTGGGACACAGATGAAATGATTCTAAGTCAGTTATTTTTGAGAGGAAGGGTGTCGGAGTATTATGGCGTCCCTCTGAGTCCTCTAGATTTCGAATAAACCGTTGACCAGCACACAAGCGCTCGTTTCGGAGGATGCCGACTGCGTGATGGACAAGCGCAGGACAGCAATGAAGGCATGACGCGACGGGATTTTGATACAGAATAAAGCGCGCGTGGCTTCCAGATAATGGTATTTGACAGTGTTCAGAATAAAACGGGGCCGTATTTCACTACTTGTACGAGATACACTTGAGCTTTTATACAAGGCATCAAGGCTAGTCCGTAAGGACGCCTTACAGAGACATGTGTAGCTCGCATGAAATCTGGGGAGCCTCTCGGGCCATCTTATCTCGGCCGGCAATCGACCTAATTTGGCTATTTCCGGGACAGCCAAACTCGGCATAAATGCCCAAATTCGACATCATCACTTGAAAATTTTGATTGTAACCCACAGACACTTTCTAAAACTATAAAAATCGGAAGAGAAGGTGTATTATCACCGTATGAAGACACTTTCGAGGAATAGAAAATGATCTTGATATTCATGATTCAAAAGGACCAAGTTCAGAGCGATGAACAGTAGTTGTTAGGTCGGTATGGAGTAGGGGTTAACTCCCTTTATTGTGGCGCAGCACTAGTCATTTGTGAAGAGCCACTGGTTCGAATCCAGTTACCGACAGTTTTGCTGCGTTTCAATCAGTTTTGGTGCGATGGGGGCTCGAGCGCTCAGTCGAAACATGTACGTTACTACTTACGGCGTTCCGGTCTCGAGCCCGGGCCGGCTATCTGACCTCCTGCTGAGCGCTGAGCGCCGAGTACTGAGTGGTGTCTATTTTCGCATTACAGGAGACTGGTAAAATCGTAGTATGTATGGTCTGACGGGGATGCTACTTGAATTGAATTGGGACATCGGGCGGCCAACGAAACTGCCAGAAAAGATAAGATAAGATCTACGTAGGCCCAACGGGGTCTAGACCGCCCCATTTCTGCATTGGATCCCGACGACCCCGACCCTTGCTCCTTGCTTTCGCTCCACACCACCTCCACCGTCACGTCCTCCAGCAAGCAGGTTTTTCTAACCCACTTGCGACTCCCTCCCCCCCACTCACCCGTCTGCGGCCCACTCCTTCTGCGAGCTCGCATCTGCTCACCAGAACACGAACACGAACACGAAAATCTCCTTCTAACCTCTCAACTCCGACCTCTGATAACCCCGTCGTAGCCTTTCGCCCTCACCCTCAACTCAATATCATTATATGGCCAAACCACTCGCTCCCAAGTACCAGCTACCCCCTTCAAGTTCAAGTTCCATCCTGAGGAGGAGGAGCCCGATCCTGGTCTACCCCGCACCCGCACCCGCACCCACCTCCGAAGATAGGTCCGACGATGAAGGTGGTGCAGACGGAGTTGGAGCCGGAGCCGGAGCTGGTCGTACCGACACAGACACAGACGCTAGCGTCGGGGGAGTACAACTCGAGACGACGACGTCACTCGTCGAGTCGCTCGCTCTTGCTTCTTCCTCTACCTCCACTTTGTCTACCTTTACGGCTTCCACCTCCACCTCCACCTCTACCCAAGAACCAACACCACCACCACCACCACCAACAGCGCCCGTACATCCCTTCGCACACTCCACGGCCAAGCTCGAGCTCTTGCCTTCGAGTAGCAGCCTGACGAAAGATGGGATAGACATTGAGGAGGAGGCGAGGCTGTATGCGGCGTTCGAGGACGAATACGGAGGGGACGAAGGGGCGTACGAGGAGGCTACGGACAACGTACGTTTCTTTATTTTCTCTATGTTAGTTGCGTTCTGACTAGCGACTCGTTTTTGCGAATAGTTTACGCGGACGAACACGCCCACCGGTCCCGCTCGTACCGGTCCAACTGGCAGTGGAAGGCGAAGGACAACCTCCGGCCCTGCGAAGCTCACCAAGTCCCGGTCCGACTCCGGGTCTTACCACCACCCCGCCGTCCCACCTCTCCCAGTGCCCCCCTTTTCTGCCTCATCAACATCGACAGCACACCTCCGCTCTCGAACCACACCCTCCTCTTCCTCTTCAGCCTCTTTTCACCCACCGCACTCCGCCCCTGTCCCCTACTCAACGTACCAACCAAACCGCAAACGTCCCCCACCGGAATCGATATTCTCGGCTGATATCTACCTCGCTGACAACACCGGGTCCAACTCCGCAGGAGTAATGGATGGTGCCAGTGCCAGTACGAGCGCACCTCCACTGTTCGCCCAAGACGTCCGGATCGACGGGTGGGTCGTCGTTGGGGACGGGGCTGGTGCAAGGGAGGAGGGGGCTCTGTTGAGTCCATCGGTATCGTCTCCTCCAGCCTCAGCTGGATCTTCAACTTCTGGGTTCGGGTCGACGGCGAGTGCAAGGGAGGAGTCAACGAACGACGGCCATAAATCCGACAGCGGGCTGCGACTAGGAAGGAGCAAGGTTGGGTCGTTAAGGAAGGTCAGTACGGGCGCAGGCGCGTACGTAGTCTACGATATCGCGATCGTAACGAAGGAAGGCACGACGATGAGGGTTTTGAGGCGATATAGCGATTTTGAGAGGCTGTGGGTTGGGTTGAGGGGGTGTCTTGGGGTGCGTGCTTTCCTCTGCCTTCGCTCTGTTCTTTTCTTCCCTTCACCCTTCCGTCCTCTTCCCCTACCCCCGTCCTCCCGTCCTCTTCCGTACCTCCGTTCCTTTCCTACCTCCGTTCCTCCCGTACCCCCCTCTCCATCTGCCTACCCCGTCCTCTCCATCCTCCATCCTCCGTCCTCCCTCGCCTCCAATCTTCCTCCCTACTCCCTCTAAAAAATTCCTAACAATAAAATTCACTAACCACTGCCTTTTAAAACAGCGCACCGCCCTCCCACACCTCCCCGCCCTACCCCCGAAAGCCCCCCTCGCCCGATTCAGGCCCGCCTTCCTCGAGAATAGGCGGAAACACCTCGAGTTTTGGCTGACGCGGGTGCTGTTGCACCCCGAGATTGGGGGGCGAGAGGTTGTTAGGGGGTGGGTTTTGGGCTCGAGGTAGGAGGAGGTTAAGGAGGGCGAGCGAGGAGGTTGGAGGTTGGAGAGAACGGAGAAGTGGTAACGTTGAAGGATGTCTAGGTGCATGCATATATGCTGTCCGTTTATTCATCTGTTGCAGATTTACATATGGAACGCGTATTCATTTTCAAGACTGTGTCAATGACCGAACTTGACCGCGAGAGGAACATGATAAAGAAAGAACGACGCGCCAATCGCGCATATATATACATAGGTACGTATGTACGTACCCTCCCTCCGCACGCGCCTCCAACGTATCCAAGCTCGACTCGTGATCATTTCGAACGCCCTTGCACAACGCGCTTTCCCAACTACTCTCTCATTCCTCTCTCCGTCGTGCCTCCAAGTTCTTGTACCACTCTATTCTGGAACTCGAGTACCGCGGCCGGTCGCGATGTTCAGTTTAAATGAACCTGCGACCCCTCCTCCGACGATCGAGGTGTGGCACCTCTTACCTCTCGCCTATCAACGTCTGGCGCCTGGTGCGAATTCGTATGCAAATGCGAATACTTGATCTAGCACCGGACTCGGACTCTCGATTCAGAGGCGAATAGGCTCACAGGCGGCGTCTTTCACCCGTCGATGCGATGCTTGCGGGGCCATCTCAGACTACTTTCGGCCCAGTCGCGGCTCTTCCTCTTCGACTTCTCGGGCCGCTCACGGGTGGGTCCTGTTGCGGTTGGTTCAACCAGCGGTGAACTACTCCAAGAGGGAGGGACTACCCGCTGGCGCTAACGCTGTCCTAACCAAAATATCTGGTCTTATCTGATCGTTTACCGCTGGGCACGATGTATTGATACAGCTTCTGAGGCAATAAGACGGCGTCGACTACGGACCTCTCGTTACGTATCTCGATAGGCTCGTTACTCCGAGGATATGGATTCTGAACTCGTGTGGCGCGAAAGACCACGACTCCGTATTCTGTAAAGAGTTGGGTAAGAGAGAGCTCGGAGTCGTTCTCGATTAACGCGCCACAACGCGGACAGCAACACTATCTGTCATGAATTCACTGCCAATAGCAGGAACTCAAGCACGGAAATGTTGGGAATAGCGGGTCTGACGGCGCCGAGTAGGTATGAACAGATTTCCTTCCGATTCGTGCGACAACGGGGTGGTGGGAGGTTACTGGTGGCTCCTCTGTTGTCGTCCGCGCTACATTCCTTATCTTAGCGCTCGCGGAGCCGTCACTATCACCATATTTTTAGGCCCACAAACGCTGAACATGCGGTTCCCGCACGAGGCGATGGAGAGCTGTCAAAATGCTGTAAGGTACTGCTTTGCTGTGCCTCCTTTGGATAGATATATCGGCGTGAAATATTCAGCACACCACCGCGCTATCCAGAATCACTCTTGCTCTGAGCCGACGACGATAGAACTAAATTTCCTTTGCGGTCACTGAAGAAGGGCCAAGTGCTGGAAGCTGTATTCTTCAAAGTTTCTTGTCTTCTTCGTTATAAGCATTGATGTGCAATGTGTCCAGGTACGGTACGTTTATAGCACCGCCGAGCATGTTGGCTGTGCTCGCGATGCAGTGCAGGCGCACAGTGACTCTATTAAAGCCGCACTCGCCTCAGAGGAATTCTAATCTTCCTTCCCCCACTTGCTGTGTTGAAATCGAGGTGCTTCGGGGTATGTGAGCTTGCTGAAAAACTTTTTTGTCATGGTCCATATGAATGCGTCGTTCCAGGGAAAGCAGCAATGACTCGGTTAGATATCGTCGACGAAATTGATCAGGCTTTTGAGCAACATTTTGGCATTGTAGGCATTCTTATTCCAAGTTTCATTCTAGATCTTTCGGAGGACTTACCCACTCATCAGAGCGCGAAGTTCATTAGCGACAGCATTCACTGTCTAAATCCCTTTGATCCGCAGGAAGATACCAATGACAGAATTGAACAGGCTATAACTCGATATATGCGCTATGTAGGAACCCTTGTTTTTATTTCAGATCTTCCGTTTCAAGGGACTTACCCATTTGTCAGAGCGAAAGCTTCATTAGTGACGTGATTCGCCGTCTGAACCTCTCCAATCCACAGGAAGATGTCATCGACAGAATCAAACAGGCTGTCGATCGTTATTTTTGTGCTGTAGGTGTTCTTATTTTCCTTTCAGATCTTTTGGAGGACTTACCAAATTTTTGGTGACAGAAGATCTGTGACATGATTGACCGCTCGCTCCTCCTCGATCCACCCGACGTGTGTAAAGTTTCTCGCAGGGAAGACAACAGCTCCGGTGCAGATATTGAAGACTCGTGTCATGATTACCCAATGAATGTGAGCGCTTTTCCCTATCCCTGTTAATTAATGCCGCCACCAAATATACAGTGTACAGGTAGAAATGTTCTCCAACGCTCAAAATATGTCAATATGCGACACAGTCATTAACAATGCTGGGCGTGATATAATAATTAACAATCACAACACGTATTGTGACTCGGAACCGGTACTTGCTCTCAGAGCTGTCTTCGATCATGCAATACACCCTCCTAACTGATATGATTACCTTAGTCTTCTCGGAGTGTTCTATCTCAATTCTCCAATTTCTTCTCGGTAATTATCCTGCGAATGCCTCAGTGTTCTTCTGCAGGTCTTACTTGTTTAATTTCTGGGACAGAGTGCTAGATCGCATATCGTGAGTTCTGCAATTATTCGTTCTGATACGACTTTAGCGCGTTCAGCATAGTTTCAGGCCGCGGAAGTGCTCAGGTCTATGCTACCATCTGGTCTTTCAACAACGGTGAGTAGCGCGAAGTGGATCTATCAGCTCAGTGTTGATATACGTCTCTGAAATCGACGTAGCCCGAAATACACTTGGAGGTATGTTGTTTCCATTCCGCAAAGCATTTAATATGCAATTACATTGTCCTTGTTCTAGGAAAAGGTTGCCGAAGATGCCCTCAAATATCCACCTTTGCTGCATGCCAAGATCCTCTTGAGCAAAACTTCCCTGTGTATACAGGGATTCGTATCCCAGACACTGTAGGTTTTATTCTCCTCGTTCTCTGGCGTCTGGGTACATATTCAGTCCCATTCTTTCGCAGGACGAGTGTTCGATATTCATTTTTCTGACCTGCAGGTGCGAGGCATGCTTGACAACGTAAATTCGGTCTGATTCATGAATAGGGGCTCTGGTGCCCCTACATGACATTTCCAGCGGCATTTAAACTATTCGCAACCTGACCAGGAGAAAATCGGAATAAAAGCACCAAAAAAACCGAAACATCACCCCCCAGAAAAAAACTAAAAACGGGAAAAAGGAAAAAAAGGGCGGAGGAGCGCACCTAAACACGGAAAACTTTTCAAAAAAATAGTACCTTTAAATCCTGATGTCTCGCTATTGCTAAATTTCTACTTGTCTATCAAACAGATACTCATGGATCATAAGAGAATGATAATGGCACGAAGGGGGCCAGCGGTGAGGGTTTCGTCGGTCGCCTGGTCACCTTACTCAAATGTGCCCTCGAACGTGAACGCGTGAAGGACCATGAGTACTTACATATTGTAATCCCCCGTCAACCTTCTGTCCGCTCCTCGCCTTGCTGGCGTCTCGAGGGAAAATGCGGTCATGAAATTGAGGACTTCGCGACTCGCATACCGTCCAAATGCACTACAACGGATTGACAATTTGTATCGACGGGGCCGTGGAGCAGTGGGGATTGCCTCCACTGCTCCGCGGTCATGTGTCGACTAGTTCGTAGATCACCGCCGTGTACGTAGCACTCATCATCTCATACCACGACGTTCCCTTGAGCCAGCGACCTGCTCGGGACACTGAGGCCCACTCCAGCCGTACATCCGTTGTCCAAGTCGAACGGCATGCGCAGGTGATGCGACACCTGTCGACGGCGTACACCCCATTTTGTGGGGTTGAGGAGCGGCGGAGCAGGTGCGGGTGCTGGTGATGCGAAGATGCGATGCGTGCAAACGGAATCTCCCTCTCCCTTCATTGCCTTTAAATTTTCTCTGGTATTTGCTTCTCCGTACTGGCATCTAACTTCAATTCGGGCGCCAACAGCCTCCGACTTCTACCTACCCGTCCTCCACTACCATATCCATCTCGAGCACCGAGTTCCTTGCTCAACAACGCTGGCATGGCACGCTCTTTCGACTTGGCGTCTGCGTTCTCGTATGCGCTCTCTTACTAGAGCGCTGGTATAGAGGCGGCAGCTTCCGCGACGGTGCAGAACCAGATGCAGAATCGGAAACGGAAGGAGACGAAGATCGGCTGAACAGGCCTAGAGTGAAAAGAGGAAGTGGGCGGGCGGGGCTACGTGGACAGAAGTGTATACGAACTTACTTGAGCAGGCGACCAAGGTGGACCATCAGTCGACACGAAGTCAAGAACATGCGCTCTTGGATCCTCATTCCTTCGTGTCTCCATCTTCCAACCTCCGAGGGAGGGCGAAAACCTTTTGGGTATTATCGAGCCTATATGATACGAAGGCTATCGCGTCGAATCGCATATACACACGTCATAACCACCTCGATACCACGATCTGCAGGCCCACCACGAGGAGGATGCGGTTCGCGTGAACTATCCCTTTTAAACGAACACTGCAACCAGCACATCCAACATTGAGGTAGAAGGCAGAAACGTACGCACGTTATCCATAGCCTCCGTCCATACCCACCCCGTTCATTCCCTCCGTACCCACCGATAATCACCGTCAAACGAATACTATAGCCTCGCCTCCTCCTCCACGTCTATCCCATGCACCGTCCTACTCTGAGTCAAGGGTAAGAGCTCGAGCTTGGCTGTCGTGTGGGGGAACGGGTGAACGGGCGCAGGTGGTGTCGGTATTCGGTTTCGTGTGGGAGTCGTTGAGTCTTGTGGAGGGGCGGACGCGGACGCCAAAGCCGAAGACGTAGACGAAGACGAAGAGCTAGAAGAAGTAGAGGAAAGAGAAGAAGCAAGAGCGAGCGGCTCGACGAGCGACGTCGTCGTTTCGAGTTCTACGCCCACCGTGTCGGTGTCGATGTTGATGTCGATACCTCCAGCTCCGTCTACGCGACTTTCGTCTTCGGAGGTAGGGACAGGTGTGGGTGCAGGAGAGACCAGGATGGGGCTCTTCCGAGGACCCTCGTCCACCTCCACCTTGGTCTTCTTCTCCGTAGGTGTCGGAGCGATGCCGAGCTGGATATAGGTGGGAGGAACTTGAAAGGAAGAGTGGGGTTTTGAGATTGTGAGTGCGTGGTGGGGGAATGGAATGACTTGGGCTGAGTGCGAAAGACTGGCGAAGGGCGACGACGAGGAGAGAGGTGGTAGAAGAGTGGGCAGAGGATGAATTCGCATGGTGAGCAAGTGATTCATGAGTGGTTTATGTGCGTCGTCGAGATCAGAGGTGCGCCATGGATCTTATCTTATCTCTCGCTAGTTATCCCACACGTCACTTTCCTCGTTCTTTCACCTCGATGTCCACCACCTCACAGGCCCACCCAGAAGTACTGCGCACGTCTCCTCTGATCGTCATATTCTAGTAATTTCCCCCCGATCCAGTCGATCCAAGGGGATCTCTCTTCGCCTCACCCGCCGCTGCCCCGAGCTTCACCTATCGACACCGCAGGCGATCTCATCGATCTCTCAAGATCTCACCCACATCCTCAGCCAGCATGTGACACCCATCCTTTTGACGCCCTCCTCGCCTTTGCCCTTCATCTCCCGGGCAGGTATCGCCGGACATTCTTCACCTCAAGGAAACCACCCCCGCGTATCGCATATTGCGAACTCAAGGGAATTCCTTGTTAATATCCGCGTTTACGAGCCCGGGTGCATTGCCTGGAGAGTTGAGGGGGGTAACGTCCGACCTCGTACAAATGCAAGACAAGCTCGAGGTGCGTCATGCAACAGCGATTCTCGAATCGTGGTAGATCTGGTACTCATGCTGACTCTCTCTCCTCGTATAGCATCGCTCGCCGGCGGTTACCCTCAACGCTAAATAATGAAATGGCGAAAAAGTCCTGCCACATTATTCTCTAGCTACGTCGATGAAGAGTGCGTGCAACTCCTGCCAGCCATGCTATACGTGTGCTGTTTCAAAGTTTCAAATACTCTGGCTCCACTGACGATGTATCTGCTTTGACGGCGCGTGGATTCGGCCTCCGTTTGAGTATTCAACTCGCCGTCGGGGGCAATTTTTCCTCTTATTCTTGACGCCGCCAAGATAAACAAACTCGACGCCTGTCGAACGGGAATCGGACCCCCCCGCTGCCTCGTTTTCCATGCCTATTTCTCGCACTGTCGAGAAGATTGAAGCCGTCTCTTATCAATCTCGTCTATATTTTCTCCCATCTCCACTTGGTCAACGATTCTCTCTGCCATATTTACCACGGGCCAGGCATTGGAAGATATACGTCCTTCAGCCAATGACATACTCCAGACCTCACACATCGTGGACCTGGATACATTTGCTGTTAGATGTGCCTTGTCCTCAGTGCTTGGCCCGGGTCCTCGTTGGAGGTATGGTCTGGGGTATTGATGTCTTTCTCCACCCCGCGAGGGCGTCTAGCTTCGGTCTACGCGACAGAATGCCAAGGTCGTTATCTTATTTGGCTCGACGACTTGATGCAGGTCGTGGAATCTTCTTCGTAATCGCCACATTATCACATTATTTTGCAGGAATCTCTGGTCTTTCGACCGATGAACACACGATTCGAGAATACAGTTATATCGAGAATGAGGATGCCGGGTGCATTTCTTCTTTCTCTTTTCCACCACCACTCAAACCCGTCTTAATCTGCACTTCCCTACAAAGTAAATCCTACTCATTCAAGTACTAACGTATGCTGTGTAGTTGCCCTCGCGTTCCGCTCATTTAAAGAACTCCGGGCTTAAGATTCGGACGGCGGGGTTCACATTTGGATGAAGGTGCGAATTAAGGGTACGTCTTCATTTGATTTCGTTCCGGGTATCGACAGAGAGGGGTCGATTTCTCTCACCGCTTTGACTCTTACCTGACTCCCGCTTCCAAGGTCACCCTCAAGAAAGAAGCGCGCTATTCGCGTGCGCGGACTCGTTTGATTAACATTGAGGACAGGAGCGTTTGGCCTCACTAATGAACACCAACGCCACCGTATGAGAAACACCACAGATACAGAAGAATACGAAATAATCAAACGGATGTAAAAGAGCGAGGAGGTCAGAAAGCCCGCCCCTGCGAGGAAATGAATCTCGCGGGTTCGTATATATGCCTCTTTTTCATGTTTCTCGCTCCTCACTCTCCGGGTTCTGAGTGTTGGAGTGCTGTTACCATGTCAAGTATTTCTGCAATGAGGAAATAAAGACTTACCGCTGCATATGAAGGCAGGATCAGGCGTGGTCCTAGCGGTGCAAAATCGCCACGTAATGTGTAACAGATAAGATAATCGGCTGGACGGCCCGAGGTCGCTGAGGAGCTCTCGTCACATTTCCTCTTGCTCTGCAACGTGAACATGGCTCTCATCTCGCTCCTTCTCATGCCTCCAATCTCACGCCGATATCGAATCTCGAACGCTGAATCGCCTACGTGTTTGCCCGACCCCCTCGTTTGCTTCTCGGTGTGGTCGTCATACATACCAATCTCTCCGCAGATCTTCAGATCCCTGCCCCTCTACCCTCGTCTTCCATGCAGATTGGTCGCTCCGTGCTCCAACCTCCTCCTCATCGTCAAAGGTGTGCTCTCCATCGTTCAACGTGTACCTCATGATCCCTCCCATCGCTAGGGTATACGAGACTCACTCATCACCCAATCCCCCCGCAGCTCGTGACGACAAGCATCATTGAAGTGTTCGCCCAGGTGGACTGATCGAAAGCGGAGTGCACGACGATGAAAGGATTGAGCCAGCTGAGGGTGTGGAAGACCATGTGTTGGCATGGGAGTTTATGTCGCTGGTAAGCACGCCTCGTTGGCTTTATGCTCCTTCGCTGCGTCGCACTACCGTCACCGTTCGTCAGGTATCCAAGCCTCCATCCTTCAGGCTCCCATTTCTCATAATCGCCGACGTACGCATGCACGATCTTGTCCCATCACGCCCGTCTGGCATTCATCTGCCTCCCTGGAAGGCATCGCCGATTGTGGCCGGCTACTGAGGAGTCACCCGGCCGTTTCTGCGTGTGTTGCAGAACATGAACGGGGGCGATCTCATACTTATATTTGCTGGTCCTCTAATTCCGTGATGCCTTCCTCGAGAGTGACGAAGGGCGTGATACCTGTGCCTTTTACTCACAGAGACACAGCCTTACGATCCAATCCAAAAGCTTTGCCTCAGCCCTTCGGCAACCCTCTCCTACGTCACGTACGTGCTCGCCGACTCTACTGGTATCTTTTCCCAATCCCCCACCCTTTATCCACGTACCTACCTGGTATGCACGACACCGAGTATCACCTACCAGCAGTTCCTTCTCTCCGAGTGCGTCTTTGGGTCCACATGCCCCAGTCCACTCCGATCAGTGTCGGGCTGCTTTCGGGTGATATTCCCTTTCGCATGCCTATTTCAGTAAGTATTTACCCTGATCCCGAGAGGTCCGTGCAATATCCGAGGGTGACTAACTGACGGATGCCACAGTGCGCTGGGATTCATCGTGATTCACTCGAAATGGTTCGGATCGATCGCATGCTGTCTCATCGGATCCACCTTCTCGTCCGGTGCAGTCTGCAACCCGCCGGTAGACAAATCTGGTCGCCCCACGTTGCGGGTCTTCTGCGTTGGCTTCGTCGTCGTTGACACCCCCGCGCAAGGTTTGTCTGCGTCTCTAGTTGACGGAAATGCCACCACCTACCCGCCCTCTACTCACGAACACATGCCATCGCTGGGATTCCTCGACAGCTGAGCTGGGGTTGTGCGTGTCCCTCGCCGCACCCACATCACCGTCGATGTGATTTTTCGTTCGCCGATGACATGTGTTTGTGTGGAGGGCGGGGTATTAGACGTCTGGGTGGTGGATGGAGGAATGTGCGAGGAAGGCAATTTCACGCTCTCCCATGAGCGTACGCGGTAAAACCTTCCCCGTTTGGTTTCCTGTTGGATGAATTGTCTGAAGGAGGAGATGGTACGGATTTCCTCCGCCGTTCTAGTTGACCTTCGGCAGCGCTGATTTAATCAAAAAGCTGCTGTACTCATCCACCGTGCTTGTTTCTCGATTGTGGCTCGCAATTGGGATTGAAGAGCTTTCCGATTTTGACCAAATTTCGATTGAATGTAATATCGCTCGTTGTAGAGAGGTTGTCATCGGATCACTCATTTCTGGGATCCTCAGAGCCTTTTTGTACTTCGCGACAGCTCAGGAAAAACGGAAAGAAGGCTGTGATAATATAGCGGAACGTGAGTGGTGCTTCAAGGAGCGATCTGTTGTGCGTTGGTGCCTTCCACTCCCTCTTTTCATTGTTTCGGAATCCCAACCTTTGCGCTCAGTGGAATTCTCACGCTCAATGTCCTTCTACTGTAGCTCGTCTTCGTTCCTCTTCGATGTCTCGTCTCTCGGTGTCCCGATAATCGAATATCTTCAACTCCAGTACGATCTTCTTCACCCCAGCGAAACTGGACAATCCTCCTCTATCCACGGACCAGACATCGCAGGAGTCGCCTCAGCGAATATATTGCTCCGTACCTTACACCATGTGGATGGGCAATCGTTTGCTGATCATAGCAAAAGGAGAAGAAGTTTATGCCTGGCCCGTGTGCTCCATGGAGGTGTGGTCCCTGATGCCTACTTACGCTTCTTGTGTGGGTAATCCAGCTCTGCGCTATATGTATCGTTGATTCCCGCAGCCTTTTTTCGCTTCCCCAAACGTCGAGATGAAGACTCCCTGGACCTTCCCTTTGGCTTGTGCATATGGCATCGCTGGACGGCTGATTCTCGATACATGATAGAGGAAACCGTAGACATCGCGTCAAACCTTCATCTGCGTCGATTTATAATCACGTAAGGACTGCGATGCCATACGCATAGAATGGATGCCTGCAGCTCTAGACGTCCTTCGTATACCACGGGTTTCTTGGATCCGGGCCACTGAATGAACGGGCGATGTCTTATTTTGTTTCTTTTCCTTCCAGCTCCGGCTCGTGCCATTCCTCGACTACCTCCCCTTCTCCTTTGTGTCCCTCTCTCTGGATACACGTTTCCGTCCATAGAATATCTACTTGAATCACTTGCCCTTTGCTTCTATTCTGTCTACCGGCTGACTCCACCTCGACCACCTGGTATCCGTCACGCGATAGTCTCTCTCGACGGCTGATTTGGAGTGGCGCATTTGACTCGCAGTATTGAGTCGCAGTTGATTCTTCGTAATCCAACGACTGATACCAGGTGTGAACCGAGTTGGATACCCGTGGGGCGTACGGAGAGTCTGGTCTGCTCTACGAAAAACAGTCAAACTCGACCAGGGAGATCGAATGATCAAGTGAGGAAGAATCCTCCGCACGTATAGCATCAGAGCCTCTCTAATTTGGGCTTTATAGTTTTCGAAATCTAATAAGATATAACGATAAAGGCCCACGTTTTGAGAACCAAGTCATTGAATACATAGTATTCCGATTAATCGATTATCAATCCCTGTCTGCGGACCACCCACAAGTGCAAATATCACCGCCTCTCATCCACTCATGATCAAATACCTCTTCTGAGTTTGGCCTGAGAGCAGGGTCAAGCACAAGGCAAGCCCGCAAGAAGGACGCCGTCAACGGAATATCTGCCTCTGCGACTGCGCCTGTGGAGGATAGACGGGCCTCCATCTTCAAGAGATTTCGAGACAGGAATTCGGTGGGCGATGCGAGATACGACTCGTCGAGAAACGGGGTCCCCGTTATAAAGTGGAAAGCCTAATGGAAGTGCTGATTAGAAGATAATAGAATGTTCTATATGAAGGAGTACGAACTAGGCATCCAAACTGCCATATGTCCGAGCTGAACTAACCTCGCCTCCTGCAAGCACTTCTGGGGGAATAGGTGCATCAGAATCTCGTGTGACATCTTCGCCTGCATCTCGCTTTATGCGACGCGCTAAATTAAGTTCCAAAGTGATCAGCACTGGCTTACCCGTGAAGACAAGAAACATACCGTGTCCTAAACTAATCAAATAAATAGATTTTCCTGCGAAATCCACAGCCGTTTCGTTCCACTTGGAATCCCAACCTTCTGGTTCTAACGGTCTCGACCGGATGATGGGGTATGATATACCGATGTCATCTGTCAATTCCTCCGCTTTATCGCTGGCTGTATGGCCATGAGCGGCGCTTACGTCCTCCGCGTCGAGCATTCCAAGAAGGCAGTGATCGGCGCTAACGGCTTAACACGCCAATGAGCCATTCGTTCTTGAGAGGATAGAGGGGTAAAGGTCGTACCACCGTGTACGATGTTGTTTTCATGGAGCTCGGCAAGTGCCTCCAACGCCTCTCCGGCTACTTGTTTAGCAATGTGTAGCGCGAGATAGCCTCCCTCGGTGTTGGTCTGGCGGAGCGATTCTATAGTCCTCCCGTACGGATGAAAGACTAAACACAGATGTTCGCCTTTCGCGCTGCGCTCGCGGAAATGGTCATGAAGCCAGGCTATATGGAGGGGGGAAGTAGCTCTTAGCTCTGTGAGAACTTCGACCTCTTTCAACGCCACTGAGCCCTTGGATTCCTCGACGGTGAAGACCTTGATAGCGCGAACGACAGTCGAATCGGCCGTGTTCACGACAAGCCACGTAGACGATCGCGGGCCCCATCCAAGCTTCCTGATGATCCTCCACTTTCCGTCTTGAAGGGTCATTCCAAGGCGGCCGACGAAGTAGCCAGCGGGTGAGTCGAGTGGTTCCTCGGGGAAGAGTACCATGGGAGAGATGGACGAGGTAGTTAACGAGAAAATTGTGGGCTGCCGTTCGAGATGCGGGCGGAGAATGGACACACAGATGAGAACTAAAGATACCGTTGTGGGTCAAAGAGAGTGCTAACCCACCGGAGACGGCACAGGATAGAGAGAGGCATAGGGGAACGATCGTTTACGGTGCGGAGGAAAAAAGACGACGGGTGCGCGAATGCGAGGGGAAAATCATGGCCACGAACTCACCCGTCGATTAACACGGGCATGAACCGGTGAAGGAAGATACCATACGCCATCTCAACACGGTCTCCCGCATGAGATTGGTCTGAACCCCGCCAATTATGAAGGAAGAAGTTGTTCCTCGTTCTAGCCATTCGTGGTGATCTTACCCTCTCTCTGGGCCATGTGGGATGTGTTGGATGGCGGGGGCGGGAGTGGAGACCATCTTGGGGAAATGGCGAGCCCGGAAAGGCTAGGGCGAGGTGAGTGTATGTTTACATCGTCTTTCCGTCCCTCTCCTCCCTGTGGAGCCCATTCTTAGTCGTTGATCGTGTACTGCGAGTGCGCATACGTTACGAAACTAGATATTCATCCTGTCGGATGGATGGAATTAATTCTGAGAGGGGGAAATGTTGGATTAATGGTTCCACGTCGGAGACTCCGGTATCGGTTCAATCGTTATGGAATCCAGGTCGGGACATAACATTGAAGTGAAATTCGACTGTGTAGTCTGTTTAGAAGGTGCTGTATTTAAGCATATTTGGATGAAAATTCCAGGACGGATACTCTAGGGGCTTTCCGAGTTCCAGATCAAACGGCGCAAAGTAGACAATTGCCAGAAGAGATTACCTCTCTCTCTCGTGCTCTCGTGGTGGATCAGCATAACAGACGTTCCATATCTACCATAGTACCGCCCGCTTATGTGCACATGGTATCGCCGAGAAAACTCCACTATGATCACGACGACTGTAGAGGTCCCGCACGTAATGTGTGGAATCCCCCATCATTTTCGTCGAGGTAAATAGCCCTTGGCGATGCCAAAGCCGGCACTTGGTGAGAATGAGAGGAAGATAGTTGTATTAATATCTGCGGGTGTCAGAAAATCGGGTCTAATGGCGATGCGGAAGAGATTGTCGGAGGCGCCACAGACGCACTTTGTTGATACAGTTGTCCCAAATCCTGGAGATGAGGCACACGCCGATCCCTCGTTTATGCCATCGTCTTGCGGATGGATTAATGGCAAGACGCAGGGCACAGATGTAGCGGGGACCGCTCGCCAGTTGGATGCCTCGCGTCGGTGAATTTCCGTGCCCCAAGAGTGATGGCATTGCCGCGAGGGATGGATGAATCTATATGTGCTTGGGGACTGGTCTGCACGCGTGCAAAATACCAATAGAGGAGGGAGAAGGCAATTTTACATGAACGCAGTGAGGCCTTGAAAAAAAAGGGCAGCGAAGCATCACAGAGTTGTAGAATATACTGCGGACCGTACCCGTTGAAAGAGGTCAGAAACCTCTTTCCTATCGTCCAGCTGTCCGTTTGGAAAGAGCGACGACAAGCGAACACGGTGAATCTCCGCTAAACGATTCGCCAATCTGAATTATACCGTGCGCAATGCAATAGCGATGAGACAGGCATTAATTTGGTCTGGAGGACGTCGCAGCCTCTCTGAACGGAAGCAGGGTCGGTGAGAGCCACTCAGAAAGTAGCTGTCGGTTGAATAGCAGTGTATAGAGGCACGAGAAATCCATTGAGGGAGACCCCTTGCGTTACGCGTAGTGTTCGAGGGGATGGAGGGAAGCGGCGTGGCGCGGCAAGCTGCAACAGCAGACGGCGAGACAAGCATTGGAGAGATGAGCGGCTTCAGGAGGTTCACATCGAAGAAACACAATGGTACGACTTTTGTGATCGATGCTAGAGATAAGATAAGTATGCGGGCCGACGACCCGATGCCCGTTTAGCGATTGTCTCCGAAGTCGGGTCGAAAAATTCTTTCCTCCCAACATCCACCGCCAACGCTTCCCTCTAACCGCCGTCTAGTCCGCTTCAATTGCATGATTTCAGGGACGTGTCCTAGTTGGAAATAAGCTGCATAGTGAGTTGCAGGCAGGAGGGAGATCAGGGTCTTGGATAGCAGGAGATCGATAAGATCGAGGTGTGCGGACGACAGGCGATAGTGTGAGGAGGAGCGTGAGGCGACGATTGGAAGGTTGCTCGAGCATCTACTCTACAGCTGTATGTTGCGAAGGCAATGCGTCCACAGTATGTACATCCAAACTCCAAACGCAGCATTACTTATTTCGGGTCCTCTCAGAAGTCCTTTCGTATCTAGCATTTACTTTCGAAGAGGAGAGGACGGCTCGGAATTGAGAAGGCGAATATCAGTGATGGTGCGTCAACACTTTCTCCCTTCCTTCTTGAATCCTCGCACTCGGCCGCATGTTCCTCGTTCATTTAATTTCCCTCCAGCTCGTGTTCACCTTTCTTTCGTTGTCTTCCATATTCAGCTTTTTCCCTTCGATCCATCAGGCCTTGACCCCTTCGTCTTTGTACGGCATCGCTCAACGATTGGAGACCTCGACGCCCGATCACGGTAGGTGGAAACGGCCCGCCAATACCATTATCTGCGTCGATGAAATATCTCTCCCACTTCCGTTTTTGCGATGCCATACTATACCCAACACACGTCCGCGCGTCTCGTGTGTTTAATCGTCCTAGACGAGAATGCTCTTCGTCGTTCTTGAACCCTACACCGGTCGTCGGGAACATTGTCATTTTCCGCTACCGTTTTGGTCTCTGAGTCCTGCGAGTACGGCTGAAAATCCGGCTACTGATCTCACGCCTTCTCGCCCTTTTCCCCCTCTTCACCCCATCAGATGTTCTATCGACACAAATCTCCACTCAGGTGCGGCTATTGGTCCTTGTCTCCTTATTCGATCTACCCTCCTCTTCTAGTCACGGGCCCCACATGGCACGACTTCCTTCAGCGAATATGCTTCTTCATATTTGATTTATTATGGAAGGAGTCCTCCACTGATGCAGATGAAGCGCCAGATGGCCCGTGCGCTCAACGAAGGTACATTGTGCATTGTATTTCCGCCTCTCTACACTGCGTCATTCCGTGGCATGCCGCTAAACCTCTCGGGGCCCTATACTAGTTAGTATCGTGCTCAAGCATCGTTCCACCCTTGGACATCACCACGGAGATGCGCTGACCTATCACTTCCGTTCGGGCGTTCAACATCGCTCGGTGGCTGGGCATGCTCGACATAAGACGGAGGGCAGTGAAAATGTTGTGCTGGACTCACGTCTGTGTCGATGTAACGCCACGTCACTCCTGAAATGTTGTATGCGACGGATGGCAGGCATTTCACCGCTATCGACCTTGATATCCTGAAGTCTTCTGGGACCACTGCAAACGAACGAGCGGCGACTTGTTTACTTTCGTTTCTTCAGACCTCAGCCGAGTTCATGTCATTGCAAGCGTTCCAAAAGTGCTTCGTCTCTTCTTCTCATTTGAACCTCTCTCTGGGTAAACACAGAAGTACACCATGAACGGCACTTCGACGATAGTAACAACTACCCCGCTACACCTCGGATACCTGGCACCGGTCATAGGGTACGCTCTCGACCGCCGATTTGGCGCGGCACGTCTGACGTGCTGCACGGAGTCGCAGTTGATCTTGATTTTGTACTGCTATGAACTCAGCCACATATGAATGGGTGTTAAAGTCCGTTGAGCGCACGGAGAATCAGCTCATACTGGAGAGGTAAAGTACAACACGGGACCGTGAGTTAAGGTATGCACTCAAGTTCAAATATGGGGCCATCAAGTTACGGTTAGTTCGTCGAACGTCGAGTCCTCAACGGATGGTTATCCCCTATTCTGTGGAAAGCGTCCATACCCTTCCGCGTCAGAACGATTGCTCTAATAGTGGAAGGCTCCGCTGTCTATAGTTTTTTTTTATTGACCTATCCTCAGAACCCGAGCCAAGTACTTGGGATATGGGGCGAGGGGACGACGCGGATGAAGCCCGAAAGCTATTAGATAAGATAAGATAAGATGTGATGTCTGCATCGGGCCGGGTCTAGACTGTCCCATTTTCGGAATCCGAACCTAGCGCGTCGTCGCGGTCGACGACAACTCTTCTTCTTGCCTTCGCTCCCCGAACGTCCCTCAGCAAGTCGCACTTGCACCATTGTCGATCATTCGCCCAATATATTTTCTCATCTCCCTCGCACTATTACTGTCCTCTCTCAGCTCTCCAACCGCGGATCTCGGCATTCGATATCGATGGCATCATCAACCACAACACCAACCCTACCTCCGAAGTCACCTCTTCTCTCTTCCAACCGTCTTCTCGCCAGTTTTACTGTGTCTGTGTCTACGAAATCGGCGCCATATGCCTCCAGTCTGCTACACGCAGACGATGCTTATGGAGCAACCTGAAGACTCCGCCCAAACGCACGATTCACCCGAACATGGGGGAATGTGAACTCGAACTCGAACTCGAACTCGAAGGGCAGCGCAGGATGAGTCGAGTCAGCAGCTAGAATGGCGCGAAAGTGAGTCTAGGCATGAACTTCGTACGGAATCGAGTGCTTATCGTATCTAATAGCATTCTCAACCTACCAGCCACATCGAACGCGATCCACGTCCCCCCACCATGCTACATATATCGCTCGGACTGCAGGTGACAGTATCTATGGGTGGAGTATGGCAGCGCGGGCGAAACGCGTCGCTGGGAGCGAGGATTTGTGCTGGTAAGGATGTGGTTAGCGGAGGAGGACACGGGAGAAAGGAATGCTTACGTTGGGCGTAGGACCCATGTGGGCCGGCTCATGCTCGTCGTCTGTGGACGAAGGCGAGCTGGGGGCCAGTTGAGCTGTGCGGATGAGAGGTTCCAGTTACCAGTAAGTGGTCGTCGATTTCATGGACGAAAGCGAGTTACTCACCTATAGTTATCGTCAAGCGCATACTTTTAGCTCCTCCTGCTGCGTGTGCTCTCCAACATCGACCTGGTCTCGAGTTTGGTAAGTATCCGCTACCTTCTTCGCGCTCGAACGCCGCTGACGGTGGATTTATATTATTCAACGACATTCAGCTCCGCCGACTCGCTGTATTCTGGTCGATGGGGTGAAAATTCGCGGAGGTCGTCATGTTGGAATACTCAGAGGAATCCCTCCCCCCTCTTTTCGAAGTTCAACCGATGTCTTCGTATTATCCTACGACATTCTCCTCCCCGTCGGTGATTTATACGCTCACCCACCAAGCAAGTCGCCTAAGAGGACATCAAACCCGACATACACCGTGGTCTCTCGCCGTCATCGTGCGGTGTCGTCGACCCCTCCTCTACCTCAACCTCGCACCGTTCTTTCTCGATAACGACATTGGCGCATTAACGAGCTGCGAGCCGAACAGGTCGTAATCCAACCATTGATGAGTGCGAGAGTGAGCGTTTATTTGAATACCAGTGGTCAACAATGGAGAGGTGCGGAGAAATCCTCTCGCTCGTTCGAGGTCGGCTTGAGTAGCGGCGAGTCTCGTGTCCTGGGCGGTACGGGGTAGTGAACGGTGGCAACATTTGCTTGGTGGGTAAGCCGTGTATTTTGTCCTTAATGTTGGAGAACTTACCGTTTGGCATGTTTAGATGGCGAGCGGGGATTGGAGCGGTAGGTTCAAGGTGCGAGCTCGGTGTTCGATCATGAGAATAAAAGGTGAATTAAATATGTTCGTGATAGTGTATGAGCTGACTTACCGTAGTCTTTAGCTTCCCGCCGCCGCCGTATCCTTTGTCCTCGACGTTCGCTGCCTCTGTCGTCGCTGCCGTCAATGAAAGTACCAATGATAGGTGGTTGGAGGGCGGTTGCGTGAAGTTTGAGGCCTCGAATACTTCATCTGGACCTCGTTCAAGTGGTACGTGTGGCTAGGCATCGGTAGACAAAGAGGGACCGGGAGTTCGTAGAGGCGAGAACGAGCACGAAGTTGTAAGTTAGTACGGTCTTTAATCAATTAACATAAATCACGAGCTTACCTTCGTGGTGTCAGCTGTTCATCGCGCTCTGTGATAGCGTTGGTTAGACATTCGACCTTCGCATCCGAGTCGCGGATTGGAAATAATGAGGGCGGGGGTGCAGCTCAATTTCAGGTTGCGGCGAAAGGCGAAGAATTTACGAACATGAGAATATGGGTACGCCGATTAGCCTATGCCCATCCTATATTTGCGCATTGCATGTTTGGCTGAGTCTTTGTTTCGTGGAAGAATCATCTAGTTACAGTACCTCAGCCCTTGCTTCCACGCACTGTGCTCCGTGTTAAGGTGCGCGGTCATCTTCGTCACAGAAAAACGAGTACGTACTATCAGTGACAGTATAGTGGTATCAGCAGTAATATAGGGGCGAAGCGCGGGTACTTCCAAATAAGATTACCTGGATCTCTTCGCACCGTTAGGAGAAAGTAAGACATTCACACTCTTCCTCTGACATCGACCGCGAGCTTTGCGACACCCGAATCCGACATTTAACCAACACCGAGATGGAGGAGAATCGTCAACCCACGTTTCTTCCTCGCCTTGCACCCCACCTGTTCCACAGCCGACGGCCTGCAGTCAATCCTCGCCTGAGACTAGGGACGTCAACACCACTCTCGTCTAATTCCAGTACCAACCAGGTCTCGTAAGTCGTTGCATGTTTTGAGAATTCGCAAATCTCATTATATTTGTACGTGATGCAGCGCTCATCAACTTCGGGTTACGGATCTATCCCCCACACCGGCAGGTTATTCCGCGACTCCGCTGATCTTGATATTCTCCCAACTCCGTTCGGAGGACGCCGCCTATGCTGCCGACACCTTCTGCGATATCATGCTCGCCGACCCTCCGGCTGCTGCAGGCGTCCTCGTCGCGCTGGCCAAAGCCGCCAAAGGATCAGAAGATGGAGCTGGACAGCTCTTGGTCTTTCTCGTGCAGGCGTTGCAGGGTAGGGATCTATTCGCCGCACTCATCCACCAACTCTTGTATCCGTGAATTATATTGAAGGTCGGCCGGGCAAGTTTGTTCTGATTCTTTCGTCATTCTCATGTCTAGTGCCTTGCATAAATTGGATAAATATGAGGTATACATATCTTCGTGAGACCGAGGTTTACATATCTTGATTGCTCAACCGCCATGCGCTGCCTGCCTCTCTTCTGCCCCACAGGGGTTCAACAACAGCGATTCAAAACCCGTGCTTGCGGCTTACAGAACACTCCTACGATGAACAATGGAAATGGACCTTGAATTAATATATGAACCACCTACGACGTTGCGAGTGCCGAGCACAAACACAAGAAGCGAGGGAACTTGATGGCAGAAAGAGACAGCTTGACGACACACCGAAAGTGGGTTGGAGAACGTATCTCATCCGAAGCCGCTTACCTTGTTGACTACAGTATTATCGATATCCCCCTCACCCGGCGACGCACAACTCAATCATTACACTCCCCACCACCATACCCGCTGCATACACATACCGGTACCCACCCTCCATGAATGAAGCTTGAGTTGAAGCATCGGGCCCTTGCTGGAGGGCGATGATGGACTCTCGACCTCAGCACGGGCGAAAGTTCGAGCACAGCAAAAGGCCCGGATTCGCTCTGCTCTACCTTCTGTGCGAGAACAGCTGCGACGTTGGCAAGAAGTCTGAACCGTATTTATGGTCCATGAAAACACGCGCTGAAGGAAATAACGGGCAGAAGATCAAAGTGAAGAAAGTGTCAAGTACTACTGACCGGAATACTACAACGTAAAATTTGTACAATGCAGCGCACCACATAATGTAATACAACTACGAATAGTCCGTACCGAGCGATGTCGAGTAACTATTCGAGCAGTCCTTGCGAGTTAACCATACGTAATTAGGCAATATCAAAAGAAAAAGAAAAAGAAATGGAGAAAAGAAGACGGTATAGGGCAAGTCCGAGTTCGTAACGAAAGAAAAGCGAGCGTGCACGGGAGAATCTGTGATATAAGGAGATGGAAAAGCAAAGTGCAACAGCTGCGTCTAGAACCTGCTGTTGTCCAAGTTCGCCACCCAGCAGACGGTCGTGTTCGCGGCCCATTTTCCTCCGCTAGACGAAAAGTCACTGGTAAGTGTTTTGATTTCACCAAAATTACCCTTCCCGTCGTTGTATGCGACGTATGTCGCGTTCTCTCCAAAGCCGATGATGTCTGCGCATCCGTCTCCCGTCAAGTCAACCACGAACCTCGGGTGCTTGCCAACTACCCACCCTTGCTTGACGCCGAAGTTGCTGAGGACGAGCTTGGCTGACTGGAAAGTACCATTGCCGTTGTTGAGCGAAACGTAGACACCAGCTTCTCCGAATCCTAAAACGTCGCCGCGTCCATTGCCTGTGAGGTCAGCAATGAATCGAGGATGTTTGGTGGCTTGCCAGCCCTGAGAAGTTCCGAAGTCGTTGACGACCAACTTGACTGGCCCAAAAGCGCCGCTGCCGTTGTTCAGAGCAGCGTAGCATCCAGCAGTACCACATCCAATGATGTCGGCCCTTCCGTCACCTGTCAAGTCAGCTACGAAGCGAGGGTGAACGCCGATTTGCCAGCCGCCGGAACCGATGCAAAAGTTGTCGATGACAGATTGTGCTGGGGCAAAAGTCCCATCGCCCTTGTTGCGGCCAATAAAGACATGCTTTTCGCCGAAGCCAACGATGTCGAGATATCTGTTCCCTGTAACGTCAGCAAGAAAACGCAGATGACGGTCGAGTCGCCATCCACCGGCATTGTAACCGAAGTCGTTCAAAGCGAGGGTGGCAGCACCGAACTTTAAATAGCCACTGTTGCGGGAGACGAGGACTCCAGAATCCCCAAAACCTACGATGTCAGCTCGGCCGACCTTCCTGATGTCTGACAAATAGCGAAGGTGCTTTTCGACGCGCCAGTCCCCTGCATTGTAGGCGAAGTCGGAGATGACCATCTTCGGAGGGTCGGCGAAGGTATTGTTGCCATTGTTGACAGAGACGTATACACCGGCGTCGCCGAACCCAACGATGTCGCCCTTTCCGTTGCCGGTCATGTCGGCGATGAGACGAATGTGTTTGGTGGTGCGCCATCCTCCTGCGTTCTGTGCAAAGTTCTTGACAGCAAGGAAGGACTGAACGTTGACAGAGTTGCGTATGATAACGACTCCATCGAGACCGAAGCCAACAATATCAGCGAAGCCGGGACTGGTGGTGGGTACTAGCAAATCGTGCGTGAGCCGATGGAACTGCAGAAGGCAACTTCACGTACTGGGCAAATCTTGGGTGATTACGTTGCTGGTCATGTTGTATAGTATCGAGAATCGGTCAAAGGGGGTGGTCTTTCGCACTCGGGTAGGTGGTTAGTTCTAGCGGGAGAAATGGACTGGCAGGCTGCTCGTCAAAGGTGAGGGGAATGGGAGGTATACACCCAGTGGCTATATCTACACCACTCGATCCCCTCGCGTTCACGTTCATGATGTGAGGACAAATCTAACTCCCCTTTTCGCTGTTTCGGAAGGCACCCCAAACCTTCTGAAAAGTTGCCAGAAGGTCTTTCTTTTGCCTTCAACACTGACAATGCACAGGAAGCTCGTGGGTAGCTCGTTCTGATTAGTTTAAGGTTGCGCCGTGATGTGATACTGAGAAGTTTCGGGCGTATTGGAAGTACGGCCTATGGGGCGAGGAAGAGACGAGAGCAGTGACTGTGAGCCTCGTAGGCAAGCTTTGATGACAGAAAAGGTCCAGATTTCTCTCCGCGACACCAGACTTCAATCCGGTGTTGCCTAAACGCGAAGAAGGGTGATGAGCCATGAGATTGGGGAAGTATAGGATTGAGAAGATAGCACCGCCCAAACCACGAATGACTGTTTGCGCAACGTTCAACACAGGCATACGGCTCGCCTACTGGCATAGGCACCGAGTCCTCCTCCGCGCGTCTCTGCAATATTGACGAGTCCTCAGCGCACGTTTCCTCAAACCCCTGTCCTCTAGGAAGTAACGGCCTTCCCGCTAGTTCAAGTTTACGAACGTGAAGCTACGACGATCCGGGCGGGTCTCTAGTCTGTAGAAACATCGAAAGTTATGTTGTATTTTTAGGCTGTGAGTCAAATGAAATTCTGAGGCAAGGCGGGGTTGAGTGTACGTACGCTCGTAAAGCATAATCCAAAGACACCCTTTCTTATGGGGTTGCAACCCAGGAAGCTACAGCCTCGAACGTGAATCCAGAAATAACGTGCGGTCGTAGAGAGGCACAAGGAGGAGGTCAACCGTGCAGCTCCCAGATTGAACAATCGTGATCGGCTTTGTGTACAACTCGCCCTTCGGCGCGTTGGCTACTACTTCCAACAAAAGCCAGGACATCCAGAGATCAATTTCGACGTAGCATAAGAAGTACCTATGAGAAAACGGCAGAGGTCAGAGCGACTTGCAATGAACGAGCTTGGTCGTGCGTCAGTTGGACAGCGAGACCTAAGATTAATGAACGGACCAGGAGGTAGAGAGCGGATGATATCTGGGGAGACACCAGTAACTTCCTAGCACCCAGTTGTCGAAATGCAAATTGGAAGGAAATCTTTGCCGCTCCGGCCTCGAAGCGTAAAGGTTCACTTCCTGAGTTTAATCTCCTCGAAGATCTGTAAAATTTCATTTAGCCGTGAACGCTCAGAAGCCTGGATTGAACCTTTGAACAGCGCACAATGGCGATTCAACGTTTCGGATCGGAAAGTAGACACAAGGTTCCTAGTCCATTGCCCACCAATCGAACACGAAGCCTATGAGAGTGAAAAAGACGCCTAAAGAGTACGCACATTCCCTAGACAAGTTTCTGGGTAACATGTCTTCTGTGCCGATCATTCCTAAATCATCCACCGTCGAATTCTAGGAGGAAAAAGCATAAGCTAGATTTACTAGGGCCTTGTCTGGAATAGCGAGAAGGGTGCTACCTTAATGTGTTCTAGGGCAGACATAATATCGTCCATCGAGGCCTAATTTCTCTCAACCACGAGCGGTGATACGATGGTCCTATAACTGTTCAAAGGAGTTGAACCAAACGCCGGGAATGCGAACAATGCGAACATCGTCACCTAGAATATCAGTCTTCAGAAGACGCGAAGAACCCGGCACTCCGAAGCAAAGCCTAGGACATCATATGATAAATAAATGAACGATTACTTCATGATGACGTAGACTTACAGGAGAGACGAATAGGCGTCATGCCCTGGCATATGAGACGTAGCCAGGCACTTTCCCTCAAATTCGCTTGAAATCGAGTTACCTGCGATTATTCGAATATTTGCAGACTCTTCGCCTTTCCCTGCCACCTGAACGGAGCTATTGGAAATGAGGTAATAAATCCCCCGAGTTAACGAGAGTGATCCGTACTCACTATTTCTGATGCGCGACAATGTCTTGCTAATGCCGTCGCCGACCGCAGCAACCTACCACCATACCACGAAGATGTAGGTAAGGTCATAATTATATTAATTAAACGCCATCCCAACTCACATTTTTGTGCTCGTGGTCGCCTCTACGAACTCCCGCCCCCTCCTCTCTGTTTACCAATAAAGTCGCCCCCGTGTTCGAAGGCTCAAATTTCGCGCTGCCGCCCTCCAACCACCCAGCGTCGGCGCTTTCATCAACAGCGGAGACAAAGGAGGCAGCGAGCGTTGACGACGAAGAATACGGGGGTGAACACAACGCTAAAGGCCACAGTAAGTCAGCTCTCTCAAACTATTGAGAACAGTTCAAGTTGACCTGTGTACGCTCGCCCTTGAACATCGAGTCGTAATTTGAACCACTCTCTCTGATACCCGCCGGCAATCTAAACACTAATACAGGTTAGGTTTCTACCCTCGAACACAAACACACAGCTTACTGCAACCCAAATACCCGTTGCTGGCGTCTGCTGCCTAGTACTGCAGGATATGAGAGCCGATGCTGCTGAAGTCGACCTCAAAAAGGCGTGAAGACCTCTGCACCCCTAAACATCCGTCGTCGATCGCTAGTAGCAAGGTAAGTGCTCGCCCTCGCACTCAACAATGTTTGGCTGACTTCCTCGTCGATCCCCAGGCCGAAGCTCGTGGTTCATGGGCCGATGCCGCCCTCTTGTCGGAATGTAACGACGAGGGCGAGCCTGGAAAACGGTGAGTACTCCTCTAAGTAGTAAGAATTAACGACGTACAGGAACATTCACCCCATCAACCAGAACACAGTAAATCGGACGCGGTGAACGCCCTCGAGGGACCTAAACACATCGTCAGTGGCGTCATCCTCAGAGCACGAAGACGAGCGCGCCCGCCGAGCCCTGTACCCTACATAAGCCGCCTTTCCTCTCGCCTCATCCCCACCACCTAAGTCCGAATCCTCGTGCCCAGGCTGGTGCTCCGCCCGCCCCGCCATTCGATCGGTGTGGTGGGCGGTGCTGTTGGATACGGTGAGTACTCAACTTCGAATGAAATTCGGGCTGAGACTCACCTGCACGTCTTTCCAGCCATCCTTTCAACTCATTGCATGCCACTCCCCCTAGAGCTCAAGCTCGCATTCGCCTAGGTTCGGTATTGAGAAGGTGGGCCAGTGAGTCGCCGATTGATTCGAGGGCGGCGTTTTCACAGCTAGGTCTCCTTGTACACACCGAGTCGGCATATGGTGGGCTACAGACCTCACTAAGCCATTCAATCGGTAGTAGCGACGGGCGGTGTGTACAAAGGGCAGGGACGTAGATACCTATCGCATATTGCGTGAGGACGGAGGCGTTCGAGCTCGCACGAGGCAGGTGGAGGTGGGGTTCGAACAATCATCGTGCCGTAGATATCGAGGACCGCGAGCTGGCGAAGTGTTCATATCAGAGAATAGAGGAGGAAGATGAGAGAAATGACGTTATGCAATTCAGAGAATAGGCACACTTTAGTGCGACCCGCTGGAGGATGTTCGGGATGCAAAGGGAAGAGTTGTGATGACAAGCGCCTTCGCAGTTCGAAAATGGAGCGGTCTAGACCCGGCCCGCGATACGCTTCTCATTTCGTCCTCCTACCCCTAAGTGCCTGATTGAGGCTCAGTGTATAGATAAATACGTCTTGTAAGGCGATAAAAACAATGTAATCCAGCGTCCCTTTGCGATTTTATTGATGAAGGCATTATGAACGTGTTCCTCTAACTACAGTCTGAACACTAGGCAAGATGATCCATCGACGTCCAGAACCACGACTCAAGCGCAAGTGTCAAAAAGAGTTGTTCGCGACGAATGAATCGCAACCTATGTAGACGATCCGTTGTGACGGCGCAAATATGACGGCGTGAACTGCAGCGTCGCATGTTAGCCTCGAATTTAACCGTCCTTCGTACCCCAACGCCGTTTAACATAGCTCACACATACCGTCGTGAGTCGGAGTGTATACAATCAACGACTCGGGGCGGATCGTGAGACTAGCCGTTCCAATGACGACGCCAGTTGTTCGAGGTGCGCTTGACACGTCGGGCGTAGAGACAGAAAATCCCTACTCTAGTCTGAATTCCATGAAGGCAGGCGCATTAGGATATCCAGAGAGAAGGAGGCGAAGGGGAACAGAGGGCAAACGAGGACCGGTACGTGCTCAAACTAGTAGAGAATAATGAAAACAAAGACATCGCTCGTTCGCCGTGGTCCCAGAAAACCTTGACATGCAAAGAACGCCTGGATTTGAGGGCATCCTCCATCCTGAGCGCATAACATCATAAGAGTAGGCTGGAACTACATCGACATGGACGTGAAATCGGTGCAAAGTCTGCACATTCCTCCTTCATGTGTCGAGAATATCCAGGTGCCCTACGATGTTGTGTGCATGAGGGATGGGCCGGCACGTCTTCGTGCTCAAGTTTGAGGAAGGGAGGAAGGCGGTTGAATGGGCGATCGAGTACACTAATCGGGTCGACAATAACACGACAGTAGAGAGTCTGCTGACACAGAATGAGGTTGCCAGCGTGTGGAGGCATGAGTAAGCACCACTACTCGGAGAAGACGGCCCAGGAAGCAAGATATTTGACGCCTGCATCAGTGAACAATTCCCTGTCCACAATATGTGAACTACAGAGCAGGGTATTCGCTGAAGCGAGTCCTGCGATGCCTGGACAGTGGACCGTAAATAGCGAGCAATGGGTGGATAGTGTTAGCAGAAAGTGACGACGTGGCAGCACTCCGTACGCATCGGAGGAGGGGTTCGTGTCGATAATGTCTTTGAGCGCGAAAGGATGCAACGCGTAGCCGATCAAAGTCTGATCGCTCGGTACACCAAAAGATGAGTCATAAGAACAAACGCGGGTTGGAGAGAAAGGAAACCTAATGGGAGAAGGGGTCTGAGTACAAGTGTTTGGGGAAAGCAACAGATGAAAGGGATCGCACCGCCGTACCGGGAGAAATCGCTCTCGAAACTTCAAAGTATCACTGGGAGTCAAATACATATTTCTCCAGATCCAGTTTCCCCTCCTTGGAATATGCCTCAAAATTCACGAGGCGCTGGAAGGATCCGTAAAGTGAGTAAAACTACGTGTGGGGTAAAGAGGTACGCGCTATGAGCTGAAAGGACTGGTGAAACACAAACGTACTTTCAAGCATAGTCATCCCATCGTTCGATGTCCATGATGAGATGCCCACGGGCCAGAATGTGAAGAGGGTATGAAGAATCAGCACAGAGGCCCTCATTTCCCGCAATTCACGAGACAGAGGTCGCAATGACTGATATGCAATCATCCAACAGATATCTGGCACGAGAACTGACACTCAACTTGGGACGGCGATTGACCTGGCAGCATGGAGAAGATATCGGAAAGAAGGGGGTCCTAGGTGCGCGTGTCCGCTGAGCGCAAGGGATGGTGACGATCGGCGGGGAATGTGGTATAGTGCGTAGGGTAGTCTCGCCGACACGACCACAGAGGCAGCAGGAGATCGATAAGGGCGGGTGGCATCGAGAGCTGGTCAAGCCAATGGCGTCAGGACAGGAATGAAGCAATGAGAGCGATTTGTGCCGATCATAATAGGCAGCCCGACGAGATGTACACCTGTGGCTCGTTGGTGGATGTTGGCGTTGCGAAGAAAGGGAGGGAATCTTGTGACGTGTACTTACTCTATCCATCCTACGGTCGTCGGGCCGTTGATCCGCTTATCTTATCTCTACCACTCCGGTCATAACAATCGTAAGTACCATGCATCCTTGCCTCTTGGAATAGGCCATGGAGTATTGGACTTCTCTTGCCATCTTGTTGGAAGTGGGTAATCGCTTCGTTCTCTATCGAAAAAGGTCCGTACTTCCTAAGTATTTCATTACGCTCAACTTGAATTATGAACGCGCCGGTCTTTCGACAAAGATTTCGATATAAAATACCTCAAGAACCGCTTATACGAATAACCCTAGCATTCAGCGAAAGGTTAATTCGTAATTCTTACGATTTAAACACCGTGTTCGCTAACCTTTCACTGCGCTGTCGTAGAGATACGTGCCGCCTTTCTCCCAATGCTCGCCATCACCATCTAACCAAACTCAAACTGGGATTCGACCGGAACTCTGCATTAACTGCAGAAACGATTGATGTAGAGGACGTCGAGGCGCGGGGCGAAGGAAGTGGCAGCGAGCTTCTGCGTGGAAGGTCAGTTATCCAACTCGGTGTATACACCTCGAAAATGGCCAACGTTCCTTTTAAAATTAATAGAGGCGCGCACTCCGACGGCTCGATTTTCCCGTTCTAAACTCGAGCAGCCATACACGAGAGCGCTATGTTAACACGGTGTTGAAAGAGGGAAAGAGGACAGCCGCTAAGCGCCTCCCGCCGCCGAACACTTGCTATAAGCAAATGCAGATGCCGCCCAGCAACAGGCGAGCCAACTCCGAGGGATAAAAGGGACCCAATGGGTTCTCTCGTTGCATAAGGTATTCCGTATCATCCAACTCCGGACACATGGAATCTCCGAGTCAAGATAGCAAATGGCAAATTCGACGTCTGCAAGGCCGGCAATATAAATGCCCCACCATTTTCGTCGAATAAGCCATCCCGATGATGCCATGTGAACGAGGATTCGATGATGGGATATTAAAAGAGGTGGGCGTGATGAGACGGAGGAGGAAGGGTGATTCAAGAGATGCAAAGGGAATCGAAGACACAGTTGACGACTTAAATATTCCAAGGTGTTTGAGTTCCAGAAACGAGCGACGCGTTGTCGGTGTCGGTGTTGGAGTTCACAAGATAGCGAAGGGAAAGTAGAAAGATGGCCACCGAGTTGCATCGAGAGCAGCGAAGTATCACTTTGCACCCGAATCATGGTCAGAGTCGATTCAGGTTCCTAGGTGATACCTAAGACCACGTTTTAGTTTCTCCTCCACTAGCTGTCATTAGGGGAGGTCAGAGTGGGCGGTTCTCGCCGGTTCTTGTATCTGGTTCTGGTTTCGGTTCTGAGGAGAACCGATTCCTCAAAAACCGTGGGAGAACCGTGCACCGAGAGAACTGGCGCTCCGCCTCTGGAGGCGGAGCTCACACCAAAACCAGGTTCTCTTAAACATGGTTCTCGCGCATCAGCCCTCTTCCCCCCTTTTCTTTTGTATAATTACCCTTGATAGACTGTATAAAAAAGGACGAAACATCCTAATCATTGTGCTATTCCGTCCTCAGCGAGGAAAATCCACATAAATGTCGCAAATTTCGCCAAATGTGAGGACAACTCGTGCATTTTTGGTTGGAAAATTATTAGGCTGTCTTGAATGTGAAAGTGGTAGAAAAGTCATCATATTCCAGCAAGTAAACTATCAAACTGTAGCTGAGAGAAGGAAAACTATGCAGAACAGTAGCGCAAGCCCAAAACTAAGGACGTGCTCCGTATTCCATGCCGTCCACGGAACCGGGGGGTCAGAGTTGAATCCAGTTCCAACCAGGTTCTGACAAAAAAGGGATGAACAGAACCGACCCAGAACCGAATGCAATAACCGGCGAGAACCGTCCACTCTGACTTCCCCTATTGAAAGTAGACAGAGAAGCGTAACTCTGAGAGATCCAGCGACAAGTGTGATCCTGTCTGTGGTCAGGCACTATGGGCAAGCGAATCTGTTGTGGCAACAACAGCCTGGATAGAACGATACCGGCTGTCAGTCTACGGCGAATGCGGAACCGGGGCGAGTGAGGGATATGCGACTTTGGCCTGGCCTCAGAGCAATTGAACGGGGAGCGGCGAATAATCGCCCAATCGAGGGGTCATGAAAATATGAGAAAGAACGGAGGAATACAAAAAGAAACACCACGAGACGAACCGGAGCCTACCAGCAGGACGGTATAGATATCAGGAACATCCATACCTCTGCGCCATTTGAAATGTGTGATAAAGACAAGAAAACGGCGGTGAAATACCAGAATGAGGTGCTGCAATGTCGAGACGTGCAGTCTCGCGTCTGTAGTTCCCGAGGGAGACTATATAGCACGTCATCGAGGCGACCTCTGAACACGGAAGTGCTCGCGCCCTATCCCAACACGAGCCCATATCCCAGGTCCCATGGATGGCTGGAGATCACAGGAAATCCCCCGATTTCTCAACTTGCGAGATACGAGGGACACTGTCTCTGGGATCTCCAGTTCCAGAGCGTCGGGGAGAAAGACATGTAAGGAGTGGGTGGAAGTTGCTCGAGTTTACTATACGCGGTAGAATAGATGCCGTGAAGATGGGCGGATGGAAGGTGGACAGGGGATTCGGGGGCCAATGGGGGCGATGGATGGTTGTGGCCGAAGGCAACGGAGGGCAGGAGCGCCTTTGCAGTGCAGTGGGAGGACACGGGAAGGGCGGGATGTACCGTCCGAGGGAAGGAAACGTAGGCCGACAAGACGCAGCGAGCCTAAGAGGGAGAGGAGTTGAGTCGGACAGAACGAGATCGAAAAGATCGTACCTGATCCTAAGAAGAGAGCAATTTGCCTCGATCGTCGCCAGACATATCGCATGATCTAGCAGCCTGAGATGCTCCGAGTACTCGATCTTCTAAACCTATCCGTTCGTGAGAGTTCGACTATGAACGGATCAAGGGATCGCTTCGCGACCTTGGATAGGAAGATGCGGAGGGGATCGCAGGCTGCCGTCGGAAACGATGGATGGGAGAGCAGCGATAGGAAATGGACACGATCGCTTATGATAATGGATCAGCGCTTCGGCGACTGTAAACGTGGAGCGGGTGGCTACTTGGTCGAACGGGAGGAGAGGGAAAGGAAAGATGAGATCTCTCGATCTGATAAGAGGAGGGATTTCTGAGCAGAACGCGAAGGGAAAGTCCGAGGAGAAGCTGATTCCATGCCCGATGATCGAGATCGGCACAGTGGTATGTCCGAGGATGACCTGATGAGACGGTTGGGGAAGCAAAAGAGTGTCAGGCTCGTCCGCTACCGTACGCAAAGAAAATATCATTTCTGACGGCGCGTGTACCTCCTTGAGCATTCCATCCTTTAGCATATATGTGTCCGAGACACAGATTCGGGATTGCGAAAGGGAAGAAGGATACAGAAGTCGTGACGCAGGAGTAGTACACGTAAGCCTCTTCGGACAGAGTGCGTCGCCGATTGGATGACATGCTACAGAGGGTCGAGCCACACCACCTCGATACGTGAGGGAGTGCGGGCGCGGATCTATGATAGTACGCCAGCTATCGGCGATGGAATCGCCAAAAGGGAGCAGGAAGTGTAGAATATGACAGACAACAGCAGAGAGAATCCCAGGTAGGACGTTCGGGTTTGCGTCTAAGGTCCGTGCACGACATCGTGAATTATTTGCGGGACAGCCGAGGCAATCGCCCTGTGCATAAAGCAATGCGGGTAAGGCCTCAGCAGCAGCGGCTATTCAGCGATGTCGCGGTTAGATCCTAGATGAGAGAACACAACACCTGGATCGAGGCGAAAGCCGTCGAAACGGCCAGATCAAGGGACGATGGCACACGAGAGCACAGTGCGGCCGTTGGGAGTCGTCCAGTAGGCGATTCTACGCAATCGCCTACGCCGATGACCAGAGACCAGTATAGTAGCCTCCTGGAGAAAGGGATGGTAGTGGCCGATGTCGTGATGATGTCGATGAATGATTGTCAGGAATGACTCTCAGAGAGAGGGCGAGACTGTCGAGATAAGGGAATCTAGGGGGTTTGATAACGAGGCGATGAGAGAGGAGAGGCAGGCTGAGAGAGGAGACGGAGTTGACATCGACGTCGACGTCGAAGAGGAAGGTGGGAATCGCACGAAGTGGCACGACTTTTATAGGCTGCTCGGGCCGTTGAGCTATCTTATCTCTGGAGAGATGGGGCCCATCTTATCGAAAAATCGAGCGAAGCTTGAACGAACTTATCGAGTATGCCCCGGCGCGAGCAGTATCTCTGCAATTTCGCAATTATCCTTATACCCTAGGTTTTGTCTTGAAAATACAGGATTGAATGCATTCGAATCGTCATAATGAATCCTCAGAGGGGAACAAAGCATTCCACGCATATGCATTTTCCCGCTCTGTGTAAAGTTTCGACTCGAAATATTTGTCCCGAGAGCGGGCGGTGGAACTTGCGGACACAGTTCTAACAAGTAAACCCTCGTATCAACGTTCAACACTGATCCGTAAGTTTAACAAAGAAGCGAGCAGTATAAAACGGAGGGATGTTAGCGCGGCTCGTGTACACCCTCGTGCTGACAGCATCGCCGAGACTATGGCATCATGATGGCCAGGACCCATCCGAACCGCTCATTCTAAAGGCAAGGAAGTGGCAGCGCAGTTATGGGTTCTCCGATGAATGCCAGATCTCAGCGATGGAAGAGCGACGTAGTAGGACATGCTTCGAGTTTATCATGACCAGACCCAGCGGAAGGGTGCGAGAGATAAGGGATGCGATGCGGTAGTCTCCAGAAAACTCCGCTGTCGAGAATCAGAAGCACAAATTCAGCCAGTGACGGAAGAAAAGCAAGTACGCGACAAGCGCAGGAAGGACGAATTGATCGCTGATTCCTGCGTCCTGACGCGACCCTTCTCCGACTCTCTGGCTGAGGGGTGTTCTGAGTCATTCCATGGAACAGGACGGGGGCAGAATAATATACTGACTGAAGAATGCTAAATGAGGTGCCGCAAAATATAGAGAAGTCAGATAAAGGATATCGATACACCGTTGAAGATCAACGACTACTCTAGCCTCGGATCATTCGGCGAGGGAAAGACTCAACAGGATGGAAGACGACGAGTGGTGCAAGTTGAGGACCAGGAAGAATAACTGGAAAGGAATAAGTGTAGTTGACATTAGTTTATGAACTGAATCGGAGAGCAAACGTACGTTGTTGGGTGTGTCGTGGTGGTTCAGGAGAGAGATGCATTCGAGATGCATCATGACAAGATAAGATATCCGGTATCGGCCGGGGTCTAGTCGCTTTCAAGCACTTATCAGGAACCATGAGCGTGAAAATCACTCGGCACTACCTGAAAAAAGTAAGTTCTTTCATTTCCCTATCAAGAGGCTACGAGTATATTTATCCCTAAGGAAATGCCGCTGTGCAGCATCTAAGAGTCTGACGGGAGAGAACTTGGCCGTACACGAGGTTCCATGGCTGTAGGAGAGCCATTCGGTTATTCCGACCGTTGCGTATGGCATCGCAGGCTCCGCATGGGAGCAATATCGACACCGACGGGTTTGCCCAAGTTTTGCGAGAACCCACGTCATGTGTCGAGCATGCTCACCCGACGAACGATTCCATCTGCGTGGACGAAATTAAAAGGGACTGTGCAATGCATCGTTATGTTGGTGCCAGAAGGAATCAGGGAAGAGTGGTGGGATACAGGTGGAGTATACACATTCCCAATTGCGAATTTTTTATGGGGATCACCCGCAAGCAACCCGGAGAAAGAAAGACACCAATAGAGACAAAAAGAGAACAGACAGAGAAGCCGCACTGCTGCGCTATAGCATTTTACGCACCCGAGAGTCTAAATTTGAGGCGATATTTAGAACTATCAGCACAAGGCCAGCGGGGCCGCTTGGTGGGCCCAAGCGAGGACGCAACATAGGAATCGTCCGGGGAGATCAAGTAGGCGTTCAATATCAATCCTAAAACATAAGCACGAAGCAAGCGGCTGCTCGACCCTTTACACGCGGGAGGAACGAGGATGACCTACGGTCGTCCACATTTCCATCTTCTCATGAGACATGGGACCAATTTGCTCGTGCTTGTATTCGTTGGGATGAAATTGTGCAGGGAGAAGGGATGGAAGGAAAGGAAATACGGGTCGTGTTTAAATGAGAGGAGAAGGGGAGGTTGAACAAATTCGACCTCAGTGGACGGCCCTCAGAAATGGGTGTGTAAAATGCAGAGCGAGGCGGATCTGTAGACGGCCACTGACTCGGCGAAAAAATGAAGTCAAGTAACGAGCCGAATTCACGTATGTTACGGGTTGGAAGATGACGTGATGGGGAAATCCGTGTCAGATTGTACTAAGTAGAGGTCCAAAATGCGAGGCCTGCAATAGCACCGCCAGAGATGAAACGCGCCATGATCAGATCGGCCCGCAAAGGCCGAGAAACCCTCAACCCTCGCTGATGTAGCTCGACTCCGAGAAACAGGCCGATCTCTGGCGAGGCTAGGTATCCTGTGACCAATGTTTGTCAACAAAGGGGAGATACGTGTCGAGGACAAAGCATATTAAACGCCCCTGCAACAAGAAATGAAGCGCGAAAGAGACACAGATTCTGTGTGCAGAATGCCGTGCGCTGTTTATGTGCAGGATGTTACGAGAAGAACCGTGCACCACCCGACCGAGGACGGCCTGTCCGTGTTACGGAGAGAGAGATACGTGGTAACGCCATACAGTGGTAGGAGGGGGACGAGGCATAATAAAACCAGAGTTTCGAATTCTGCTGACATGAACGAGGCTGGCATGGTGGGAGTGGGTCTAGAATGTTGAAATCGAATTATCTGTCCTAGAGAGGGACCACGACCTAGAATCGATGATAATGTTCACTGGACAGTTATGGGTCGCCTCCACCAACGAGACGTGGGTGGAGGCCAGCTGATGACTGTTATTCATGCCCATTCTAGGCCGTGGACCATGAAGGAAAAGCGATAATTGGCGATGGATGCTGGACGGGAGGAATGGTGACTAGGAAAAACGCACACTGTGGGGCGATGACGAGGATATCTGAGAGTGGTAAGTCCTTACTAGTGGGAAGTGCAGAAGTGTGTGATGCATGGCCTGGGCAGAAGCAAGATCGACGAGGAGGATCAGAAAGCAGAGGAGAAGACAGACGTATGGCGAACCCAGTGGACTCTGTGGAGCGTGGATATTGCCGCGATCTTGGGATCTGCGGAGAGAGGGTAATTACTACCTATCATTGCCAGAAGTGAGTTGGGCGAGGACTCAGGAGGGTAACATGAGACTGACTCGGGGCCTTCGATCGTCAAGATCAGGGGGGAAAACGAATACGTCCCGAAGAGATGGGAGTGGAAGCGTAGGGAAGCGCGGGTCGACATCGACGTCGAGAGGAAAGAAGCGAAACGATTTTGTTCACCTGGTCAACGTGAGGGGACAGTTGGCATCGACGTGAGAGGGCAAGATAAATCGGAAGCAATGGCACGACTTTCGAAATTGTTGGGACGGCTCGGACCGTGGAGCCGGCTATCTTATCTTTCTTTCTGAGGAATAGGGGCGTTTCTCCAAGACCGACATAAAATCCAACGCAAGACGGCATAAAGTTCTGGTTTAAATTTCCAGGCTCTCGAGCTGAATATAACATAGTTCGTGGAACTCATAGCTACTAGAGTTCTGATGAGTGCAACAGACGGTGAAACTGTGCATGGAAAACAAAATCCATTGAAATTGTGGCAAACCCTAAGGGCCGAGTCCACGATGGCTCTACTCGATGTTTCAGGAATCTTAACAACTCAATTAACGTCCTTAATATCACTGCACCGAATGGGCACCCTATCGCTTGTAAGGCAACTTCTACAAATTTATCAAAGCTACAAGTTGTGAGAGCGACGTATCGCCACTCCCAAACTCGAGCTTTGAATTGTATCGCTGGCAAACAAGCACTTGTGGAAGCCAGATGATGCACAGTAGCCACCTTTAGCTTCGTATGTGAAGATCGACGGTGAAATAGTCCAAAGGGAAAGAGTGAAGAAACGAGAGGACCGCATCGTGAGTGACCATACCTAGACCAAAGAGGCTTCGAGGTTCAACCTCGTGTCCCGCGCGTGAAAAGTCGTCTCGTCTCTGGATGAATCTCGTCTCTACCTGTCGTGTTTCCGAGGCGTAGAGGTGGGTAGGGAAAAGCAAGAATGATCTGAAAGTTGTGATGCGACAATGACCCGTGCGCCTCCTTAAAGAGACAGCATCGCCAACAACCACACTACACCGCTCGCAGAGTATGCAGCCGCATCACTTTCGCAACAGGCGAGGGAATGCTGGCGTGTATTATCTATGCTGTGAAGGACGTCGACGATGGAATCGTCAAAGAGGGGGGGAGGATGGACGAAACTGGGAATCGCGGCTTAAGAGTCTCATCCCATACAGGAGCAACGGAGATCGGGTTATGCACAGAATCGTCACAGCATCACCCACACTTTCCAAATACAAAAGATTGGAACGAGAGGTGGACAAGGAATGGGGACACAAGGACTCGGGCGTCCCGCCTCACGCAAACAGTATCGCCGAACCTCTTCCACACGATAGACAAGACCCAACCGCACCACTTCTGCAAAATGAACAGGTGGTGGCGTGGCGCTGTGGGTTCTAATACAAATGACAGAAGTCGGCGATGGAATCGCTGGAGGGTAGCATGAGGCACGGTTATGCCGTCATGGAACACAGGAGAGATTGTTTAATGAAGGCAAATAAGGACGATGGAGGGCACATGGAGAAGGACAAGTAGTGGCGGCCGGCGTTGGGGATTCGCTCGGGTTTCTATCGGCATCTAGAAGATCAACAGATCGGCATAAGGTAGGATGTGTATCCTCCAGGACAAAAGATACGACTTGCCATTCATTCAATTTGACCTCGAGACGCTTCACCGCTACTCTTCACGACGCCCAACAACCTATTTCCGTGGCCTATCACCACGTAGAACATAAGACTCGGCCCCGAGCACTAGTTGGACGTGTAGCGCGGATCATCGTGGTCGGAGACGACAGATAATGACTGGAATTGACGTTAGTACTCATTTCTAGGTGAACTAAGTTCACGTTTACCTCCTTTGCTCAAGGCAATCCGTACTTTGCGCAGTCGTACCGTCATCGAGGATTTTTGAGGACGATGACGGGATAAACGACTGTTAAACAGAAGCCGCGAGTGCGAAGGCTGCCTCCACGACTAGTGCGATGGTCAAAAACTCTTCCCTGCCGGTCGAACACGCAAATAGCCGAAACGAGGAGATACGAACTATTCAATGAGGTCGTAAGTGCGATGAACAACCCCATGTTGAACGTATGCTGGCGGCCACGAGTGAGTAGAGGGCTATGACCAAAGTGTGTACCAGTCTCTGTATGTGAAAGAGGCCTGAACTCACACTATTATCCCAAGCAACAGCAGCCCCCATCGCACTGACGCACTTCGAAAGCGAAAGCCCTACGCACCTTCCTCGGCACTAATCGGGCTCAACGGCTGCGAAATTCACTTCCCGTGGACCACCCAGGCTAACCTCCTCTCGTAGCTCCAAGCTACGCCCATGTTCTGCATCTGACCGAGATCCAATCTTCGTCAGCGTTTGGCACTGGGGTCACTATTACGCAGGTACTTGATATGCAGCCACGGCACCCGAAATGGATTTCTGCAAAGAATGAGTGAACGTCCTTCTCTTGTAACGATATGAAGGGATATTTACCTCCTAGATGCCTGCATGTCCACACAGACTACGGCGTTTGAGGGTCCGATGAGAGGTAATTCGGCTGCGCACAAGTTTCATGCCCGAAGATGAGTCCTCTGCTCCTCGACTCCAACACTACGGACTCACCGAGTCGAAGACCGACTCCTCGTGCAAGGGCGTCGCTATGTGTGCCTTTGTTGTCCTGAATGAGCCTGGGTGTCGGAGAATCGCCGTTTGGTCATGAATCATGGTGCGCGTTGGGCTAGAGGACAGTGAGTATTTGTCCTTGCTCGATATGAAGTTGAGTTCACCTTCAGTCCGCGCTTGTTTTCTCGATACTGCTACAAGGCATTCTCCGCTCCCGTAAACACTTCGCACGCGGCCTACGGTAGAGAGAGAAGGTAAGCTCATCACGAACAGTGACGAAGAGGAGAGACTCACCACCTCACACATGCTCCCTCTCATCCACGCGCCTTTCTTTATCATCCTCAACACAGATCCTTGCGTGCATATTGCTGTTCCTGCCATCGTCCAAAATTGGCGTCAGAAGGGAGTTCGCGTGGGTCATCGATCGTAAAGGGGAAGCCTCGCCACGTGCCCCGGGATTGCCGCCACATATGTGTATAGCAGGGATAGGCTCAAAGAGGCGGAAACGGGGTGTGTCGTGATTGAGGTGGATGCGCGAGCACGATTGGAAGAACGAGGCGGGGATCGCGTGTTGGAACTGATGATCGCGATGATCACGATGGCATCGATTTAGCTTCGAAGCCAATGTTGGCGGTGTTCGATAAGGTACACGGATGAGCAGGAGAGCGAGGATGGGCCAAAGCAACCTGTTCAGGGTGTGGAATGAAGGCAAGTCGTTCAAATCTGCTTTCGGGAATGGATTACGAATGGCGGTCTAGACCCGGCCTATCAGCTGATTTTATCTTATCAACTCGGCCGCTTCGGCATCTGCCAATCCCGGACCCTCAAAATTTTCAACGTTCATCGACATCGCCCACGTCTTTTCTTCCCTCCTCCCACCATCCACACCTGCTATGCCTCTACAAGAGCTGTTCTCACTCCCTTCCCCCCCATATTCGAATCCGACCTTCACACAAAAGCTCTTCGGTAACTTCTTGTCCGCTTCTAACATACATTTTCGAATTATCGACACCCCCTATCTTCCTTCACCTACTCGAACACCTATCATCCCTCTGCGTCCGCCTCAGTAACTGGCCGCCTATGTCTACGTCTTTCTCTTTCCGGCAGCACCATGAGACAGGGCTGGCATCTAAAACAAGGAGACGAGAGGTCCAATATTCGAATATTATTGCGTCCTTCTTCCCTTGTTGTGCTCAGACGACATCCAGTCCTTAGTAGGCGTACGGCACCTTCTTTATCTCCACCACTCCAGGTGTCGACCTCCTGACGAGTGATCGATAGGAGCATACCGCAATCGTCTCGTCGATGCTCTCCATTTTCACCCACATTGCATCCGCCCCCCATCGCCTTGCTTCTGCCTCCGTATTTCCTCTCCTTATTGATTCCTATGTCTCTCACTTTCCTGCATCACCACGAGAGGATGCTGCCAGTCGATACAGAGGATACGAACGGACTAGTATTCGACGAATATTATTCCCTTCTTTCCTCATGTATTTGGACCGAACGTGTTACCTCTCGTGCTCGAAGTGTCGACTGGGGGTATGTCATTGGACTATGTTAATCCATCCAGGCTTGCCACAATCAAACTCCTGACAACCAGTCGGGCAGGTCGATAACCGAGACGACCTTGCAGCGTTCTGGAGTTTCCTCCGTCACATCTTTGATCCCAGGAACATGGACGAAGGCGCCGACCTCAACTTCGCATACACGGGTCCTGATCAGCGCCTCCAACTTCTCGACGAACTGTGCGTCCCTTTCTCATTTATGGTACATACTAATCGCGACTCCATGATAACGACGAAAAATTCCAGCCAGAGTTGTACCTTCTCTGGTCTAATTTGACAGCTTTCGTCCAATAGACCAGTGCTGCCGTATACCCAAAGGATATCCAAGCACTCTTGCGCACATGGAATCAGAAATAGGTATCTATACGATCAACCGCGACTCGCGGCAGAGAGTGAAACACACTGCTACGAATCAGCCGTCGAGAGAGTACCCAATGGCTGATGCCAGGCGGTCGAGGTGGACTTGAAGGGTAGCGGAGTAGCGATGGAGATTCGTTACTTCAGGTCGGGATGTCATAGGCATAGACACGTTAGAGAGACGGAGACGAAGGGAAATGTAAGGAGCAGAGGACCCGTATGAGCTCGATGCCAAAGGAGACAAGCGAAACAAAATCATCGCTCGTTCGCTTGCCTTGGTCCACGAAAACATCTGCACAATACAGTGGTACAAAGGACGTTTGGAGTAGCAGAGTCGAGACCGACTAGGACTTTGCCCTCCGTCGCGTAAAACATCATTGAAATGGGTATCACCATATGACGACACAGATGAGAGTCCAGCGCGATTATCGTCGCCTTGGCTCGTCGTGTGTCGAGCATGCTCCATCCAAGCGATGTTATGCGTAAGGGAAGGGAATAAGCCGATGATGAGCCGGACTGCTCCCTGACCCCGTAAATCCCTTTTTTCGACCTTCATCATCACATTCTCGTCTTTCCCATCACCTTTCCCGAGCCATATGATTCCTCGACACACCCGGAGATCCTCAGTCAGCAAAAGCATCCGTCCCGTGACCGGCACCGCCTCTTTCCCTCTCTTTCCCGTTTCACCGAGACGCTCGGCGCGCCACCCTTTCCTTGTTAGGTAGCCTTTTCCCCCATCAACGCAGTTGCCGCCTCGCCGCCTCTCCCCTATTCCATTCCTGTTTCATTCTTATCTGAAAATTTCTGTTTTTCTTTCTTCCTTCACCCACGGCTCGGATATCTTCCTTGCCGGGCTCTTCTTTCTTCATAGATATAATCCATGTCTACACACTCACACAATATAGAGAATTTAGTTCGTTTTTCCGTCTCTCACCTCCCTCGTTCCTCGCTCTCTCACTCGTATTTCGGAGGCACCGTTGCCTCATTCGTCCCGTTCCCACGCTTAGCGCCCGCATTCGCCATCCGTCTTCGAGTCGCGCGCGCCCACTGGTTAGAGCCGCACAACCACGGAACTGTCCTCGCACCTCAGAGCCACTCATTGCGGTGTTTTGGGTGTGTGTTTGTCATTCATTATTCGCACGATCACCCCACCGTAGGCACATCACCGAAAGTCTTCGTCTTCCGATTCGAGGAGGGGGTTGAGTAGGTCCTCGTGTCCAGCAATATTCTGCGACGCAGCATTGGGTCAGGAGACGCATTGTCAGGCAATACGAGGTGCGAACGAGGAATTCCGTGCGGTGCAGAAAAATTCCAATAATGTAAATGACGCGGAACCAGAATCCGCTCGAGAATGGAGGAACAACATTAGCATCGCCAGATGATCCCCGCTGTGTTATATCAGACCGACCTTTGAGGCCGAGATTCTCGCGGCTTCGAATGAACAGACTACTACAGCCTGAGAAAGGCGGGATCGGCTGGCGATGCTAGGTATGCCATTGTATTTCCCCAGCTGGATGCCACAAAGAAAGGGAGAGCAGGGAGGACGCAGACGAAGGATTGAAATTGGCGTAGGCATAAGTGAGAAAAATGAAAGAACGCAAAATAGACCACCCCGGACGTCGAAATCAGTGTCATAGCGTGCTTCGCCGTCGTCGAGCAGGGCATCACCAGATGAACTTCGGCTTACCGACTAAGAGCCTTTGTTCACTTTCGCAACGTACGCGCAAAGGGATGGCACGGTTGTCGGTAGGAGACGATCATTGGCGATGCCGCCTCAATGAAGGAGCATACGAGCCACGTGAGGACTGAGGGAAGGCAGCGCATTTCGAGTGCAGAGGATCTGACGGCGATTTCCCCATCCTCAACTCATCTCACGGCCTAGTCGTCCGGGAGCGGTTTACAGCTACTCACCCCTAGTCCAGGGTTAGTGACCCGACGTTGGCTAATAACTGGTAGTCCGTCTTTGTCTAGGCCGTGGATCGAGGAGGGACGGTGAAGGGAGATTCAGATGGCAGCGGGGAGGGATGATGAGGATACAAGATGCGGGCAGAAAGAGATCGAAGATGCGACGCTTGGGCGTATGATCAGAAGGCGCACGATTGAACTGGAAATTAATTCAGAGGAGAATAGAAGGGATAACATACCGCGATCTCTGGATAATACGAGAGAAAGAGGCACCGTCCGCGGGTAAATGCGGATAGATGTAGGCTTAGCATCTGGAAAGCCAAAGAATATGACGCCGTAGGGTAAGCGGACAATCACTGGGCAGGATGAGGACTTACCCCGACATAGAGTACTAGGACGTTGACCGATATGGATGGCCAGGAAGCTGCGGCGCGCGAGCGGTAAGGACCTTCTTTTGACTTCGTTGCTCATAGCCCACCCTCGTATCCTCTCCATCCACCGCCACCACTTTAATTCGGCATCCCCATATGTATGTAAACATTCTGGAACGGTCAACTTGCGCATCGAGGTGCTCAGAGGATGCTGTTGGAAGTACGGTAAAAAAGTTCACGTGGGCCGGCGAAGAGAATGGTGAATACTCACTCTTGACTGGGGCACGAAAGCACAGTCGGTGGCGAACACAGTACTCAACCACGAGGACAGCCAACACAAGACTAAGAGACAGATAAGCTTAATAGTTCCGGGTTTGGAAAATTGTTCGGACGCACCTCCTGTCCTCGTCCGAGTCGCCGCCTCTACCGGCTCTTCCCGTCCTCTTATTTAATCATCAACCGAAGTCCAGCTGCACGCCAGAGCCGAATGTTGACCACGCGATGTGTCTGAATGTTCTCGAACTTCGCACCGCCGCCCTCTAAGCACCCGTCGCTGTCGTCCAGCAAGTGCCGTTGCAGAGGATGCGATGTTGTTTCCTCCAGAAACGGCGAGGGCGGATGTAGAGACGCCGAGGTCGAAGCCAACACAATCGCCGAGGTCTTCAATCCATGAGCTACGGTTCGTAAGTCAACAAACCTAGTTCGAAAATAAGCCGAACTTACCTCTCACATCACTGGCACTGTTGCTCGAACGCCAACGTCGGCTCGAGTGTCGAGATACAAAGCCTTTGGAATCGCCTAGAACACAAACATGGGTAAGTTGTCGGTCCTCGGGCATAATACGAACGACTTGCCAACGTGTTGAGCCCCTCTGTTCTTCACAGCCCCAATACCGTCCAGCGGAGCCGACCTCTCCCGGCCAACGCTTTGCCTGCCATGCCCAGTGTCGATTCAGACCTAGGATGGGCCAGACGTCTTCTTCCTCCTCATCGACGCATGCCTTGCCCTCTCCTCGATCCAAATTGCGTAACTCGACTTCGTGTGTTGACGTTGACTGGATGGACGACGGGGAAGAGGAGTAGTGAATGACGCGGAGATAAATGGGCGAAAGGTCCTCGGTGTCGGGGGAATATCCTGCGCGATGAGCTGGGGCTTCGAGTGAGGTAGGACAGGATACCCGGGGTCGGAATAGAAGGGGAATTGGTGTGGAGGACGTGCAGGAGCCAGTAAAGACTAGGAATCAGGTAAGGACTCGGATGAGGGGACAAAGTGTCGATTTACGAACCGTGTCGTGGAAAGGCAACCCGTCGACGGCACACAGCCGGCACGTTCTCGAGAGCCCAATGCGCATCATCGGGTTCAGGCACGATATATGCGCGGCGCAGGCAAGAGCAAAGTCGGTGCATAGAACCCTTAGACCTATAGAGCAGTCGAGGACTGAAGGAGAGAGAAGAGAGGGCGGGATCGATCGGTAGATCTGTTGGGGGGACGTGAACGTGTATCTCCACGGCACCGAGCAGTGAATGAGAGAGGGAGTGCGCCGCGGAGGAGAGGCCGATTCATCGGGGTTCGGGATTCGAGATCGACGTCTGTAAGAGGCGCAGGGAGGATGGTCCGAGGATGGGGCGGGTTCGAGTAAGAAGGGCGTGAGATGTCACATTTGTCGACGTCACGCCCCGTTACGCCGAATGAGGTTGCTCTCCAACCTCGATGTCGAGGACTCCCTAATTCACGTTCCAATGCTCTCTTTGTATCGCGAAGAGAAAAAATCCGAGGGTTTTGGTTACGTATCGCTCTTCTTCTCACCTCACTGACGATTTTGCCCGCGTCTCGACACAGAGCGAGCTAATCGATTGATCGACTACACGCTCTCCTCACTCCATCGCCCAACGTCCTTCATGAACAAGAAGCCCAACCCGCTCCACCTTTCAGTACCCGGTACCCATCTTTCTGCTGCAGACATTCACCTATCCTACCCCCGCGACGGAAATCTACCACCGTTTTAGACCGCACCCGAGCCCCTCAATATCTCGCTGATTGCGACACGGAAGGACCCTCTCCGTCCTAGGAACTCTGGGCCATCGCCCAGGTGCCCGCTGTGCATGTTTCTGGACTTTAGCTCAGAACTCTATCACATACTACAAACGATCATTTCGCCCCTCTTTCGACCTTTGTGCGACTTATGTATCTCTCCTCCCATGTTCCGTCTCTCAACACCAACGTCGAAATCGCGCGTAGCATCACTCCTCGCAGGCATGTCCCGAGGCTACGCAATCTTTTCGCGCCATTGCGATAAGGGGATGTGGAACTCTGGTGTCCTGCTTTCATGAGGGAGTGATGCTTCGCTAGCGGTTCTTCGTCGAGGCAGTTCTGGTCCTTTCCCAGAATCAACACCTCCTAACCACGGTCCATTCCCGTCCCATTCGCACCGTCAAATCCATCCCCAACACCTGGCATCGCTCCTCCGGAGCTCTGTCTCTCGACAGCCGATAGGCCATGCATCTGACTGACTCGTTGGGGCCAATTCGCTGTCGTCAGATATCCGAGTCTGAAGGAACGATGCCACGAGTGAGTCGTTTTTGTCCGCGATGGTAGGATGTGCTTCTCACCGCAAAACATGGGCCAATAGCCAATGGGATTGTCCTACCTTCTGCACCTCCGCCATGAAATTGTGTTCACATCGGCGTTCGCTTCGGCCCTACGTTCTTAAGCTACACCATAGGACGTACAATCCTTGCCCTCGACCATACTATATGCCTGGGAATTCACCAATCGAGAGGCGAATACACTGTCAACTTCATGGCGACCGACACGGTGAATACTTGAGCGAAATATCTCCATGAAGATATAAGGGCTGAAACTCGGCCTCCAAATTCCAGTCATTTCGTAGCCGCGATGTTGACGTCTATTTTTGACCCCGAGACTGTATCCTACTTTGTGGCAGATATATACAGGTTTCCAGGGCCCAAGAAGTATGCAATTATATTGTGTCCTCCATATTCCGCTGTCGCGGAACGCACGGATGGCAAATTATAGAAAAAGTTCCATTGACCGTTCAAAATTTGAATTTGCAACTGCGTTCAGAGCGACCGGGAGTCCCGGACTAAGAAGGATTGCAACCATAAAGATAAAATAGTTCGGGAACAGAACCAGCAAGGAGAAGAATGAAATATTGTACCAATGACGACGTCGACGAGACGTACTTCGCAGCACCAGATGGCACACAAATTCTTAGAGCGGGCTGGATACTTTGACCACCATAAGCACCTGATCTTTCCTCCAGATTCTAATGTAGAGAATACTGAAGGACAAGATCCGCTCAGAGACGTTTGGCCCCATCGTGTGATGCTAGATTGTCATAGTCGCCGACTGGTGTACGCGATGGATTGGGGAGGAAAGTCAGGGAAGAGAAAGGGTTTGGAACAAGCCTCAACGGTAGGACGAGTTGTACCGGAACGGGCGCGGGCGCGACGCAGATAAAAGAAGGGAGGAATGATACACAGTCTGGGATGTCGACACTGGTGCCATGGAGGTCTGAATTCCAGAGAGACACCGAGCAGGCCTCGAGCAGGGCATCGCCATCGGACCCGGCTGGACCAGAGAAGGCGCACATTCCGTATCCGCAGCATCTGCGCATAGGATTGAGTGGATTCTCTGTAGAACGAGTCTTTCAGCGATGCCGCGCATGGGCGGGTTAGTATGGCGTATATCGGTCGGGCAGGAGGTGGTCGTTGGCGATGTTGGGATAGGGAAGGATTGCCAGGCGCCGGCTCGAAAAGGTGGGTACCAGTTGACATTTCCAACGTCAAGATTGGATGATGGCAGAAGAACCGAATTCCTCATTCTCGGATACGTCCACGGCCATCAAGGTCAAAGGGATAGCACAGTTATGGGTCCCCTGCGCCAACGACGTGTGGACGAAGACGGACCGATAGCTGACATTCCTTGCTCCACTAGGCCGTGGATACACAGAAGGAACGGTAGTTCGGCCACATTGCGAGTAACAGAAGTAGCAGATGTATCCGTTGGCGGACGACGAAGGGGGGAGCAGAGGGTGTTAGACGAGCTGGTGGGGCTAGGAAGGGATGGAAGCGAGAGACAAGTCGGTGAAGACGGACCGAGCCAGGGGAGATGAGACAGATCGGCAAGGCTATCGACGAGGCGAGCACCATAGAGAGGTAGAGGGCAGATGGGATGAGTCGATCGAGCTGCGATCTCTAGATCTGTGGAGAGATGGTGGGTGGTGGACTGGTAGGCAAGAGGCGGCAGAATGAGTGAGGGCGGCCAATGCAGGACACTGCGCCTGACATCCGAGATCGGCGCAAGTCGTAGATCGGGAATGGTCCGAGGACATAGGAGAAAGAGTTATGGAGGAAGCCCCAGTCGACGTCGACGTCGTAGGTCAAGTTGAAGATGCCTGTGACGTGAGCACGAGGGGCTTCCTCCTTGCCTGACATTTATCGGACCGACCTGCTCCACGGCTTACCTTCTGGCCACTATCTGATCGTGGCAGAGTGAACACGCGAGAAGGATGCTTATGATGCTCAAGTCGAAAATTGAGATAACTTATAAGTAAAGCTAATCGTCAAACTTTGCATCCATGCAAGAGTTCATGCAAAGATTGCCCGAAATTTCGAAATTATCTCCGGTGCTCTCAGGGAATTATATTTAAGGCCCTATATTTCCCAGAGGTTATATCCTGAGGCAAACCTGTAAATTCCAGCGAGCTATGGAATGTAACGCAGAGGGAAATGAGAGTGTTTAACCCACCTCTTGATAGAGCAAATAATATTAGACGCGGCTCAATATATGGATCCGGATGAGAGATTTGGACTCGCGATCCAACGGTATCATGCTGGATGTAAGCTCTACCCCACCCGCGCTGCTATCCCATCTGGAACGATTTCCTCCACGTAGATTTCTAATGATTGAACCCTTCCCGACAAACAGCTCGGAGCCGTGCTCAGCGCGTGTCGAACGATTCATCCCCAGGAACGACGCCATAAGCACGAGTAGAGATCTGGATACTGCGAATGCGTAGAACATCAAGAAGCACGATGTTGGGCAAAGGAAACAGGAAAATTTTCCAGAACCGAGAGCTCGAAATATAGCATCAGAGAATAGGTTGAAGAAAGTGTACTCGGGATTCAAGAAGACCTTGCTCTCCCGAGCTCCTCTCCGGGTTCGCTTGCGAACAGGGAAGAGAGATGACACACTCTGAGAGATTCAGTACCATATTCTGATGCTAGACACCACGCTCGGCACCTGGGTGCTTGATAAATTAAAGCCCAATACATATAAACGCCAGCCCGTGTAGTGAAGATGGTGTAAGTGCAGTGAGGTCCGGTGGTAGCTGGTACCAACTCGAGTAATTTGATAAGAATGACGTATCGGTACGTCGTGTCAATCGTCCACCCGTGGTTGAGCAATGCATAACGAACAGACGGCGATCTTCAACCGAGGGACCTCAGCTCACATTTGTAGCGCACGAAAAGGTGATCGAGTGCCGTCTCAGTAGCCAGCCAGCCTTCGGTCATGCCTTGCTCGCTTGCTAATCGATTGATCGGTACGATAGGGAGAAAGTGAAATATGCCCACTCGGTGCGGACGGTCGAGAACGTCGCGAGGGCGAGACAGACCCACGTTACTTGTGGTGTATAGAAGTCATCGTGGGTATACCTCCCCATCCTGGTGTGAGACCACGGCTGGAACAGGAAAAAACTTTCCAACCAGCTATTGGCCGCTTAGCCCACGAACTGTGAGCGTATACGTGCCAATCGCTGATCGTTTTGTAGCTTCCCGGCCGTGGTCACAGGGACAGGGGGTAGGTATATCGCCGTCGATGCTAGCACGAAAGTCGATAGGTGGTAGAGGACGGGCGGAAGCGACTGTGATCGGGCAAGCGGCAGGGCAAGAGAAGTCGATGGTCCCGGCTGCGATGGAGGACAATGACGTGAGATCGACGAACAAAGAGATATGAGCAGATCGTCCCTTCTCGCAAGAGCTGGTGAGACATCACGGATAGTGCAAGGAGGACGAGATCAGCGGGATCTTGTGGGGAAGGGGAGCAGTACACGCACGTTTCGAAGAGGAGGCAGGAAGGGGCATCCGTCGCCTGCTACGCCCGATCATGAAGATCGACGCAAGTTATCGGCAGCCAGATGGCCCTCGGAAAGCAGAAACAGGTCTGGAGGGAGCCTAATGTCGGTTGGTCGTGGGCGTCAGTGAAGAAGAAGGGTGTGACGTGTGGTGGTGCGAGTTTTCGAATGCCAGGAAGACCTCGGGCCGACAAGCCGTTTATCTTTCTTCATATGCTCGAAAACAGCCTACAATAGCGAAGCGTTCGATAAAACGCGGACACAGTAGGGCCACAAGTGGCGGCTCCGAGTCTGAGAGAACATTGAACGGTGCAGTCTCTTGATAGACGTGATCATGACGAGTTTGGCAAAAATATAGGAAGCGCAGAATCATACAAAAGCGTAATTCGCAATTCGAGGTTGGATCGGCCTCGGGGGATTCGACTTCGATGCCGAATGCTCGACGTGTGGCAGGACATGGAACCTGTTAATGCATGCTATATCACCGATAGAACGGCACCAACATTCAGAGAGCGCACCTTGTACATCTCCTGCAATATGCACAGGAGTGGTCGGTGGGCTTTCGGTGGTATGGTTGAACCGTGCCGTCGGTGATAACGAAGCATACACAGAGAGCGTGAAGGAAGGCTAATGCTGCGCGCTAAATGAAATTATAGATGCTTGTTGAGTTTGTCCAGGGAACCAGGTACGTAGGGCGCGGGAGACCGCCACAGGTAGGGCCATTGTCTGGAACAGAGTAGAATCAAGGCTTGAGAAGGGCTCAAGGGCTGGAAGCACCCTTGAATCGGCCCTACTTGAGGGTCGAAAGGGATAACCACTCGGATAAACAGAGCCGCCGTGTGACGCTGCGCTTCGCAGAACATCCGACCTGAATATTTCGAGAACCAGTATGATGCGTGGAAAGGTGTACGAAGGGTGTAGCCCCAGCGTTGAAGTTGGATTTCAGATCACGATGAAACATTGCAGTGCCGCATTCGTGCCTCAGCCAGAGAAATAAGTCTCGCAATCGGTCGTCTTCGAGGGAGGCATCGCCCAAGTCAGGAGGCATTTATTCATGAGAGTACCCTTGTGCCGTTTCTGCGACGTCTGCAGAATCGATTAAGTCGGTACTCAGTGCTTGACAGGTTCGGCGACGCCTATCTCGTCGGAATTGAAATCGAAATCGTAGGAGGTGGAGTGGTTGCGAGGCGGGATCGATGGCGATTAGCCCAGTGCGCATGATTGCAAAGAAAGAGGCTTAGGCAAAGAAAGGCCCACGTGCAGTATGGCGAATGTGCACGATGACAACGAGAAGCGCTCACCGGTACCAGCCATCCATCACATTACCCAATCTCCAGTTCGAAAATCCTCACATCCTCAACTGGGAGGACGAGTTAATCATCGAACCGCCTGCCCAAGGATCTATGCACTAGGGTAGGTCAATTGATGAAGTTCCTCAAAGGCCGAGGATGTGGGGACAATGAAGATCAGACTGCAGGCTGCAGTGGGAATCGGCGGACGGGAGGGGAGAGTGGGGGAAATAATCCGACCAGGTCAGGATCTTCGACAGATTGGCGGGTGTGGCTGTCTAGCGAGCTTCGTCATTGAAGAGAAAAGCAGGTTGAGATCGAGAGATCCGACACAAAGGGGATCCCCAAGAACGCCGAGGGGACGAGTGAAGGAGGCGCGAAGTTAGGCACGATCGTCGAGATCGGGGCCATCCGAGTGTCCGAGGACGATCTGAGGAGATGACTGGGGGAGATCTGGCGAGGCTGAAGGCGACAGTCGACGTCGACGTCAAGAAGGAAGAGGCGTGTGACGCGTGTTGAAAATTCTCGATCGATCTCGGGCCGGCAAGCCGCGTATCTTATCTATCGAGTCCTTCCTGGCCGTCTATCTTCGCTGCCCTCCATGAATAACTTAAGAGACTTTCCTGCAGAAAGCTTGATATTACGAAACATATTGTAGTGCTATGGTGTATAGTCTCGGAACTTCAAATTTTAATTGACCAAGACCATCATCCGGCAAGTAACAAGGCCTTCAAGACCACATGGATTTACACCAACTACACAATGCATAGAGGTAGGGAAACAAGGGCGGGCACCAGGCTACAGGGCATGAAACATACGTAAGTGCCTTCCCTCAAATTCGGTTGACATCGACTTACCCGTCCCCACTCTCGTAGATTTTGCCCTTTGCCGCCACCTGTAAGCCCTCGATTCTTGATAAAAAGTATCGGTACCCATTATTGCTAATGCGCGATTGGGAAACGGAGGCTGAACGTCGGGCCAATGCCATCAAATACCTCAATGGTCAACAAGAACAACATTAAGTAAGATACAGGTAAATTCGCATGAAGTAAGTGCCATATTAATTTAGATGAAGTGCTCGAGCGCTTCAACTTCGCGCTAAGACCCTTCAGGTCCAGCCGTCATCGGAACTTTTGTCAACAGCAGTGAGCAGAGAGATATCAAAAGTCGAGGACGAAGAATACGGCGGTGGCGGTATGCTAAAGGGTCCCGTCGTTCAGCTCGTTTATACTTCCGAGAACAGACATAACTCACCTTTTGCGCGAATCTCGAGCTATGGGGCCATTAAGAGCCCGTCCTTCGTGCCTACAAGACCTCTGAGGCGAGACACTCGAGACGGTAAGATGTCAACGATTCGGGCAGAACGAACAATAAGAAGAGGCAACACCAACGACGTAACGACGTAGTAGCATCGCCAGATGGAACCCAAATACTCATCAGAGTGGGCTGACGGATTGAGAAGACCCAAACCGCCGATATTTCTCTCCTCCTCGGCTAAGCGAGGACTGGAGCAAGAAAGCCCGCTCTGAGAGATTTGACGCCACCGCGCAATGCTAGATGTCGTACCGAAGTATCGGTGTGCAATATGGTCTTGGTGCGAAAGAAGGATGCCTGCAGCGAGATTCCATAAACAGAAAATAGAGATAAAACACTTCTTTCCAGTCGTTCATTTTGGCGGAAGCGGATGAACTCTCGGCGGCCTTCGACACTCATGGGTGCCCTATCAGAAGGGTAATACGCTGGGGCGTGAAGGTTTGTAGAGCGAAACGAGTCGCTGGCGTAAAGAGTGGAAACACGAACGCAGATGCGAAGCACCCATGCTCAAGCTCAAGCATGACATCGCCATTCGGCCAATCTACCAGGGAAAGCGGGATGCACCGCGCACGATCGTCGAGATCGATGCAGATAATCGGCAGGTAGACGATACTAGGAGAGCAGAAAGGGGTCTGGAGGAAGCCGTCCAGCGGTGGTGTAAGATCGCAATACCGTGGTTATAGAAGAATAACAGAAGATAGGACGAAGGAGTAGGATGAATAAAACGAGTCATCCTGCATTTCAAGAATTGCCACATCCTACGCTGGGACAAGGAAAGACCAATATCGTCGAACCCTCAGCCCAACTATCTGTGCGTCGAGTCAAGTCGAACGATGAAATGTCCTACCCAGTCAAGATGCGGGGAAAACGAAAAGGCTGCCGAATAATGGGCTATGAAAGTTGGACTACGGGTGGATTGGTGTATGATATGGATAGGGAGCAGAGGGATTGCGGGAAGTGAGGGATGGAAGGCGAGAAACAGTAATAGAATCTGGGCGAGCAGGACAGGATCCTCGACAGGTCGGCGCGTGTGGTCGGGCGGGAAGAAGTGTTCCGGAGGCAGGATGAGATCTCTCGATCTGACACGAGAGGAGGGATTTCCAACGAGATCGCCGAGGAGAGGAGCGAAGAGGATACGATGCCAGGTGTGATCGTCGAGATCGGCGCAGTCTGTCTGTCCGAGGACGATCTGAGGACATGGCTGGAGGCAGTCTGGTGACACTGAGACGACAGTCGACGTCGATGTTAAAGAGGAAGATTGCGTGGCACGACTTCTAAAAATTCGACGTGCTCGGGCCATGAAGCCCTTTATCTTATCTCTCCGGAGCTCTCTTCGGGACCTGTGGCTACAGGGCATCAGCGCTTCAGCGCTTCACCTTCTACTCTACCTGGGTTCGAAAGGGCGATACTTGCACTTATAAATACATATCGCAGTTCCTATATTGTTTATAGAGAAGAAATACGGGATCTTTCTGACTTGTAAATCGACGGTAGAGTAGTTCGCGATGACTAGATTTGAATATTAGGGACAGCGGGTAGAAGGCAACGAAGAATTAATCAAAGCTGAGTGAACGCGTACCTTCTCTATCTCACGTATTGGCACCCAAACAGTTCAATTGCTGAACGAAGTCCATACACAATTATCAATCTTCTGGAGGAATTGTAGAATGATCCAGGCGCCAGTAGTTATGATTCATGCATAAGGCGTAAATATACTTTCCGCAGATAGTTTCCTTTACAAACACTTGAAAGCCACCAACTGAATATATGTATCAATTCTGCGAATTAGGAGAGGCATATCGCCACTCCCAATCTCGAGCTTTGAACAGCGTTGTTGCCAAACAAGTGTTTGTGGGAGCCGGATGACGCAGTGTAATGGCCTATACGAGGCGACGTCTGTGAAATCGAAGGAGGATAGATAACGAAATAGTCGATGGTGTCAGCGTGAATGAAAGAGTGCACCGCATCACGAGTGGTCCACCGCGTAGGACCGAGGAGGCCGTGAGAGTACAGATTGCGAAAGGGAAGGAAGTCACAGAAGCTGTCATGAGAGAAGATGACACCGACGCCTCCTCGTGTAGGCTGCATCGCTGACAGTTTCATTCCAAGAGTCTTAGAGCGACCAGCCGCATCACCACCGTCATCTGCGATGGAGTGCTGGTGTGGATTCTCGATCCCAGAATAGCTATCAGCGATGGAATCGCAAGAGTTGAGGATAAAGCTACGAGTCAGGATTTGTGTGCATCGGTGTCTTATTCCGTACTTTGTACCATGACTGTGACAGAGATAGGGTTTGGTGAAAGGGAACGCATCGAGCAGAGCAAAGACGGAACGACAGGCATGACTGATGACAACAACAACAACAACAACAACACGACGGCGAGGCAAAGGAAAGGCAGATTTAAGCCGCCAGGCCTCTCGTTTCGCCCGTTCAACGTCAGCTGTGCCGATGCTAATGTGTATCGTAGGACGGTGCAGATCGTTGGCAAGAATGACGAATAAATCAGGCGAGAATGATGGAGACGATACCGCAATGGGCAGAGGTTGAGCCTATAATGAGGACCTGTGTACGACATCACATACACGTGTCCCAACCAGAAGCGCGAGGTACGCACCCGTTCACACAGACATTTGCGGGTAGGGTATCGGGAGAGGCCGCGACTGAGCGAAGTCGACGTCAGATATCCAGTACTCATCGATGGGAAAGAAATAGTCGGGTGACGCACGATAAGGAGTGTTTGGTGGAATAGAGAACGCCCGTCGAATCGATGAAGTGTTCGGCGAGAGAGGAACAGGACGATAGGACAGGTGGGGACGTAGAGGGGAGGGGAGAGGCTATAGAGGACACACGAAGTCGACGTCGAAGAGGAAGATGCATGCGACACGCGGATGGGGTGTGGCATGGTGATAGACCACGGGCCGCTGAGCCGTTATCTAATCTCCGGAATATTACCTCTGCCCATACATTGAGCTCAAAGTCTTGGATCTATCCCTGACTTTTGTCAATAGAAAGTAACTGTAGCAAATGATTTGATTTGCTCATAAAGGTGAACAAGAATCAATGTTATGACTTGGAGACCGCCGAATTTCCCATGCCAGACCATAAGTTTCGAAAATAGGGTCGCAAATGACGAACGAGCATGACTAGAAAATTCAAAAGCCCTGTTGGTAACTCTGTACCTGTATCCTTCGCGGACTGTTTCGGCGAGATATGCAAGAACAGCGGCAGTGAACTGCAAGGCAATGAAAATATACAGTATAGGACCGAAGGGGTCTGTTGCCGAAGCTCCGGGAGAACAAGGGAACTATGACACATGAATAGGCGCAAAGTGTTAGAGATACGGACGGGAGACAGGAGATACCCGAGTATCTCAAGGACAACGCCTCTCGCAGACGCCATCGTCGAGATTGGCGCCACAATGGCCAGGACCCAGCAGAGTCACTCACGCAAAATGCAAAAAAATGGTGGTGTCCTCAAACGAGTGCCGAATCTCGGCGATGGAATTCCCTTAGAGAGCGGTATGAAACATTAATATAAAGGTACGAGTGAGAGGAAAAGTACGAAATGAAAGTCAAGAGGGGGGCGAGAGAAAGTACCCTCCGATACCCGGTCTCTGGATCACAAATGAGGCACAAGAGCTCTGAGTCCATCGCAGTGCCAGACGAAAGTAGGACGGTAACTGACTGTTACTTCTTCCCTCCTGACGCGATTCTTCTAGTCTCTCGTGACTGTGGCCGTTCGTAGTCGTTCGATGAAACGAGATAGATGAAAGACGATGTGGTGGATAGATTTCGGGAAAGCGGTGGATGAGAGGCATTGTGATGAAAGCAGACGGGAGAAAAGAGCTAGTAGCGACCTGCAAGTTGTCCTATGTGCACGAAGATTGAGGATCGGAGATCGTGTCCGGAAGTGCAGGCAGAGAAAGCCTGTTGATAGAGAAATATCAAGAGTCGAAATATGGCAAACAGATGTTGAGGAGGCGCAAAAGTGTGAGGTGTTGACGAGGAGAGACGAACTATCGCAAAGTAATTGAGACGACGAGACGAAATTGTGCATTTGTATGTCGAAAGAATTTCATATGCCCACCTGTTAGACCTTGGTGCATCTGAACTGGCAAATCGGAAGAAATGGAGACCTTCCACCATGAGGATGTCTGCGAGTGGGCCATAGATTCGTCTTCGGATTCATGGTGTTGACAGTAGATCTGAGGAGATCGAGGACAGCAAACGAGAGATTGAATGCTTTGAGGCATGTCCCGTTCATAGATATTCCGGCGATCCGATAGATCATGGAGGACAGACGCAGATTAAACGAGAACGACATGAGGGACCTAACAGAAAAGTAGGTTGAGTAATTGGGTATTTGAAATCGTGGGCTGTATTCGCAGAGATGCGGTCTGCTGACGATAGACAAGCTATGAAGTGCGTACCGGAACATCAGGGAGGAGACGGCAGGCTGGTGAGCACGCACGACATACGCGTAATCTCCGGGTCTCAGCGCCTTTCCACACACTGATCTTGCGGAGATACAGCCAGGTCTGTCTACTCGATAGGCATTAAATGCTGTGCTTTCAGTGTGAGGTTAGAACCAGCCGCGGGTAGAATGGCAGGTGTCGACGCTCGAGAGGGGTGGATAGGACATGGATGTTGGGAACGAGATGGCTCGACGGTTCGCTTCTTAAGTACGTCAGAGTCGTTCGGCATCGGGCAACGGACCGACGTCGCTGGAGGAACTTTTAGATGATGAACAATGAGAACCAACAAACTAACGCACCTCGGCCAATACCCACAACCTCCTTCGCAACCTCTGACTACTCACGTCGCTCGCACTTCGTCACCACCAACCGGTAGCGCTTCAACGGGCAGAATTCTTATGTATGGGCAGCTTGAGGAAGAAAGTGGTGGGATGGTAGGCCGGAGGCGATTTGCCGAAGCTCGATGGTCAAGTTTGAGAGGGAGGGCGTAATCTTTGCATGCGTGTGGCGTCGAGGCGTGCGGTATACCTAGAATAGAGGATGCCGTTGGAAACAGAATGAAGGGTCGAAACGAACGCGACTTACCAGGATAACACATACTTTGGATTATCCGTCATCCTAGCGTTCTCTCTCTAGTACTTAGAAGGGTTGAAGATGGGTGCTTACGTAGCTACTCGATCATTTAGAGTAGCGCTACATGAGTGGAGAAGGTGAGTAAAGAAAGGAGACATACCAGCACTCATAGCTAACGGTGCGAGCTCGTCTGTCGGGCTTTTCTTCGCTTCCCAAAAGCCGCGATCTTCATGTTATTCGCGTGCAGCACCCACAATGCTAGTTAAATCTTGAATTCGAGTCGTCTTTCCTCAAATAGGAAGAGCGTGGGTCCAGCAACTAAATAACGACCTCAATGGGCAAATAAGAGCGCGATGAATCAAAAAACGGACCTCGTTGCAGGCTTGCGCAGTCTTCCTCAGCCCTAAACTCGAACCTTCATGGCGCAGGGTGGTCCCTGCCTGCTGTGGGGCGTTTGAACCTCGAGAAAAAGGCGACAGCAATCGGCTAAAAGCGGGCCTGTCGATGCCTGTCGAATCGGAATTGCCGAATCGTCGCAATATGTCTCAAAGAAAGACATATAAGCATCGTGCACGACCGGCGTTAAATCACTTACGAATCGTGGTGGTGGTCAACGAGCAAGGAAGCGAGGACCGCTGTTTGAATAGTAGCACAGCCACGGACAAATGTGCGATCGTACAGTGCAGAGAGCTCAGAGCCCGGCTCCAACTACGAGCGAGTCGTCAAGAGTTAGAGTACTCCTTCAAGATTATGGACGGGCACAGACTTACCTTCAAAACCTTATGTGCGCTACGGCGTCATTTTTGAACCCAAATGGACATATTCAAACCTGGGGCCGAGGGGCGTCGGTACAGGAAATGTTTGAGACCTTGCAGCGGCGGAGAGTGTGGTTCAGGATGAGAGAAGGGAGGCATCTTTTTGGTGAAATGGAAGGCGAACACGAAGGAGGGCGTTCACCTTCTAAGATTGGGTGGATACGCGACGCGATGAGGAGGGCAGGTAAAACGTGGATGGGACGTGGGGAGAAGTGGGACGTAGCTGGAAGAAGAATGAGACGACGAAACAAGTAACGTAAAGGAACAAACGTACTTAGACATTCCCAGCGAGCTCCTACACGAAGCTCCATTGCCTTACTGCCCGGCGCATCTTCTCCGCACTTCCGCCATTGTTGATGTGCAATCGGAGATCTTGCGTCACTGTCTTCAGCTGCGAGGAATGTCAGAGTGCGATGGAGGTGTTCCACGGCCGTTGGAATATGGCTTTCAAGGGCGGACTCAGAGTTCTTGAATGTGCACGATGTGGAAAGGGACATTTAGCCTCAAGTAAAGCCTAAAGAAGATGGCCAACATCACGCAAGATCGAAAAGTGGACGTACATACCCTCCACACACGCAACGAACGCGAGCTCATGGGGGCCTTCCCGGGGGACTCCTCGTACATGAGACATTCACCCATCATCCTAGTCGTGGCTATATGTTTGCCTCGTAGCTATAGCGTCGAATTCGTATTGTCGAAAGTCGAAGAGGAAGGCGGGATGAAGTGTCGATTGAGGTTAACGTCGACGAAATATGCGGGCAGCTCAAAAGCTAGAATGAGGTCATAGAGCAAGTAAGGGCTCGAGAAGAATAAGATATTACCTTGTCACAACCATGTTTAGCTAATCTTTAGGGGCAGACACGAAATATTCCTCCTAAAAGATGGGGTAGCTCGCCACGGGTGACAGGGACCATAGCCTCGAAGAAAGCCTGTCGAAGTAGGCCAGCACTGAAGCTAGATGTGAATGTAGCATAGGAGGTGAGTTACAGCGAGTAACGCACCTATGATTCAAGGAAAAATGAGCACGGAACATAGTCGGCGACAAATCGCTTACGGATCATGGTGGTGGTTGGCGATGAAGAGAGAAAGCGCCCGTGGGAGCCGCTGATCAACAGAGGCACAGCCACGGGTCAACATACGAGATGACGAGTTGGAGCAGTCGCGCGTCAACGAAGTCGATATCGCCCTTTGCAGCATTTACGATAAAGGTCTTGCCATAGTTCAATGTAGGGGAAGACAGTGATTACCCAATTTATAAGTCCTAGCCCACAAATATTTAAACAGACCACAGAGTTGAACTGTTTTCGACTAGAGCGGAAGGGGAGAAAAATGAGCTTCAAGTTCACTTTAAGGAACCGTCGAGACCGTAACTCTCTCTCTAAGCCCACAGATATGTCATGACCTGCACTTCCTCTCTCATTTTCGAACATTTCCGTCCAGGAAGTTGATGCAGCCTTTCAATCTCACAATTAACCGGGTTTCTGGTCGCCTCTTAAGCGTGATTCGAAGCCGAACGCAGACTTCGAGGTGCTCTTCCAACCAAGCTGCGCCTCTCCTCCGATCATTTATGTTGCCTCTGTGGTGGGCCTGAAAAAGTCTTTGCATAAAATGAATGTCGGTTGATACAATTCGTGACCACCCTGTACGCCGTGGGCTGTTGTCGAGAGCTTGAAAATGGTATCCATATAGATTTCTCCCCACGCAGAGTATATAGGGACTTGCGAGAACCTTTAGAGAGACCTTCACTGGTCGCGCCCTCACGTGTAGGGTCTTCGTGGGAAAGAAGGTCGAACTTCATTGTGGGCGCTTGAGCGTCAAAGTTCTTATCGATTGATCCAATCTCAAAGTTTCCTTCGAAATTTTGTACCATCTATTCGCTCAATTACCTTCTTGAACTGCGCTATGTCTTCTTCAAAGGCCATCGGCATCGATCTTGGCACATCATATTCGTAAGTTATACCTAGCTTCCAGTCGTCGAGTCACCAAATAAACCCGTCTCCGATTTGTAGCAGCGTCGCTGTCTGGAAGAATGATAGATGCGAAATTATAAAAAATAATGAAGGAAACGGGACAACACCCTCTTATATTGCTTTCTCTGATGATGGGCGTCTGTTTGGCGAGGCCGCCAAAGCCCAAGTGGTGATGAACCCCAGCAACACGTATGCTCAACTTGTCTACAGTTCAAGCTGTCTTTTAAATGGCGTTTCTAGTGTCTTCAACGTCATGCGACTTCTCGGTCAGAAGTACGACAGCTATGAAGTACAGTACAATATGAAGTACTTTCCTTTTCAAGTCTTAAATCGCGGTGGTCGGCCTATAGTTGCAGTCCAACACCTCGGGGAGAAAAGGGAATTGGTATGATTTTCGTGACTCCTATTACCACACGAAGCTCATATCGTTTATCTCACAGCATACAGAACAAGTATTATCTATGATCCTGGAGAACATGAAGAGAAGAGCCGAGGTTTACCTCGGATCAGTGGTCTCCAACGCTGTTGTCAGCGTCCCGGCCATGTTCAATGATTCTCAACGTCAAGCCATTAGAGACGCGGGAACTATTGGTGGATTGAACGTTCTCAGAATAATCTCGCATCCTGTCAATGCCGCTATGACTTACGGTATGCAGACAAGCATTCCTGAGGAGTTCAATATCCTCGTGTTCGACCTTGGAGGAGGAACTTGCGATGTTGCCATCTTGACTATTGAGGAGGGTATCCATGAGGTCAAGGCAATCGCTGGCGATACACATCTTGGTGGCGAGGATTTTGATAATCGGCTCGTCAGTCACTTCATCGAAGAGTTTAAGCAGGTGAATAAGAAGGGTAAGTTTGTGGATTCTATATTAGCATCATGTATAGACTGAGACGTCCTTTATTCCTCAGATATCTCCTCGAGTCCACGGGCCGTCCTCCGTCTACGTATGGCTTGTGAACGTGCCAAATGCGACCTATCCTTCTCCACGGTGGTCAAAATTGAGATCAAGTCATTGTTTGAGGGTATTGACTTCCACACCTGGCTCACTCGGTCCACCTTCGAGACATTGTGCAACGGTCTCTTTAATCGCGTCCTTGACCCCATCAAGCAAGCCCTCGAAGACGTCGGGATGAACAAGTCCAACATCCACGAGATCATCCTCGTTGGTGGTTCGACCCGCATACCTCGCATCGTTGAACTTATTTCCGACTTCTTCAACGGCAAAAAGCCCAACCTAAGTCTCAACCCCGACGAGACTGTCGCCTGCGGTGCTGCTATCCAGGCCGCGATCCTTTCTGGGGACACGTCTGAGAAGACCCAAGAATTCCTCCTTCTCGATGTTGCTCCTTTGAGTCTCGGTATAAGCATCGTCGCTAAAAGCCCTACATTCTCTGGTCTTTCAGACGACATGGAGACGACTTTGGTCAATACCCCTTTTTCACTTGGTGTCAAGACAGCCGGCGACGTCGTTACTTCTATTATAAAGTGCAAGACCAAAACTCCGGCCATCCGATCAGAGCTATTTTCCACTTATTCCGATAACCAACAGAATGTCTCTATCTCAGTCTATGAAGGTGAACGCGCAAGGATAAAAGACAACCAATTTCTGGGTGGATTTCAACTCAGGGACATCTCCCCCGCTCCTCGCGGTGTCCCCCGAATCGAGGTTACCTTTGAATTTCACGCCAACAGTATCCTCAGGGTAATGGCCTGCAACAAAACCGCCAGCAAGTACTCGGCATTGAGCAAAGTCTTCCTTATTCCACGTCACCCAAACGCACTTGGCGAGAAAATTGCAGAAGAAACGAAGCAGTACAAGGTGGAGGATGAGGCTTTTCTCGCTCAGAACGCCCTCAGATTGTATGCATCAGACATACGCAGTACTTCCGAGCGGCTCGACACTGCGGTCAAAGAGGCACTGATGGTTCTTCACAGTGGAGGAGAGGCTTCGGAGCCGTTCGATGACGCACAGACAAGGCTTAGGGGTGTTGTGAACGACATCACAGAGAAGCTGTCTCTCAGCGCGGTTCGTCAATTTCGAGGTTTCCTTTGTGCAGAATAAGACAAGAACGATTTGTACCGAGAAAGTGTTGGCTGGCTTTTATTACCCTCTCGTATCTCTTCTCCCGGCTTCGTCTAGTTCCGTGAGTCGTACACAATATGATAGAATCGTTGCCTTTCATCGTGCGAGTAAGTTGAAAGAGGGTTCGATAATGGATCAACAATTGAAAGTCTGTAGCGCTGAGTGCTTGCTGGTGATAATGAAGTAATTTATGTCACCCCGACGTTTGGGATAATCCTGACAAGGCTATCAGTGCGCGCAGAAACAGAGAAACTCGCTCGTAGATGCAAATGGAGTTCATTGCCCTCTGTCCGTGTACGAAACGAACCCAAGGTAGGCACAAATTGACCCACCACATAGGCATTTGAATACGAGCAGCCCACACACGGAATACACGATCCATCCATATTATGTGCAACCGACAACTAGGTGGTCCAGGCACCGCGACGAATGAAATAGTAAGCGCTAGGCCCGACCTGGATGAGGGGGAATAATAAGCAGCATCGGTGGTGGGTCGTGGATAGTGTACCGGACACAGGATGAAGAGAGAAACAATTGAAAGAAGCTGATTGGCAAGTAGGAAGCATAAAGACCCAGAAGCAGGCAGCGAAGTATGAATGATGGGTGAGTTGGGCACTCAAGCGGCCATTGGGATCCAAGATTATGACCGCCAGCCCCGATGTTATTCAAAACCGAACACCCCACATCCGCACCGACAGACACGCATTATCGAAATACGACCAGTCAAGTGCAGAGGTAAGACAACAGCGGCGGCGCTGGCGGGTTGTGGTCTCATGATCCGCTATGGGTAGTTTCGTGCGAGAGGAGAGTGGGCTCAGGAAATAAGAGAGAGAGAGAGAAAGAGAAAAAGGCGAAGGACTCGAAGATGAGAGTTCAACATCCACAGAGCAAAAGAAAAAACTGCGTGCGAACAGAGGAGAAAATGGGAGGAGAGGAGAGGGCCTACCAGCGCATCAATGTCCTGAAAAAGACGGAAAAGCGAAGAAGAGAAAAAGAGAGACGATGCGATGCACGGACGTACCGTACCGAGGCGTGCCCGAGGCGATGAACCGTTTCAGTTTCAGGTCGATAGATCTTCTTTCCTCCCTCTCGGAAAACATAATTCTTCTCTCCATTCGCGGACGCTCGTGGGAGACAGCATCGAATTGGAGGCTTTCGCGCATCTGTTTTGGAGGTGGAAGATGAACATGAGGTAATAGAAGGATGGAAGTGGGAAAGATGATGGAAGTGAGAAGGAGTACGGGTAGACGAATGGGAAGGAAGGACGGAAGGAAGACGCGTATACGTACTATATGGAAGGCGCCCGGGAGCCGGGAGAGAGGAGCATGAATCCGATGAGAGCGTGAAAGGGCTGTGGATATGTAATTTAAAGTGATAAGTACTAAGTAGGGAAAGAACGTTTACTTACTTACAAGATGAGGGATCTGCTGGATTCGAGGCGGTGGTTCAGATGACGGTGAACACGGAACATGGTGAGTCCAACGAACAGAGTTGGAACTTGGAGCGGATGCGATCTACGAGAAAGAGAAAGAGTGTAGAGGTGCTAGTATGGGCATGGAATGAAGAGACGGGAGGAAACCTCTAAGGTTGACGGAAGGAGTTGTGTAAAGGCGAGTACGGACGTATTGTCCTTGAACGATCCAGCTACGAAAATATTAATCAGGGATGTGGTAAAGGGATAGTCGTCATGAGAGAGGTCGCAGATGCAGACGATGATGGAGAGATGGAACGAAGGAGGAAAAGAAGAGTTGAGTAGTGGGCACGAGGACGGGGACGAAACGAAGGTTCATTCGCGTGAGATGAGATAAGCCAGCATAGCGCACGCATGCATATTCAATCATGACCCACGACACGCGCACTGCGGTCCGCCAGTCCCCGAATCCATGACATACGAACTCAAAGGAGGAATGACCACATAAGCGAATCGGCGAGAAACCCCGAGAAGGCCTCACACGCATTGGCATTCACGACCCATTTGCCTACTATAACCATCAGACAACTAGGCGGCCATGAAGGAATCAGCGTGCATCGCATCAGGGCCAACCTAGGTGAGAGGGCATAATAGGCATCATGGGTCGTGGATACACTGGATAGTGCTATTCTGAGTGTGGCATATCGCCTATCCGTCAACGGGAGGTTAATGGGAGAAAGAGTTTAAGGAAACCAGACGGCGTCAGATGGCCCAGATCCAACGAGTGCGAAACATAAAGAACGAGAACCGGACGGCGAACTTGAACTGGGATCCAAGACCATGACCGCCAGCCCCTAGTTACTATTTGAGACATCAACACCTCCGTGCCGACCAACGCGCATTACAACATTGTCGACCGAGCGTAGAGGTGAGACGAACAACAGCGGCGCTGGCGGGCTGTGGCTTCGTGATCGTTATGATGGGCATAGGTTGAGGAAGAGAGTGAGAGTGGGCCCGAGAAAAAGAGAGGAGAGGGCGTACTATGACTCTAATGTCCTGAAAAAGACGCGGAAGCTGTTCAGGAAAGACGAGTTCCTTTAGATGAGAGGCAGAAGAGAAAAATAGAGACGATGTACGGACGTACCGAGGCGTGGCCTGTGTATCCTTCCTCCAAGGCGTGGTCGATAGCTCTTCCTTCCTTCCTTCTGAGAGGAAGTAATCTTGTCTCCGTTCGCAGACGCTCTGGGAAAAAAATGGAATATGTGATTTTCGTGCATCTGTTTGGGGTGAAGATAAACATAAGCATGAGCTAATGGAAGAAGGGAAGCAGGAAACGATGGGCGAATGGGAAGGAAAGAAGGAAGAAGCGCAAATGTACTACATATGCACGAGGCCTGGGAGCTGGGAGAGAGGCACCCGAACCAGATACGAGCGTGAAAGGGCTGCGGGATGGCATATGTAAGTGATGAGTATTTGGGTAGCGGAAGGACTTCTACTTACCAGATGTTGATGAACGGTATGCTGGATTCGACTCAGGCGGCGATTATGGTGAACATGGGGAGTCCAACAAACAGAGTTGAAACTTGGAGCGGATATGACCTACGAGGAAGACAGCGGAGGAGGGTAAGCACAAACACGAAATGAAGAGACGCTAGTTCAATTGAGGTTGAAGGAAGAAGGCGAGCATGGACGTACCGCGCTCGATGATCTCATCCAACCGCGAAACTCCAGAGTGTGGGGAGAAAGCTCGGATAGTCATTAGCAGGTTCGAGATGGCGGCGTCAAGGAGGCACGAAGGAGGACGTGAAGAACGGAATGGAGAGCAGGAAAAGAAGAAAATGGCGAGGTCGATCGATGGACACACCTTTTCTCGCAATTGGCACTTTCGTCGAGGCTTATCCAATGGAATGCCGAGAGGGAGAAAGAGTTTGAAGAAACTGGACGGCGGCTCGTCCGTCCTGTCCAAGTAGTCCGGGACGAGACAAAAAAGGGAGAAAACAAAGATACATTAAAGAAAGAAGATGATATCCAAAGAGCGCTCTCTCCACCAAGAACCAGAACCAGAACCACACAGCTCCATTTGAAACTGAACGATGAGGCGAGTTAAAGTGAATCCACTATCCTTCAGCGGCGAAGTTGAACCATTGACAGGACGCACGACCGCCAGCCCCGACACAGTTTTTGGATTCCCCTTCACACCTCCACACCGACTGACACGCATTGCTAGGGAGTCATCAGTCGAGCGCAGAGATGGAACCAATAGTGGTGGCGCTGGGGGTTGTCGCCTCGTAAACGGGCATAGACTGGTGAACGGGCATAGACCGAGGAGGAGAGGGCAGAAGAGAAAAAGAAAAGGGAGAATGGTGCCCCGGCCGCCGAGGAAGATGGGAATTGAAAGCTCGATATTTTGAAAGCAGGAGGAAAAATGGACAGGAACCGAAGAAAAAGAGCTTGAGAGGAAGGTGGGCGCAGTACACCGGGGAGCCGATCATTCGCCTCGTCTTGTCTTGCTCGAGCTCTGCTCTGAGTCATACCTCCTCCACCGTCCCCGCTTGGATTCTTCCATCTTGGGACGTCACGCGATTCAGACCTGGACAAGAGTCGTTGGATTATGCGAAGGCCCGGAGCGGAGGGGACAAAGTTCAAATCGGAGAGTAGAGAACGAAGTTCAAGTCGGAGAGTAGAGAACGAAGTTCAAGTAGAAGAGTAGAGAACGAAGAGGAAGGTTATAATAGCCGTGTTATCAGAGGAGGGAAATGCGGATGTGGACGGGTACCGAGAAAATGGAGGAAGACGGTCGTGACGTCCCATCCAGAAAGTTGAGCTAGTCAGGGACGAGACCGACAAAGAGAAAAAAAAGAAAAAAAAAGAAGGGAGAAGGAAATGCAAAGAAGGAAAGAAGACAGTGTCCAACGAGCGGATACGGCCCCGTGGGGCACGCGCGAAGACGCGAAGCAAGCGCAGGAGTAACCACGGGAAACGAGAGGCTCGGGTCAAAAGGAGGACAGGGGGGGTCTTTCGAAGATGGGAGTTGAAAGCTCGGGGCTGGCAGCACGAAAGAAGAACTGTGCGCGAACGAAAGTGGGGGGAAATGGGAGGAGAGAGGAGAGGGCGTACGTACCCGCGTCTATGTCTAAAGACAAAGACGCGAAATATAGAGTATATAGCATCGATAGTGGAAGAGCCAGATCAGAAGCAGACACGGAGCGAAGAAGAGAGAAAGACGTAAGAGGGAAAGAGCGACGAGCGAAGGGCGACGAGCGAAGGAGCGGAAAGACGACAGAGAAAAAGACAAGTGGTAAAGAAAAGAGTAGGAGCGAAAAGAAGGGAAAGAGCGGAAGAAAACGAAGTACTTACGACGTACCTGGCGAGGTGCCGGTGGGTGATGGATCCTTTGACCTCGTCTCCATCTAGCTTCCTTCCTTCCTTTTCCCATAACCTTCTCGTCATCTGCCCGTATCGCAGAATTTCGATCGGGATACTCGGCACGGGGTCCTCAAGGCTATGAACCTAAATCCCACCACCAACAGTCTGAGTCCATTGATCGTTGACCATCCGACGTCCGATATCCTCGTTGGCGGATGGGGGACGCAATTCGACACAGCCGGCGGCCATTCATGCTTCAGCGCTTCAGCTCTGGCCTTCGAATCGTAACTTGAAGATGTCATAGAATACTGGGCTAGACCGAAGTGAATGGTGTGGTGTGGGGGATAACGTTGAATGAGGTTTGGAGCCGTCTGTTACTGAGGAGGAGGAGGGTGGAGTGGATAGGGTGGAGCGGAAGTGGACGTGGGGAGGAAGAGTTGTGGATGGGCGCCTGGAATGATGAAAGGAGAATGGGCACTGGGATGGGGGGCGCGACGAGAGTGGAAGATGATAGGATTGAGGGTGTTGAGTTTGGGCATTGAGAATGATGGCGGTGGGGACGGCTTGAAAGGATGTAATCTAGGATCCGGAGGAAGAGCGGAGGGGTTAGTATGCGCATGGGATGAAGATGAACTTGAGTGATCCAACCGCGAGAATCCGCACAGTTTGGGACGCAGAGCCACTATAGGAGGTCCGAGACGAGGGCGGACGTGAAAAAGAAGAATGAAAAACGGCGACCCACTCACCTTCAGCTTCGTCCCCGACACCTCCATCTTCTCACCCAACTTCACGTGTCACGCTCAACCCAGCTCCCTTCCTCAGACCTCCACAGGTTACCGTTCGACGATACGAAGTAAAAAAGCACGGTGGATTTGACGACGGACACAGCGAGCGAGTGCTCCTATGGGCTGAAGCTTGAAGCCCAGTGAAAAACGGACATGCCGGGTCTGTTGGTTTCTGAGCTAATCTGCTAGAAACGGGGATGATCTGATCTGTTTCGGAAAATTTCTGAGCAAAACGCGATCCTCAGATTTTGGCAGTTTTTTCTGAGCAAATCTGAACCAAAAAAGCAACTCGATCGCGTAGATTTTTAGTGCCTCTGGCCATCTCATCCGCTCAACTGTGCTGCTGCGTCCCATCGACACTGCTGCGATGCTACACTCTCCAACCCACTTCCGGTTTCGGGTTTTCCCGGATCCACTTTCGCCCTTTGCCCTACTTGGAATTTCCCGCCGCCTCTTCCCTTCTTATCCGTCCCTCCTTTTTCGCTTTTGCAACGGCTTCTATCTTGCGAAGGCGTCACACAGCAAGCAGCTCCACGCTCCGCAACATCTGCACGACTAAGAACCTTCGACGGGACTGGCTCGTGCTGAGCGCGACGAAGCGCGACGTTCGACGTGACGGGAATGGAGGCGATGAAGAAAAAACGAACGGTACGTGTTTCAACACCTTGCTCGTATTGTAGTTACCCGAATGTATGCGGGCCCGAGAGCCTCAACACTGCCCGACGTGAGCTATCTCGCAAGCAAGTTGTTCATTTTGTTCACAATTCCCGTGTCATGTAACCATATTCTTGTAGCACCCTTGTATGGCACCTACACACGCGCCCCGTCGCGAAAGCTGAGGTGCGCTCGTTTGAACTCTTCCCTTGCCGGCCACGCCATTAACCTGATCTCTAACGCAGCATGTTTCGACATGGGTACTACACAGGGGCCTGCCTCCTCTGTTTCCATACGTCGATAGGCCAATCGCACAGCCAGCAAGGACTCGCACAGGGGCGGAGAGGGGCGGAGCGAGTGAGGACGAGCGGAGGAGGGATCAATCGCTCAGCGGGAGACTTAGCTATCGGTTTCTGTCGTAGTTAATTATGGGTTAATTATGAATTAAATTTGATTTTTAATCATCACGGATAATGAAGCGGGAGCGAGCGGCCTAGAGTAGGGCAGCTGGTCGCAGAAGCTGGCAAATCATAGCATATTTAAATCTGAAAAACGGCAAAAAAATGAGGGGAGCTGAGCCGAGCTGAGATTTGCTGAAGGCGCATATTTCCTCAGCTTACCTCAGACGACGTCAGATCCTCTCAGAGCCAGTTTTCACTGGGCTTGAAGGTGCGCAGGTCAGGGGATTGGCGATGGAGGCAAGGCGTGCGCGTGAGGATGTCCGAGCAGAAACACCAACACCAGAGGAGGAGGCGGAGGAGAGCTTGCAGTGGCACTAGGAGCAGTGCGCACGGGACCCAGGGGGGCAGAGACGAGCCCAGAGAGGAGGACGAAGTGGGCAAGGGCACGGTGCTGGCGATCGAAGTGGAAGTGCGTGTCGGTCGATCCTCATCGAATCATGAATGGTACGAAGCAGAGGCTTTTGGCCCGTTGAATCGTGGCGCGTCAGACTCACTGCAGTGAAAGGGGGGTCGTGGTCATGGTCGTATGCGCATGCAGGTGAGGATCGCTGATCGATGTTGGGCCGTCCTCTGATTTGCTCGGTCTTCTCGGTCATCCGGCCCGGTATCGCCCTCGCCTGGCTGTACGTCATCATCATTGCTTCCTTCCTTCCCTCGTTATTCAGTCCTCTCCCCCCTCCCCGCACCGCGTCAACTCCGAGGTGTTTCAAACCCAGCCGTGCCTTCATGTATGACCTCACCCTAACCATGCGGCTGCTCCGGCTCGATGGCACTTATGTACATCGACTCACCCGACTATGAAATCCAGCGGCCACCAATAGCACCAACCCCGCATTCGCCTTTGAAGTAAAATACGTCGAGTCGAGCTCGGCCTAGCGTGGACGACGTACGCGCGCTCGACACGGTCCCGGAGGGTGCCTTCCCTCCCTACTACCCCTCCCGGCCGAGTCTGAGTCTGAGTCCAGTGAGTCTGCTTCTGAGTCTCGTTGGTAGCAGCTCCCGCCCGTCTATCTGCATACACGCACGCACGGGCTCGTCCCGCCACCTGCCTGCCTTCCGATCGTATGGTCGCCTACTAGTACCGCGTCTCTCGTCTCTAGAGTAGTTGTCGATTCCCCCGAGTCCTCCGAGTCTCCGTCTATCAGCGGCAGCTTCCTCGCCCTTCCTTCGTATTGGAATTTCCCCGCCCCGCTTGGTTCGTGCACGAGTATCACTCTGGTAAGTCCTTTACCATCTATTATGTGTTTTCCTTTTTACGTTCCATTCGCTCTATCCTAGGCCTCACTTTCATCCCTTCCATCTTCTGAACCCCAACTCTGCCATCCATCTTCTTATCGATCGTCACCCCACGCATTCCAATTCCGTTCTTTCGTGCTCTCATTCAGCTTCAGCTTCAGGCCTTGAATTACATCCTCTTTCGTCGAAACCTTGCTTCCCTCCGTGCCGCAGGCACCCTCTTCCCCTTCCCCTTCCCCTTCCTCTTCCCCTTCCTCTCTCCCATCGCCGATTAAACCAGACTCCCACGTTCATCGACATCCCCCAGCCCAGCTCATCGATATCATCCGCACCTGCGTATCCTCGATCCTCGATCCTCGTACAGTCCAGCGCCCGATATCCAATACCCGATACCCTCCTCTTCAGCCTCTCGGTCCAGGAGCAAACCCAGATCTGATCTGTTTCTCGATGCAGGGCACACACCCGCACCTCAACGTCCTCGACGTCGTACTCTGAACTGCCCTGAACGCTCTCAATGTTCGATATTCCAATGCCTTTTCCATGTGATCCGCGTGCGTGCGGGTGCGGGTGTAGATGCAGTTGCTGGTGCTGGTGCTGGTGCTGGACGTGCGCGTGAAGAGAAAGAGAACAAGGATGAGGCACAGGAAGAGGAAGGGGTTGGGGTTGTAGTGCGAGTGCGAGTGGGTCCAAACGGGTGGGGACATGGGAACAGGCTTGGACATGCAGGACGCAAGGGCGAGAGACTCGAAGCAAAGCAAGCACAGGACCCAAGGGCAGGAGAAGTTTAAATTCGTCACATACGTGCGTCCAATGTCCGTCTCTCGGATTCTTTCGTCCCATCTCATCTCATCTCATCTCCTTATGTCATCTCATCAGACCCTCGTCTAAATCCTCCCGCTATATGTGAAAGGTTAGGTTAGTTAGTCTTTGGCGTTGTACGTTGTATCGTGTCGCCGGAGGCGCGGAGGGAGGGAGCGGGGATGGAGGAGGGGTCTGAATCGTAATATTGTACACATGCGCATGCGCATTCGAGGAGGACGAGGATGAGGATGAGGACGGGGACGGGGACGAAGAGGACCCGGGATGACTGGCTTAAAAAATAAAAAATAAATAAAAAATAATTTTATTTTTTATTTTTTTATT
>CACVBS010000090.1:940659-982871 GCA_902728275.1 Cyclocybe aegerita
TTTTATTTTTTTATTTTTTTATTTTTTTCATATCACTCATAAGTAGATTAGGAAGAATAAACATAATTGTTTCATTTTGGGATCCGACTACGTACCGCCAATACTTATCCCCGAATCCAAGGACTTCAATATTCAGGATGCGAATACTGTGATAATCGACGAGTCGGATTCAAACAGACGAAGGGCGGAAGAGCGAGAAAGAGAGGTAGGGCACGACCTACTTGCAGGCGAAGTATGATCATTTCATCTATTCATCCCGCTTGGGCTAGCCAGCTAGCCTTGCGCTCCATCTCGTAACCGTCTGAGGACAACACCGTATCCTCCGTCGTTGGACGTCGGACGTCGAGCCCGGGCTTGAACTCTCCCAACGGTCCACGTGTCCTTCGGACCTTCCTTTCAGTCCATGTCAGATGCCTCTCCAAGGATCCGCCCTCGCCCTCGCCCTCGACCACTACCCATCCATCCCCCTTGAGCGACCGAGGTGAAATTCGGATCCGTCAGAGGCGAAGGGACAAAGTTCAAGTTGGAGGTCAGATCTCCGTGTTATCGGAGGAAGGAAATGCGGATGCGGATGCGGATGCGGATGTGGGCGGACACCGAGAAAATGGAGGGGGACGGTCGCACATCAATCGATGTCCCGTCCAGAAAGTTGAGTCGTCGGGGACGAGACTGACAAAGAAAAACACAAAGAAAGAAAGAAAGAAAGAAATAATCAAATGAAAGATGGAAAGATTGATATCCAACGAAACACGACACGAACAACCACCAGCACACATCTCCACTTGAACTTGAAAGTGAAATCGAAATCGAACGACGAGCGAGCGAGTGAAGTACCCTCCTCGGGCGTCGAACCAGGGTCCGGATCCAAGACCATCACCGCCATCCCCGCTATCGAGTTGGCAATTAACTCTACACCTGGATCCAGACTGACAAGAGCGTGTCAGAATGGTTACTAATTGAGCGTAGAGCAGAGGCGAGACTGACGGGAAGGGCGGTGTTGGCTGGTTGTGGACTCGCGAATGTTAGGGGCGGTTTTGCCCGAGAGCGAGAGGAAATGGGAATAACGGGAATAATGGGTCTGGGGAAGGGCTGGAAGATGGGAGTTTGAAAGTTCGAGATTGGCGGCGCGGAAAGAAAAAGGAGCCCAAACGAACGGAGGAGAGAGTAAGAGGGGAGAAAAGGAGGAGGGCGTACGAGTACGAGTATGAGGAGGGTTCTGTCGAAGAGTCAGATCGGAATCAGACGAGGAGCGAAGAAGGGCGAAAAAGCGTAGAAGAGGAAAGAGAGACGAAATACGATCACGACGTACGGACGGTCCAATGTTTGAGCTTTTCACCGCGGTGAGGTGTAGCTTCGAGTCGAGAGCACCCACAACCTTCTCTCCGTTCCTGCCTAAGACCGCGTATTTGATGGATGAAAATCGGAAGTCGAAATTAGCCATGGCCATGGACCCCGTCATCCATTCGACGTTTTCCCAGCGTCGTCTTCGTTGGCGCATGATCGAAGATGATCCGTGGGGACGTAGTTCGGGGTACGGTGGCGATCGCTAGGTAGAGTACTTCAAGTGTTCGTATTAATTTCAGCTTCAGCGCCAGCCTGCGTGACTCTAGGACGGCCATAGAGTAGAATACTGGGCTAGGCCGCCGTCGATGTGGGTGATGTGGAGGACAACGTTGGATGAAGCTGTGGCGCGTGTTACTGAAAGGGGTGGATAAATAGGGCTTACCGGAAGGACGAAAGTGGAAGAGAGAGACGGGGATGGGTGGTAAAAGGGGGTGATAGGTGGCCAATGAGGTTGTGGGATCGAGGGTGTTGGGATCGAGACAGCGTCGACGCTAGGGACGGGGGGAATGGTGAGCAGAGTTGGGAAGGATGGAGTCTAGGAGGAAGAGCGGAGGGGGTTGGTATCATATGGGCATGGGATGAAGAGATGAAGCTGAAGAGGTGAAGGAAGGAGTATATGTATTACTAGAAGGCGAGGACGCGTGCCGTACTCGATGATGAGACGGTGGAATTCCAAAATGTGGGAGACGGAGAGCTGCAGACATTAGATTCATAGGAGGTTCGAGATGATAATGGAGAGAAAGAACGAGGGGAGGTGCGAGAAATGAAAGAAGAAAGACGGTGACTAACTCACCTTCACCTTCACCTTCACCTTCACCCTCACCTTCGCAACCGCCGTCCCTCTCATCCAACGAGATGCTCAACGCAGCCCCAGCTCCCTCTTCGGACCTCCACAGGTTACCGGTTACCGGTGATTGTTTGACGATTGGGGCGGAAATCCCGAGGGTATCTGACAACACATCGAACACTCTTATGCGCAGGTCCGGGCTTGGGGACAGATGAAAGCCTGTCGGCCCTCGGGGTCTGATACGTGCAGCACCGATGGAGACGGCGGGCAGAGTGAGGGCGCGCACGAGGCCGTCGCGTACAGATACCAGAGCGCAGAGAGGAAGACGAAGATGAAGATGAAGACGAAAGTCGAGGCGGGGCGGGGCGGGGCGTGCGGGTGATTCAGATCATGTCAACGCGGAGATTAGGGCTCGCGTCGGGCGATCCTCGTCGAATCATGGTTCGGTTGACGCACTGCACGTCAGATACAGAGAAAGGAGGACGAGTCGGTGTGGTCGTGTTGAGAGTACACGGATGACGTTGAGACGATGATCGATGACGTTGAGCCCGCTGCTCTGATTCGTTCGGTCTTCTCGGTCTTACGGGCCGGTCCAGCTGGCTGTCGTGAGAAGGGTCTACGTCATTGTCACCCCGCCCGACAACCCCGCCAACCTTTGCCCCGCCCCGCGTGGACTCGGACTCCTACCTCCTCTGAGTCTGAGTCGCGTTACTAGCAGCGTCCGCCCATGCCCATCTTCCATCGGCCCTGCCCGCCCGCCCGCCCGCCCGCTTACCTGCATACTCGAATCGCGCTCGTCAGTCCCGCCTGCCACCCCAGATCGTACGCTCGCCTGCCTGCCGCCCGCTTCCCATCCACCACTGACATCTCCACAGTACTAGTGTCGACACGATTCAGAGTTGTGCCCCCCCCATCTCGTTCGCGGGCGCAAGGCTTCCACGTCCAACGCCCCTCCTTAGCATTGCCTTTCACGCACACGCGCACGCGTGGGGTTCATATAGGAGGTACACGTACTCTGGTGCGCTGGCGCGTCGTCCGCCGTCCGCCGTCCGTCTGTTTGCTCTATCCTCGACACCTTTCAGCTTCTGCTATCTGAATCGATCTTCTGAACCTCGTCCTCCCCATTGTGTTCATCCCCGTGCTCGCGTTCGCTTATACATCCTCTTTTGGCGACTCTCAAAGCCTCACTAGTACTTTCCATCCATCCATCCCTGCCGTCGAGGTCGACGTCGTTGGTCCTTCCACCTAGGGAGGAGTCGGAGTTGGATCCGTTGGAGGGCGCGCAGATGTTAGTCCGAGTCCGAGCCCGAGTCCTTCACCTTCACCTTCTCCTTCACTAACAGTCCTTGCCAACAGCGTCGCCTTTAAAAAATCGAACCTCTCACTCTCACCCAGATGATGACTCGGGACAAACATCTGGGTGAGAGATTCGGTTCTTCAAAGGCGACGCCGTCGAGACCACGGGGGTCGGATGACTTTGACTTTGATGTATATATATGATCATGAAAGAAAGAAAGAAAGAAATGGGGTGCGTACTTGGGTATTTAGTTACATAAATATGTAGAAGAGGGTCGCGGTGTGCGAATGGAAGGACAAAAATAAGGCGGTGCGAGAGGTAGAGTCTGAATCTGGGGAAGGAAGTCGAATTTGAGACTGAGAATCTCAGAATGATTGACAGATTCGAACTTGAAAATAAGGGTCACTGGGGAAGGTGATGTCGCTGTTTGAGATCTTACAGCAGACGACATGGCGGTCGACGAGGTTCATGAGGCCGAGCCAAATTGCAGATGTTGTGACCTCACACACAGTACATTCAAACACCTGCTGAATCCACGAATGTAGGATCCCAAATGATGGGAGATCCTCCATTTGAACGCCAAACATCGTCGAACACTAACCTCGGACGTCGCCTACCATCTCCAGAAAACACGAATAGTTTCATCAGAATCGGCGTGCGTACTGACAAGACACGCACGCACGAAAGCACGAATCTGAAAGTTTCATCAGGTGATTTGGGGATGGTGGGTGTCGAAGCTTGAAGCTTGAAGGGCCGAGGATTTCGTGAAGTGGAGTGTGGAGAGAGGAGTGAGGGGAAGAGGACGGGGGGATAGGCAACGAGACACTCGTTCACCACCCTATGTGGGCGATGGTGTAGCTAATTGACGGAAAGGGCGTTGGGTTACGCTACAAATTGGGCGGGTATAGAGGCAGGATGCACGATTCGGATGATAGTTGGAAGAATGGGCGGACCTAGGGAAGGTGCTGGCCCGAGGAAGAGTGTACGCACGAGATTGGAACAACTTCTTTATGAGAGTCGAGGGAAGAAAAGGTCCGAGCACGGAAACCTGTCCTCCAGCGATCTCATTATCAGATGTCGACGATTCTCGCGCGTACAGCGCTCGAGATAGACATGGATGATAGAAATGAAGAGGTGTCTGTAGGTGGGATACGGTCATAGGTGAGAACGATCGACGGTCTTCATGATGATGAAGTATCCCGAATTATCGACAGTACGAGAGGAAGGCAATACATGCGAGACCAGCAAGCATCAGTGAGATTAGCGTACGACATCGCCCAGATACCCAAAACTACACACGAGACGTTCTGCAAGTATTGCCATACTGGAGACATGCGGATGGGGTCTCGGGACAGCTAGAAGTGCGCGATGTCGAAGCAGATCGATCATCGGAGGGGTACGATGTGCTTTTGGGAGGCGGAGGAAGTAGGGTCTAGTACACGTTACGGTTGTGGATCGCTCGATGGAGAGAGGGAGGGAGAGAGATCCGGACGGGGCAAGGGCGTGAGCTGGCGGTGCCCGGAGGCGAGGTTTGTGCGGAGGGAGGGAGGAGCTCGTCGGAGGGGTGTGTGTGGATGTGCAAGTGGGCGCATAGGCGGGCGGGCAGGGCGGGGCTACGGGTGGCCAGGCGAGGGAGGAGGGAGACGGGACAGGACAGGACAGGACGAACGTCATGCTGTAGCCTGTTGCAAGTTATGTTGTGGGAGAGGCGCTCGAGCTCGTGCACTATGGCTGGAGGAGTGCACGATGCACGAGGAAATGGGGCTGAGATTTGGAACGGAAGGAGGAAGAGAGCGAGGAGCCTAACTCACGGACGGAACGATTAGATCAGATAAGCCTGGATCATGGATGAGGCTAGTTATGGGCTGGAAGAGAAGTGAGTGAGTGGTCTCTAGCTCTTCTTTATGGGTTCTTTTCGTTCTCACGCCATGGTGTCCCTTCTCGTTCCTTCTTGCCTTCCGCCTCCACGTTTCGTTCTTTATCTCATGCCAGACGCGTTCGTTCATTCTCGGTTCTTGTCCTTCGTTTGACGGCTTCTCATACGCTCGCCCACAGTCTTTGAGCGATACTCTTCGACTCCGAGTTCGGTCTCGTTGAAGTTGTGCGTTTGGCTCTTCGCGTAGACGCGTTTCTGGAACGTATTGTCCTTCCATGAGCGAGTTTTCGTTCGCGCATTTCTTCGAGGTGTAGATGAGTATGCACCTTTTTGATGTTTTGTCTTGTCGACACTCTGACTTCGCCTTCATTGAGGTCCATCTTCAACTTTTCAATGCACGGCACTGGCCTTTCTCATTTCTTTTTCTATTCTGTTTCTCACCCAGATGACATTCAACTAGAGCTTCGTTCCAGTGTTTCATTCGAGGAATACTTCTTCTCACCGTTTCTCATCGTCAATCACTTCTAGATCCCACCAGCGACTTTTCGTTGGTAATTTTGGTTTGGGAGACCTAAGACGACGTTGAACTTACCCACCGTCTCATTAGGTTCCACCTTGGCGTTTGCTGAATTCTTTCTTTATGTTGCCTGTCTGAAAGCGAGGACCGTTTGCATCCCTGCTCTCCATTTAGTTCACTTTTCTTTGCTAACGCCGGTGTCTGTGCGAAACCCGTAGGGACCCTGCTCTATCTATCTCGTTTCGGCTGCTGGATTATTATTCTCACTTTCGAACTACACCCGGCGCCTGGTATCCTTCTCAGGTTCCTCTCTTTTTCAATAACCTCGTGCTGACGAACCCTCACAGACGCCTGGGAGCGTGCTTCATGGGAATGTAGGATCATACATTGACACGCAATGCCGCTGCCTTCGCGGAGTCCGCGTTCGGTGGCTCTTGCTAGGAGGGATTCATCCGGAGAGGTCCTCTGTTTGCTATCTTGTACGGTGTATTTCTTTCTTCGAGATTGAAATTGTTGTTAATGATACAGTAACTTCGCGACCAGACGCTTCTCATTGGTGATTTCAGAGACTGATCTCTCTTCGCCGTCTCCGTCCGACTCGATCTTCCAAGTTCCGGGCAGGGTACCGCTCTCTTTCGTTACATTCCATCTTCACGCCCGCCGAAGTATTCCTTCGTGGCACCTACCTATCTCTCATGAGAAACACTGAGACCACACCCCATTCACACCTGGCTCTGGTTTTATGCATGGTGATCATAGGTTACTTCTTGTCGAATCCTGTACGAAACTTGCGCTATCGCTATCTCGCGCCTATTTCTTGACTGCTGTCCCCTTTTCGAACTATCCGCTGGACGCTGCGCCTAGTGTTCTTTCTTCTCCTGTATATTTCTCTTTCAATCTCCCTGTTTTGACCGACGAACACCGCGTTCGTCCTCGCGTACCTCATGGACCTCCAGAGATCATGAACCTCAGCGTTGTGAGTCACCTCACATTGCCCATTCTATCTCCATGTGGATTTACACTGACGACTTCTGGCGTTCTAGAGTATGACAACCTGGTTCTCCTTGTCGTCGTTCCACAATTTGAATACCATCTCATCGGGGATGCTCGAATCATCCGCGATGCCCTGAATAAGAACTACAGAAGAAACCTAAATCGGCATCATTAGCTGGACCTGGACCTGGAATACATATGCATGAACGAAGGCACCGCCAACACAAACACGAAGGAGATGGTGAAATGAAAAGGAAAGACGTACCGTTCAGTCAAGCGTATCCACTCACTCAAGGTCTTTGATTATATTGCGATGGGAAGAGTCAACAATACTGAGACCAACACCATCTTCTTGGATAAGTTCCCGAAATACGGCCGAATTCTCATCGTCGATGAAACGGATTGGTGTCCTATATTCTGATGACACGATCTTCAAAGAGCATTCGCGTTGATGGACACTGCTGCTGTCATCGGTATCGCAAGGGGTATAAATGGCGGCAACCGACGGCCAGCTGAACGTCAGGGCGCCATGTAAATAAATGGAGTTGAGGTCCGGGAGGAACGCGGTGTCCTCTCCGTTGTATACGCCAGAGACAGTCTCGCCGAGGTGGCAGAACAAGGTGTCCGAGAGCTTGATGTTGAACAAATCGAGAGTACGGAGCTGTGGTGTGGCTTCGAGGAGGGGGATGATGGGTGCTTCTTGAAGATCACCGTCCGATATTCTGAGTGTCCCCAAGGAGCATCCTGAGCGTCTGATGAAGGAAGTGACAACCTCGAGTGGTCGAGACGATAGATTGCTGGCCATGAATTCGAGATAGACGAGGGAAGGGAAGGAAACATTGTCGAAGAAATCAGCTATGTTGCCCCAATCCTCCAACCATAACCATCGAATAAAGTTGTGAACGATGTGCACCCGGTCATGCCGACGAATAGTGGCCCTCCTGTCCACGCCTTCGAAACTGCAGCGCAGCAAACGTGGACACCGTTGAACGACGAGTAGGCACTCGTCCAAACGGAACCCGAAGCCTTCGATATAGAGGAGATTTGTCCAATCCACGTCCATTGAGTCCAAATGGAGGCTGCGTAAGCCGATTGAGCTCGGTGTCGGCAGGACGTTCTTCATGCTAAATCTGGTGGAGACCCTGCCACCCAGCGTCCATTCGCTCGGGGTCAGGCCAAGGCTGTGGAGGGTGGTAGTCGAGGACCCGTTGCCACAAAGCCTTGTTATGAGGACTTCCGGCATATGCACTTCGAGCATGCCCCACCGATGAGAAACCTTGTTTACAACGTTGATCAGTGGGCGCGTCAAGCTGTCGGGTAGCGGCTCGGAATCGAGGTCTATGCTCGCCTTCATGTAGATCCTGATTGAAACCGGGAGGTTCCCTGAACGACTGAGCCACTGTCGAAATCGCTTCGCCGACTCCACAGAGTTGGAGTCATCGATCCTGATCTTGATGTAAGTCCAAAGTTGGGGTGTAGATTCCGAAATTTGACGCCATTGGGTTGAGACTGATCTGAGCAGTAGCGCGATTGGTAACTCTTCAAACAAGGGATTGGGGTATCCCCAACGGACTAATGGATACGGCTCCTCTGGAAGGCAGATGGCGAATATCCGAGAAATTACCTCCGTAGGTAGACAAGTAAAGGAGTCATGTTTAATGTTTCGCTCGGTCTTGAGGTTGAAGCGCTTTCTGAACAGACGGGCAAGCTTCTCTTTCGTGGCCTCGATCTCTACATCGAGCTCAGCGATGGTGGCACAAGAGTCGCACATTGATCCTTCGAGCAATCTGCACTCATTGACGGGAACATCGCGCAAATCGAGGCGGTCTTCGACTCCGCACTAGCGACAGGGTAGCATCGGATTTCTGTGAACGAAATGACATGAGGTACTTGAATACACGGTACAAGAGAAAGTACCCAACAGTGATACAATAGACCACCTTTACATAAAATGAAGATGTTGGCCTCGGGTGAAGGAGTAAATGAATGTTGAAACGGTGTCATCGTTTTACAGAGGACGCGCCCATGTCACGGAGCACGTGATACTGTGATGCCAAACGGCGCGGACCCTCCTCCAAATTTTATCTGTGGCGTATCTCTCTCATCTTCGACCCTCCTATCTACTCTATGTCACCACTACAACCTTTCCTCAAGCAATAAATAATAATCTACTTCACGTAGCTCACCTTCCGCATCAACACCGTCATCAAGGACCCCATAGCGAGCCCAAAACTTCGTTCGTGGTCTAAAAGATCTACATACGGTCTTGCTACGTATGCTTCTATACAGTTGCAAGTTTGGCGTCTACCAGACTACGTTGATTATTTGAAGGACGGGTAGCATGCGACGCGTATTCTTAGGCTCGCCGTTCAGCGGAGAAAATCAGGCAGGGTATAAAAATACCTACAACTCATCAGCGCAGGTGGAGGTAGACGCACGGCCTGCGAAGTGCCGATTTGTTAGAAAAGAGGCCGGCTGGATGTTCAAATCGACTCAAAAACCCAAAATTGCCAGCATAACGCAATAAAGTAAGATAGGCTAGACAAGAGGTCTTCGTATATTCTTCTGCATTCGTCTCCTACGTGCTGAGCGCTGGGCGCTGGGCGCTGATCGATGATCCATTATCCCAGCCCCCGTTGCAGACTCCACACGTACAATGTCCAGCACAGGACAAGAAACCAAGAAGCGGAAGCGTGCTTCTCGTATCAGAATTTAAGGGAGGAATGAAATTTAATGCGTGGGATGTGCAAAGATCTCAGAGAGACCAAGTTGATATGAGGGAAAATCAGGATGAGACCGTGGTCAGATGGCGAGCAGGGGGGAGCTACGTACACCTCCTCATGGCCATTTGATCTTACCACATATGTGTACGTCTCCTGTGCGAGGTAAGCATCTAAATGCCCCGCCGATCAGAGTACATAAAGGAAGAAATGACATGAGTAGGTGTAGATGTGCGCCAGCTCTGCGGAGGCTGCGAGACGAAAATTCCAAGGGTAAGAATGTGTAAGGGTATGCCGTCGTGGTGTGTACAGGCCCAGGAACAACTCCGTTCATAGACGTACACTCGAAGGGGATGCCAAATCAAGTTCACCTCCATGTTGCTGGATGAGTGGGCCGTGGTCGACAACTCGTACTGCGGACGTGCATATTCGGACACGCCCTGGATGTACGAGTTAGTAGACACCCCAACGAGCGTGGAGGTGGCGATGTCTGGTTTCCAGAATTCAGAATGACGGAAGACGTATGATGTAAAGATGCGCTTTTCGAGTCGCTATGTTCCATTTCCAAATACACCCTGGAGCTCCGAGACGACGAACGAATAGCCGTAAACTCTGGACAGGGCGTTGGTTAAATACACCACTGGGGGACACAGGCCCGAACACGGAAAAGACGCTTACTGGGACGATAATGGACTGATGATCAATAAGGATCAAGTGGGATTGCAGTCAATCGATGGGCTGAACCACATGTTTCATTCGCCCGCACCTTTATACCACATTTTCCTATGATTTCTCTGGACTACGAATTCCAAGATGAACGAGCTACCGAGGAGGGTTAATCTTGGCTGCGGGCGCCGCTCGTCTGAACGTTAAAGGGATCCCGGATATGAGGAGACGTGATGACGGATTACGGAGGTAGCGCACCTCTCAGAGCCCTCCATGGGAAACTTGACGACACATAAATTGGCAGCGTTGAGAAATGTGTGTGAGGAAATCGGAACTGACATAGAGCAAGAGGCAAGAGGCAAGAGAGGGAGCCGACCGGCGACGATGAAGTGCGAGTGATAATCAGCTGATCGTCTTATCTTATCTTTATTTTCACACGCCACCGGCTTGGTCGGTAAGTTGCAACTCACGCATACGGTACGCGCTTCTTGTGTGTCTGTCTCTCTGCCGCAATGCAACAATTCTTTTCGTCCTCACCACTCGAAACCTTTATACATCGTCTTACCCAACGTACGCGCCCGGACACGTCCGCTCTTCGCTCGGATCAATTCTTTCTCGCCTGCCCGCACCCCCTCTTTTCCATGCGCTGCCCCAGCAGTCCTCTCTCCCTTCCGGATCCTCATCTGTACCCTCAACGTCACCTTCAAACTCGGACGCTCTTCCTTGCCGGCATCCTCAATGTTCTCCACGTCTACAAAATCGAGGACTCCGCCATACCAACATGATGGCGAAGGTGGATGACGTGAGCTGGGAGGGTAGATAGGTAAGCAATCTTCTCGATGAGAGCGATGGGAGCATACCAATTTATGGTACGGCCGAACCATCACCCCTCTGAAGCCGAACAATATGAAAACAGCCTCCTCCCCGTCGCCCATGTGCCTGCGTCGTACGACAGCCTCCACCGATTCATCGTTCGGTCCACTCTATCTAACCCTCAGACGACGAGGTTGCGACGAACGGCGCCAAACTGGGCCGGATGGTGGATGTGGATGCACGGGTCAGCCATCGGTATTCTTCGAGTCATCGAGGAAAACGTGCTAACCTTCTTTCTCGCCAACGAAAGTGGGCTCTGCTTTGGGAAAATGCCGAAGATGGTGGAGGAGAGGCGGTAGCGCAGGTGGATGGTTTAGAGGTGCTTTCTTCGAGCGAGTTGGGAACGATGGAGGGTTTGTGGTGGTGGTCGGATAGCAGAGGGCACACGTCAGTCATATCACTCTTCGAAGACTACGACGAATGATTGACACTTACGTTCGCCCTCAGACTCCGCGTCAACGCATCGAAAGTCAGGGTTTACGTCGAGCTATGCAAGTACATACCAGCGTCGAGCCCCATCCGTCGTCAGCCCACGAAACACTGAGACCTCGTCTGCATACGACCTCCAACGCCGCATACACGACGCGAAGAAAGTTGAGGCTCTGGTTCTGAATGGAGTTAAGATGAGCAGGCCACTGCGCTGAGCGCAACAAATCACGACGGAGTGCTGTGGGACCGGTTGGTCGAAAGGTAAGACTGCGCAATCTCGAACGTGAAGAATGACTTACCTACGTTTGTACAGCTGCAGAACGCGTCAGTGACAGCGAAAAAGCTGTCTTGAGCCCGAAGAGCAAGTACCGCTGCCCTCCGGAAACGCTAACGGCAGACATGGTTCGGAGGGAGACTAGGGGCTGGAAATGGATTGACTGAGGTCATGGGCTGTGTTCGAGGAAGGGGATAGTGGCCGTAAGTCAAAGCATGCAGCCCTGAGAATGAGAAAAAACTCACCGGAATTCTTTCGCACTCCTCCACTTCGTACTCCTCGAATCGCCGTCCCTCTTCGTTCGTGTCGTTATCCCCTCGTAATTTTGATATGGTCAGTGCTGTCCTACATTGCAAAGCACGAAATTGAACTCACCATTTGACACAAAGATCTGGCCCCCCTTGAACGTAAGTCTGTGTCGCATGACAGTGTACGCTTGGGTACGATGGTTGAGTGCCATCGAGGTAAGTCAAGGTATACACCTAGAGAAGAGAGGATCCTTACCTCTTTTCGTCGCTCAAACTCGAAAGACTTGCTATACCCTTGCACACAAATTTGGGCTGCTCGCTGTGCGCCGAGCAGATCTCTCCACTCGTTCCGGCCTCCAAATCGCGGAAACAGAAGACACGGCCGTCGTTTCGGATGGAAAACAATAATATATTACTGACACTGTAGGCTCTCTAAACTCGTTCGAACATCGTGTTCATCATTCTTTCTCGAAATCGGGATATCTGATATCTGACCCACTGCTGGATGCGAGCCACGAGTTATCGAATCTCCCTCCAGATTACATAGGTCTGCTTATACCGGCAGTTGGTCTGCGGTTGTGTCCCTCGTTTCTCGAGGAATGTTCAAGTTACACGTGCAATTCTTATTCGGTTGTCTTTCGTTTAAATTGGTCGTCGGAGATGGTTGGCCCGCTCGATCTCTGAGTCTTAACCCGTATATTAGGTGTCCACCTGCTACTGGCCTGCTTTCGGTGTTGACGTTGAGAGGCCAAACCATGGCTGCCCTGCTGCTCGTCCGAGCTAACGATATCGATTGGGGTGCACAAATCCGCAAGGATGACTAGCGAAGGGTGGTAACCCTGGGGCGGCTGGGTGGGGAATTCGAAGTCCCTGTAAAGTAAGTCTTTGGCTGCTCATCGGCGCATATGTCTGAGTAGAGTACGTACAGTTGTTGATTTGCACCGTGTCTGAGTGGGAGTGGGAGTGGGAGTGGGAGGTGACGATTCGAGCTCTGTGTCGGGGGCAGGGTAGGCTGCGTGGGGACTCTTGAAGAGGTGGCGGTCCTGCATGAGCAAGTGAGTGATGCGTGTTTTGACTGTGTCGTTGTATTTAAGCTGGAGATACTGTCAGATGTAGTCAGTTCGTACTTACACCCGGGGTCAGAGGAAGATCAGATTCGTCATTCGTGATTGCCAAAGAGGTAGTTATGTAAGTATCTCTGGCTTTTTGTGGTCCATCTTATCTTATTTCGCTGCTTAGCCATTAGTGGCCCGCGAAATGCACCAGAGATGCAGACGAAGAGCGTGATCTGGGTGGGAATGGTCAGTACGAGCGTCCAGGTCAGAGCGTATGCAGCTGGCGAATCGTGTAAATCGCCGCATCTCATAAAGGAGTGTCAAAGTAGGGTAATCGGTAGATAGATGGCTAGCTGGGGGACAGGGTATAGAGTATAGATAATCTGAGAAACTATCCGGCCGTTCAGACGATCTAATAGATTTTGACACCAAATCCGATGTTGGTTATCTGCTCAGTGCAGCTGATGTCGCCGTCCTCGTGAGACAAGTCCAGGAAAGAGAGGCGATCCGCATCCACCGCAGATTCTCTATGCCTATGGACGTCGTTGGTGGCAAGAGTAATACCAGCTGACGTGCCCATCGGAGGAGGGGTGAACAGACCAACCGACTTGATAGTCCCCAGAGAGCTATCGCCCAGGTCTTCTTCTGAATCCGCGTAGTAATAGCGGCCGTTCAAGCTAGACGAGGAGCGCCGGTGCGGAGATTGCTCTGAAGATTTTGATATAGATGGTAAAGCTGCTTGAGGGACGAAGAGGGAGAAGTGGGGGTCGAATTCGGCGTCTGAATCGTCAAGAGAGAGCATCGGAGAGAGGTCGCTGGAGGAAAAGGATGTCAATAGATCTGTGACGCGGTGCTCTTCGTCTTCGTCAAGGAAGTCGTCGAGTTGGAGGATCCAGAAGGCCTGTTGCGTGTTGTTTACTTTTTGTTTGTGAACTGTAGATGATCGATATCCAGCGTCTGCGGAAAGTAGCACTGGAAATCCGTCAAGAGAGGGTTGAGGTCGAGGCTCGGAGCGGTTGAGCAAAGAGGTGTGCATGGCCTGACCCGCCTAGTGCGAGCGCGTAAGAAATCTTCTGACGTTCCGGAAAGGTACGATTCGACTCACTAGGGACGACGTACACGCGTAGGGGGGAAAGTAGACCACTCTCCCGTTGACGGTGTCCGATAAGTCCAGCCCTAAGGCGCACATATCGTGGGGCTTGCCCATGACACCTTCGAAAGTCAAGAAATACGAGTCCTTAGCAGTGCTAAGAGTTGAAGGAGGCACCAGAGTTTCGTAGAACAAGAGCCCAATGCGCCCCATGCTCTCGATCCGTACGAAACGCCGTCGAGTTCCAGGGCGATTCATCGGACCCGCCAAGTCTTCTTCGATGCTCTTTGCTAATATTCGGCGATAAAGAGCCCCTGGAGGACGTTTGGAAGTATTGGGGCTGTTCTTGAAGAGTGTAGTGAACGGGTGTGGTGCCGGACGAAGGATGTTGTATAGCCGTTGAGTCCAAGAGCCCGCCAAGGACATTTCTGAAAGGCTGTACATGAGAGAAGAAATAGGAGAAGAAATACAGAAGGAATCGTTGGACCGGCCTCAGGAAAAATAATGTGGGGAGAGTTGGTGTTCAAGAAGTTTCAAGTCCCGCGAGTAGCACATTCGACGTGACGTTGTGTTACTCTTCTTCTGTTCATCGCCCACTCACGCTAGTCCGTGTCCTGCTCCCCTTCCCATCCTCTCATCCGTGTAAATGCTCAAGTCATCACGCAACATTTCTGCAGCTGCAGCACGACCGAGTCAACACCCTCTTCTGTAACCTCGCCGTCCGACCTAGCACCCGCCGCACTCGCATGTCCTCCTCTCATCAAGTTTTGGAGTGAGTTCGAAGGCGGGAGCTTTCTCCGACTCGGTAGAGACGAGTCTTCCAAATGTGCGTTCAGCTTTCTCTGCCTCCCAACATGGAAGCACACTCACCATTATCTCTCTCCTTCGTGCTGCCCTAGTACACCCCCAGCCACATCCACATCTCCCTCTATCCTTTCGATCGCACCTCCTCGGTGCCGCCCAAGATGGCCTGACTCAACAGACACCCCCGAACACGCCCACAACTCCTGCACGATCGAACCAACAGCCCTCTTCTCTTCTGCCCTAACATCCATCCGAACCCCAAATGCGAACCCCAAATGTCGTTCTTCAGCTTCAACTTCAGCTCGGATCCGCGTTCCGGCCCCCATCCTCGACATCGAACTCTAACTCCAGCTCGTGCCCTAGCTCGGGACCGCTGCTGAAGTTGAACGATCGGTATCCCTTGATCTCGCTGGACCCCTCTCGTATGCGTATCCACACACTCTCCCGCATACACTGTGCCGAAGCCGCCACAGCCGCTGTATCCATCCATGCCGGACCCTCTGCGCCCTCAACGACGCTATCGAACTCCTCCTCTCGCTTCTCGCCACCGTTCTCGATGGGGCTCACGCACACTGAATAGAGAACTGCGACATACATCGACACGAGGAGGTGGACGGCATGAACAGGGTGCATGAATAGGTCAGTAACTCCGTTTCTCGTTGGAGAGAACGTACTCACTTTTGATATAGCTACACTGTCTTCCCCGTGAAACCGAACAACGACAATACTCTTCGTCGTCTATATGCATGCGTCATACAACAGCCGCCACCCATTAGTCAAGCCGTCCCGTCCTTCTACCCAATCAGACGACGGCGTGAATTGTGGTTGGATGGACGAGGTGGAAACATGGGTCTGTCGTACGTCTTCTTCGAGTCATGGAGCACGATGTGCTGACCTTCTTCCTAGTGAACGAACATAGGCTTTTCTGGGAACACGAGGATCATGATGAAGGACAACACGTATCCGACCAGCATATGCCTTCGTTTCGAGCTCGTTGGCGGGGGCGGAGGCCCGAGGGCTATGTGTCCGTGATGCAGGATGCGAAGCGAGAAGTTAATGTACGTCTTATCGCCCTTAACGAGTAGGACGCTAACTTATCATCGTTCGTAGCACCCAGACCATACATCTAGCTATCGGAAAGTCAGTACCAGCGCATCGAGCACGTATCAGCCTCACAACAGAGATAACACGAAGAAAGCTGAGGTTCGGGTCCTAAATCTGGTTGGGATGGGCTGGTGGCAGCGGCTCGCGCTGAGGGTAACGCGGGAGTCGGGAGTGCTGTGCGTTCGACGAAAGCCTAAAGGTGAGTAGGTCGCTCTCTCGAACATCGATACCGACGACTTACTAGTACCCGTATTCGCAGCGGCAGCCTGCGAATGCCAAATGGGCGGAAATGGTCGAGCACAGCGCCAGCGAGCGTCGAAGGTTGGCCCTGGAACGCGTTCTTTGACGACGATGGCCCGGGTGGGTGCAGGGCGGTGTTTGGAAGGGCTGGAGGTTGGAGGTTGGAGGTTGGAGGTTGGATATTATATGGATGCAAGGATTTGGCCAGGCGGTGTTTGAGGCGAGAGATCTCAGCTGTAGGTCACAGGCGCCGGCGTAGACAATGCCGGCGACTTTAATTGCTCACGTCTCGTAGAAGCCCTCAGCTGCATCGCCGTCCCCCCGGGCCATTCACCATCTTTTTACGCCGCTCCTCATCTATCGACACCGTCACCGTCACCGTTCGGGCTACCCAAGCCTTCGTCGTCCTCGTAGGATGCACGACGGACTCGAGGCTCTCCTCAAGCATAAGCAGCGTTCCGGAAATTCTGTCATGGCGGCATGTGGAGAGGGAGGAGAGGCACTTTTGAAGGTGGGAATTGATCGATGATCTTCTGCATTGCAAACTGTGATGTTGGACTCATTGTTTGCTGCAGGCACCTACGATGATGGTCGATGGTTTTGGATGCGAGTTTGGCCTGGTGACGTAGTCTTCGGCCTCGGGGTTCGTTGGTATCAAGGTCCTACAACACCCCAGAGAATGAGACAAGGCTTACTGTTCACACTCATTCAGTTTGTACCTCGGCTTGATTTCCGTCTTTGCCCACCTGTACGCGGCAGCGATATCGTCTTCCTACGAAGAGCTTGTGCCCAACACACGCATATCGCCGACGTCATCCACGGCAGATGTTGCCTTCTACTCTACGAGGTGGTAAGTTCACGCCGTCATCATCCACTATTATAATACCTATTGAATACACCGACTCATTTCTAGCTTGAGAGCGACCTCATTCGCCATCGTCGATGTCGTCGTCGGGCGGGCTAGTCGGCGCAGAGACGGTAAGTTTCGATCCACGTCACGAACGAGGGTAGTAGTACGACATTTACCCATTTTCGTAGACATCTGCGGCGGACACCAGCCGAGGATCTTGGCCTTTCTTAGCATCCTCGAGCTTTTTTCTTTGGCACAAGTCCTTCGATGTATGCACTTCAATCGATGTGGTACGCTCGCCGCTTTATTTGCACCCAACCCATTCCTCTTCTACGATTGGCCGCGTTTACATAATCGCTTTCTCTATAACTGCCTCCCACCTGCGGCGCCCTCACGCTACCTAGTATGTTTCCGCGACCGCCCTCACCACTTCTCGTGCCTCGATAGCGTGCTCAGTGCTCGTGGCTTGTTTTCCGCGTAGCTCGTTCCGCTGTCTGGCGTTTAGGATGTGGAGTAGGGCGGTCGCCGGGATTATTCATGTGGGACGTGCTGTGCTCTCTCGCTCTCGTCTCTCTCAGACGGGCTAATCACGTTTTCTGAGCGTATGATTTGGTCCTTCCTCTCGTTTATAGCGGAAGGACACCGCTCTCGATTTATTGCCCGCGGAACATGCTTACTCATTGCTTGACCCGACCCCGGTGTTGTTGACATCACACTTGAGACCCCAGTGTTCAGCAACGGACCGTATTGGGTTGCACCTCACCTCACATGGTTCAGGACTGCTACGCCCCTTAACTTCGCTTACGAGAGACGGTAGTTTCCCTTCGGTTTCCCCTGAGAGTGTTCCAGTCCATCATGAACCAACTTTTTTTTCCTCCAGCATTCGTGTTTTGGGCCATCAGACAGAGTGGATGCGGGATGGCAGGAGTTTGTTATAGGAGAGGTGAGTGCAGGCCTGTGTCAATAACACTCTTCGTCTTATAAATCTATCAAGACGAATTTGAACAGAGATTTGGGCTGTTTAATGTCGCCTTGGGCGAGAATTCCTGTGGCTCATGATGGCATCTATCTTGCCGTCGCTCGAAATATTAATTTCACAGGGCATTGGCGAGGATGGCAAGCTCGTACATCTAGCCGGATGCTGACCATCATAGTAGCGGTATGTTCACAGCTTATTGCAAAGATTGGTGGCAATGGCCTCCAGATCGTGAACTCGTTGCTCAACTCTTCCGGGTCCATGCCTTCGATTGTGGGCTCCAACGACCGTCACACGACATCAATGTTCCGACGTTCCTGCCACTTCTCCGAAGCATGGCCTACTCACCACAGACTATTTCGACAGGGCTGGAGCAATCATTGACAGACAGAAGAGGTTTGCGATGTTACGAGTACGCCGAACCTCCCCCTCTGACGGCTATGAGTATCTGCCCAGCCGAGATCCTCGCCTCACCCAAATTTATCCTATGCTCCAGGTCGTCCCAGGTTCGAACCGGGGTACTTCCCTCGGTGTCGTTGAATTTGTCGAGAAGTTCGTCAAAAAACTGACCTGCGCCGCTCATATGCAGGACGCCAGCGACGGCAGCATGTATGGCGAGAAATCGCGGGTCGGGGAGAGCTATTGATGCTGTCTCCCTTTTCTTGCTGTTCTCGGTGGTGTGATCTTTGCTATGGTCCCGGAAGGTGATGTAAGGGTTGGAGGCAAGGTCGGGCCGAAATCTGAAAAGCACCATCTTATCCCTGTAGAACTTGAATTTATATTTATTTTCTTCCTAAAACCCACGAGGTGACGAGGTCAGCACGAGATATCTGTGCTGGAAGCGGCCGAACGAACCTCTGTTGGATGGAGGCACCACCAGAACCTATCAAACGAGGCATGTACGTTCGGTTCCTGCATAAAGGCATTGGATGGTTGATCGAGAAGCAGCTTGAAGTCTTCCAGGTCATCTAACTTCAGGCGACCAAAGTTGACAAGGATGTCAAATATAGCTACCGCGGATTTGTGCTGCTTGCGATTAGCATACATATAAACAAAGTATCGGAATAAAAACTCACACTATCTTTGTCAAAGTGACCAAGAGCATGACGCAGGATGTGAGTGCATTCCAAGATAAGTTCTCCACCGTCCGGATGGGCTATATCTGCGAAACCAGTCACGACGCACTTATAGCCATCACGAAGAAGGAGCTATTGAACGGGTTCCAATGAGCGCACATTTTCAGGCATATAGCAGGAATGAATACCCACGTCGTCTCTGAGACTGCCGGTTCGATTCCTGTGCCCATCCAGGATGTATTGCGCCGTAGTCTCCATCGTGGGTGTGGCGATGGGGCTTGGGAGGTTGGGTTGCTTGCCGTGTCCATAATTTGCTCTCACTAGCAGAATCAGAATACGGTTCGACGTGAAATACGGCGCACTCACTGATGAATAGAAAATGTGTCACCCATGTCAACGTCACTGCCACCAGGTTGGTAATGTTGCCTTCGCAGGCCACGATCCTTGAAGCAACATATGTGACGCTGTCGTTGCCTGCAACAGCTGGAGCATGTTCCAGCATGGATTCTGCAACCTTATCGAGTGATAGAGTCTCCTTGCAGAACGTGAAGATCCTCTCTTCGCGGGTGGAGAAATCGGCGATGATCTGCTTCGCCCGCTCGACGAGCAGGTTGAGTTCCGTGGCCTCTGCTACTTGTCTGGACTGCTCTTGAAGATCCGAGTACAGTTCAACGTAGCTTTGAGAGGTCGTGCTCTCGATAGGATCTGTGCGATTATGGGACATAGTAGGTGGGGATTAAGGAACAAAAGGTCGTGCACGATGCAGTGCGCGTTTTATCCTGTTTTATCTGGATGTGGGTATCACGTGATTTAATGGTCTCTGTCACTGCCTGTTGTTCCAAGGCCGACGTCGCTAGCCAGACGGGAAGTGAAAGTCTTGCACCATCTTGAAATTTGCCAATGAGTTGAAGACTACTATTTTGTGGTAAGACTATGACAACAGCACGAAGGACTACCTTTTTGATGTTAGCACACGCAGCGACCCTGAGACGTCATCACTCATGATCACCTAAAGTCTTTCGCACCACCTCACACGCCTCCGTATTGAGGAGACAGAGCACTGGAGAGAGGCTACGTACTACTGACGCATTCAAGTAGGATGTCCAATAAAAAACTCGTGGCAATCGCAAGAACCAGAAACGTAAACGCGTGTTGGCGCTAGATGAGATCTCGAGGTATCGTCAGCGTAAAATGTTCCGCTAACAGACTCGGATCGTGGATTATGAGCTGAAGAGGAATCGTCAGCTGGGCAAAATTGAGGCCTCGGAGGGATGATCTACGACGACTACTTACAAAGCACGAATTTAGAAGGTGTAGGGGAAAAAATCGAAGAAATACTCACTACTTATAATGATCAATCGCTACGACCTTTGGTCTCATCTCCACCCGCTGCTAGCGCTGTAGGCTAAGGAATTCTTTGGAACGTAAACTTGGGAAGGTGGATATCGAATAGGTCACACCTGTGCGCGGACAACGGCGCTTGGGGTAGCATGTTCGACATTCGACCAGGTGAAGCCATTCACCTGAAACAGTGGCTTCCAGATAATGAGTACGTCTTCCAGCAGGTCAATGCAACAACCGCGGCAACGGGCTGGGGGCACTGCGTTATCTAAAGAAGATCGTTTTCATGAGGGATCTAGACTAATAAATAGAAGAATTACGCACCACAATGGCCGATCAACCAAGTGAATCGTGGCCTTGGACCTCTGTGCTTCATCTGCAGTAGCAGCTCTCTCTATAGGTGGATATATTCTTCGCGTTGGCCTTGGATCTTGGGACATTGTTGATTCGAGGTTCGCGATTATACGACTCAAAGGCAAATTTTCTTTTTGAGATTTCGCAAGGTGGAGCGTCCAGTAGGGTCTTTAAGGGTGTTCAGACGAGATTATGAAGGCATGAAGGGGGTATATTCAAAGTAGAATAGGTCAGAATGGTCTGTGCGCTGCGTAATTGCGCCGTCACTCGATCGTCACCATTCGTCCGCAATCGTGTCGACGATGGCATGGTGCCGAGAGACGCGGGCGCCTCGCACGAGAATTCTATGCAGGTCCTTGTAGACAAAAAAGTAGCGAACGAAACTCGGTAGCCTCATCTACGCGAGCGGAAGGACCGGCACTCTCTGATGCCGAAGGTAGGTATCTAAGCGTGCCAAAAGGAACCATGGTGAGGGTGGCTCGGTGTAAAGAGGGCCGTAGTGCACGAGGAGTCCGTTCGCAGCGAGAGCAAGTTGAAGACAGAATGAGGATGGTGGTGGATGTGAACGGACAAACAGGGGACGGTTGATCCAACGCCGGGATATTTCCCCGTTTAGGAGTTCCGGCACGGCAGACGACCGACTGGTGGTCCAAGCCCCTGACTGGCCCTCTTGGTCCCGTCCGTCATCATCTTTCTGTGGGCCTCCTGCCGTTCTTTTGCTCTGAGGTGCTCTCCCCGCTCTAATCAGCCTCAGAAACTCCCGCATATCATTATCTGGCGTAATCGCTCTGGTACCCCCCTTCGAGCCTTCTCATTTCGTTCCTCCTATGTGTCAATCGTATTAGCACCTTTCCTGGGAGATCTCTCCGCTGGCGATCCCGCTGAAGCGCCTTCCCATGATGATGGATCGCCCGTTACTCGAATTTCTGGGAAGACTGTCTTTGCGAATAAACATATTGTCGCGGCATCAAACAAAAGCTGAGGCGATTTCTTGCAGATGATATCTACAGGTTCGACGAACTCCGTGGACTTCTCTCATTGTGGACTGAATTTCGCGTTTCAAAGTTTAAATGTTCAAACGTTCACCCCCCACAACATTTCGTCCAGAGTCGTTCTTCCTAAGCTCGCCACGGTCTTCTCGGTCTTATTCTCGCGAAATCGGCAGACAATCATCCGCTCGGACTTGCAGGGCGTCAGCCTCTGCGAACCTTGGTCAACACTCTTCCAACGCTCACCCCCTTTTATTGTTAATGGTCGTACCCTACCTCACACGCAGATGCCGGCTTTGAAAACTCCTCCTGTGGGCAACGCAGCTCAAGCACACTAGTCGTTGCTCGATGTTGATAGCTTATCGGTGTAGCAGTCCTGTAAAACCCGGCGTCTGCGTGTCTCGCACGGGACGAACTGAGATCCATGATGGCAGCCTCCTCTTCCGGAGAGAAGAGGTCCTACCTCGATGTTGAGAGCGAATCTGTGCTCCGGCATTCTTATCATCTTGTCTCTGTCGACGCAAACTTGGATCAGATCTTCGGCGTCGTGAGAGCTGATCAGATCTACATAAACTCGTCCTCTTCGCTCTCTGCTCACTAACCCGCCGTTGGTCCCATATTCATGTCCTTCGTCCTTAGAACCTCTTCGCTTCTCTTACACACGGAGTGTGGAGCTCAAAGCTGATGAACCCACTGTCGGATCCGCCCGTTATGAACTGGACTTCAGCGGGGTCGAGGCGAGGCACCAGATGTCTGAGCTTGTGCGTCGGACGAAGGAGGGCGAGTTCATTTACTGGGAAACGTTCTTTCAGTAGCGTCTCTGCCGCCGTTTCTCTCCGTGGCGATCGATTTTTGCTACGGCGTCTCATGGATAGCTCAAGTCGGTGACACCAGTCGGTAGAAAGAATTTAATTGAATATAAGGCGCTTGTTCGATTACGCGGCATGCTGGTCCTCACTGGTGCTCGGAACTCTTCGAAACGGGTCACATTCCGAATAGCGAACTCTCCTTCAGCCTTTACATAGCGTTAGCGCTGCATACTATGCAGTAGGATGGTACTACACTGTTCTGGAAGTAGGTGAGTATAAACCGAAGAAATGGTCCATGTATGAACAACGGCCAGCTACCGACGTGGAGAGGCAGAACGACAGCACAAGCCCAGAGCCAACTCGAAGAAGTGAATCAGGCCCCGCCCAACACGCCGCAAGTTTCACGGATATTTTCGGGACTATCAATGACCGTGAAGATACCCAATAATTGGCCGAGGAGAACGACCGAGACAAAGATGAATCGCCGAAAGAAACAGTCTACGACCACGGCATGCAAAGATGACCAAGAACGAGAGATAGGAAGGTTGGAGAGGACCGTTTACCGTATGGGGAGGCGAGTAAATTTAAATGAGAACTAGTAGAGCACGAAGACGAGAGGACACGATTCCAGGGCGTTAGATCAAGTAGGTGGAAAGCAAACCCTTCTCGTTCGTATTCGCGCGAGAACTACCTGTTCACGAGCGGATCTAAAATCTACACTTGCACTCTAAGGGAGTTATCTGAAGCCAGTCCGCCAGGATCTTTATAGTGAATTTTCGTCGAGTATGAACCGTCTTCGGCGGAGAAAAGGTCATATGAATATAGGTGTACTTAGATGTAGTCCGTTCCGCATCTTGGGAGTTGAACGATCGAACGGAGAATTGGCACGCGAAGTACGAAAATTCGATCCATCTGTAGCATCACCAGAGCGAGCCCAGGGTCTATGTTCTTTCTCAGAGCAAATTCGGGAGATGAGAAAGCGACGGAATCTCTAGTATCTCCACTTCAACCCTCGCGCAAGGGAAGGAGGTCCAGTCAGGACGTATATTCTGCTCAGAGAAGTCCAAGGACGCCCGGTGATGTTATCGATCGAATTTATCGAGGTGGTGGTGGGGAAAGAAGTGTGTGCGAGACGACGACGACGGACAGGATAGAGGACGAACAGGGATCTAGGGTGCAGACGAGAGAAGAGAAGGATATGATCGTGCACCATCCAGAGACAAACTCGAGCTCGAGTCATCGACCCACGACTTAACACGACGATAGAAAGGTGGGATGGGTTTTCGACCGTTCAGCGTTTCGAGGTATCGCGGGTTATAAAGAGGGAAAGACGCCCGAGCTCGTGTGTCTGGTGTTCGATGCTACGATAGCGATGTTGGACGGAAGATGTGAAGGGACGGTTGGACAGATGGTTTATGTTCAGGAAAACGTCGAGAGACGATGAGAGCAAGCAACGGAGATGAAGTTGAGAGTTAAGTAGTATAGCTGTGAAGATGGCGGGTCGTGTCCTACTTGTGGAATCAGTGAGGAGATTAGATTTCAGATAAGAGGCATGAGGCCTACACGTTCTTCCATCCTTTCGGCCCTCAAGGCCTCACGGTGTAAGCGTTCTCGAGCTTCAAAATTAGCCAAAGATCGTCCTGGTGGAGAAGATTATTCTCCGAGTCCGGGTCCGAGTCCGAGCCTCCGATGATCCAGGATCTACTTACTCATGTAGCCCCGACCTCGAGGTGTCTGCGAATGGGAGTAGAGAAGACATAAGTATAGGATGTTGGGCAGCGGCTGATCTATGAATTAATGACGCGGTGATGTGCGTTAATTATGCGCGTCGTGCGTCGCCTGTCGAGCGGATGTCTATCGGGTAAGTACGTCGATACCGAAGGCGGTCAAATTACCGGTGTCAGACACTAGTAGTGGTAGATATGAACTTTGAGCTGGATGTTGACGTTTGTGGGTCCGGGAGAGGTGACAATGGGGACAATAGACACTATTCGCAGGAGATAATCGTGGTGATAATCCAGCCTCGTTAGAATATACACCAGCGCTGAAATCGTGATGAGCGGGGAAGTTAACAGTGGGGTACAGGGCAACGCACAGAACAACATTTATAACGAGACAGTTGAACGTCGAGTGATTTGATGAGCTCTAAGGGGGATACAACGAGCGCTGGCCATGAAAGTACCCAATAATTGACCGAGAAGAACATCTGAGACCGAGATAACTCGCCGAAAGAAACCCGTAGACGACGTCCAGACCTAGAGCATAATAAGAAAGTAGACGCAGAGTATATCCGGAAGACAAAGCGTGTAACGCCGCAAGCCATGTCTTTTATGTCTTCGCGCCATGTCCGACGGCGTGCACAGAACGAGGCGTGAGCGGATGGTTTGCGGACGAGTGAGACAGGACGATTAGACGAAATGGGTTAGACCATATAAACCTGCACAGAGTATTGCAGGTAAGACATTAGATACGAAGAGGAGAGTTTCGGGGCGAGAGGCTGCGCAGTTAACGACAATTGGGCGCCAGTTTCGGTCCCCCACCTGGGGCAAGAAAGAAATCGTCCATTGTGCGATCGTCGAAGTATTTTGGGTTATCGCGGGCCCAGTTTATGTCTTTTAGGACGTGCGCAGCGTGTAAGATTATTTGAAGGGATGCATGCACACGCACAGGTCCGCGTTTTCTGTGTCTGCGTAGTGCGGTGCGGTGCGGGAGGATAAGCGTGACTGAAGCAGTGATGCGTGACTTGCGTTGAGGCGTGACGGGCGTTGTTGTCATAAAACAGGTCGACAGCGGCGAGCTGCTTTCTTTCCGCCCTCTTCGTCGTCGCCGTGCTCGTGGGTGTCCTGCCCGCTACCCTCTTTCCTTCCTGTGCTCGTTCTTCCCCTCCTTTCCTTCGTCCTCTGTTTGAGCTTTCTTCGTCCAATCTCATCAAAGTTGAACTCGGACACGACCCAACGACCCAACACCCCACGGCCAACGGGAGCGAGAAGATCGATCGTGTCAGTGATCTCCATCACCCTTTTCCTCGTCTAACCTCCCCACGCCCAGCTTCTCGAGGGACCCAGATCCAAGAGCCGCGATAACCAATGGCACGCCCGGATTCGTGGGTGAAGGACTACGAAGCCGTTGATTTCGACATTCCCTTTTCTCCCACCAACATCGACCTCAGCGAGCGGGAGAGGATGTTGAAGGAGATCGACATATCTCGCAAGATTGGCATCAGAAGAGTTGAGAGCGCTGAGTTGGGGTGGACAGGAGCAGCCCGGAGTCGGGACTGCAACACCCTCGTCAACAGCAGGCTCTATCCCCGCCCTCCCTACACGTGGATCGATGATCCTGTACCGCGTTGCCCTCCCCGACCCATCTGCGCCCTCTCCAGCCCAGTCTCTCCCACCTTCCCTCTCCTCCGGCTCCTCTCCTCTCAATCATGGTACAACGCCCCCAACAGCAACGGAAGACGGCGGTCTCCTCCCACCACCATCCTTCTCCCAGCTCAACCGCGCCTCGGTCTACTCAACGTCCGGCGACTCGATCGTCTCAATGGGCAGCGATTCCAAGTATCCTGCCGGCCTTGGCTTCGGCGTTGGCCTGGGCTTATTATCTCCTCATCCGCAAGCAGGTGTCGGGAGCGGAGGAGGGCTGGTGGATTACGCATACGACCCGGATGAGGACGACAGCGACGGAGAGGGCGACGAACCGGACCCGCTACACGACCTCGACTACCCGCCCCCTCCGTATACTCGTGGACGGACCAAGGCTTCCGCGAGAGCAGGCAAGAGATCGAGCGACGCCACGTCCTCGTCCACCCCATCCTCCTCCTCCAACGGCAAGGGCAAGGAGAAAGCGCCCTCGACCTCCTCCCAACACAGCGTGCGCCGCGTCTATGCAGGCGAAGTGTACGAGCCCTACCCGCCGCACCTCGCCTTCCTCTCTTCCTCCTCCGCACCCTTCTCGTCCCTTTCTCACCTCTCATGGCGCGGCCTGATCAACGTCTCCGCGATCATGCTGTTGTTACTCGCGTTATTATGTCTGTTCATCGGGTTTCCGGTGATCAGCATAGTGAGGGACGATGGGAGGAGTGTGTTGATTACGATGAATACGAGGATTAACTCGACGGGGCAGGCGGTCGCGTTCGATTTTGACCCGGAGACGGGGGTGGTGGCGACGAGGGAGGAGGAGAGGAAGAGGGAGGAGATCGAGGATTTAGCAGGGTGGGCGGTGGAGAAGGACCTTTATGGGAGGGAGGAGATTGAGGATGTTGAGCTGTGGGCTGTCGAGAAGGACCCATTTGGGCGTCGCGAAGAGGTCCGAGAACAGATTGAAGACCTCGAGTTGTGGGCGGTAGAGAAGGATCCTTTCGGACGTCGAGAGCAACTTGAAGACGTCGGGCCATGGGCGGTAGAAAAGGATCCTTTCGGGCGGCGAGAGGAGGTTGAGGATGTGGAAGGATGGGCGGTCGAGAAGGATGCTTTTGGGCGTCGAGAGGTGCAGGAGTTGCTTGGGTAAGTCGTTGTTCAGTTTTCATTCGTTTCGTGTTTTCTTTTTACATTCTTGCTTTCAACCTCGTCCTTCTGTTCGGTCTGTCGTCTCCTTTCGTGTTGTCGCCTTCGGACGCCGTTTTCGCGTTGTGGATGCTCTTATCGTCCCCATCGTTGTTCGTGTCCGTAGCGTTGTTCGGTTGTTCGGTTTTTCTTTTCTTTTTTCTTTTTCATATCTTGAATTTCGATTGTTCGCCTTCCTTTCTGCCACCGTCGTTGAACCTCCTCCTTGCTCTCCTCCGTCCGCGAGACTGACTCACCTTCCTCTCTCCAGCTCGCCGTTGTCGCCCTTATCACCTGCACTTCCTCAACCCAACGTTCAACTCAAGCCTCAACTTCTCGAAGCCAAGCCCGACACGTTCATCGACCGCGCCACACCTCTCTCCGCACACACCCTGCACCTCAACGACGTCAAAGCCTTCGACACCCTCAACATCCTCAGCACCCTCAACGTCGTCGACGCCGACTTCCAGCTTATCGTCTCCATGGAGTTCCTGTCGGGCCCACGTCCGAGCAGTGTGACGATGGGACAGGTGTGTCTCGATGTTGACGTAGCGCATGGTGGGGGTGTGCTGCTCGAGGTTGGGTACGTTCGTCAACGCCAGGATGGGTGGAAGGAGGAGGATAGGAACGAAGGGGTTTTGAGCAGGATACGTGGCACCGGCAAGATGGGTATGGGTGCGAGTGCTGGACGTGAAGAGGTAGAGGGAGATGTGGGTCGTAACCACCATGGGCAAATTGGGCAGGAGAAGCAAGAGCAGGAGACGAGAGGCAGGGCTCTTTACGTGCGTTTATACGTTCTTCTATCTCATTCGTCCGCATTACTTACGTTCAAACGTTGATTAACAGTGGATCAACTCCCGCGGTGACTCGAATCTCGTACACTCGACTGAGGGGCTGGTATCTTCTTCCCCGTCTTCGACGCTGATTCTAGCATCAGGATCGGCCTCGGAGGAGAAGCGGCGCAAGCACATCAATTTCAGCCTCCTCCTCGACCTGCACCACCTCTCTCGCGAACCGGTCGAGGATGAGCAAGGGCCCAAGGTCGAATACGTTAGGTTCTACGCCCCAGCCAGCCGTGCTGGGGTGGTATCCTGCGTCGCAGACAAGATGGAGAGTGTAGTTGCTGAGCTGACGTTGAATATCGACACTGAGCGGATGTCATAACTCTGGCGTTCGCTATGTCTATCTCCATCGCCGACGCCAACGTCAGCGTCCCTTCTTCGCCCTCGTGGTAATCAGCATCGTCACCTCCATTATCAACGGCCTTGAAGTCCACACTTGCAATCCTGGGCGGCGAAAAGGAGGAAAGGGGGGGAGATCGAGTATTCTGCCGTTGAGGGAGATCTATTCGGATGTCAGGAGAAGGTTCGAGGGCGAGTTGAAAATTGCCGGCGATGAGAGGGGTAAGGGGTACTCGAGTAAGTTTTCGTGCGTTCTTCGCTTTTATTTTTACTTTCGGTTTCCATCTCGTTCTTACCTTTGCCTTGTTCGTTGTTTTCTTCCCGTCATCTTGTCCTTTAATCCCTGTACCCTCGTTCGCCATTTTTCTGATCGACGAACCCTTATCGTCTCCATGGGTCTGCTTGTGCTATTGTTCCGGTTTTTCGCCTTCGTGTTTTAATTTTCTATTATTCGCTTTCTTTTCTTCCGATCACCATCGAATCTCTCTCCTTCGTCTCCTCCACCGAATGTCGCTAATTCATCTCTTCTCCGGTTCATCGTAGCCACCGTCTCCTCAACCCACTTTCAACCTCACCCCCTCGGAGCCGACTGCGGTGCGTTGATCGACCCCGCTACACTTTACTCCGAAGACACCCTCCACTCAATCGCCCTCAACGCCCTAAGCTCGCAACCCGCCCACTGCTTGCTCGTCGTATCCAAGGAATCTGCGTCAAGAGCACGCCTGAGCGTCTCAATGGGCCTGGTGTGCTTTAACGTCACATGTGGCAATGCTTTCTCGAGATTGGATACGTTTATCAACAACGGTATGGGCGGGAGGAGAGGAAGAGGAGAAAGTGGAGGATTGGCGTTGGATACGTGGCGGGGAGGCTAGTAATCCAGAAGCTAGGCCAGGGAGTGCGAAACGCTCTTCACGTCCGTCCAACTCTTCTTCATGTCGTCTCTTTGGCCTCCTTATTGACTTCCGTCTTGTGCCATGATTTGGTTTGATTGAGCATGGCTCGTCGCCCGTGACAATGCGAAGCTTGTTTGGCTCGACCAAGGGATTAGAGTTCGCACAGATCCTCTCGTCTTCATGTTCAAGCTCAAGCTTTGATTCGACGTCGGCATCTTCATTCGCATCAGGATCAGCTGGCACCGCGGATGAAGATGAGCACGACTAAAATACCTCATTGAATGAGGCGTCGGCGTCGACTCAGGTCTCTCCTCTCCTCATCTCCAAGCCGCCCTCACAGCAGCCCATGCGTACGACTCAGACAAAGACGAGGACCCAGGACGAGGGAATGGGAGAGTAGCTTCGCATCACCTAAATGCATGTGTACTAGAACGAACAAATATACTTAATTTCATTCGTTCTCAATTTGATTACGCTTAAATGCGCATTAAAATATTGACCGAGACGAACACTTTTGTTAGACGCCCTGATTGGCATGGATTACCGAGAGAAACGTACATGGATGGACAGCATCTCCTGATAGGTGTGAGGCTGTTGAGGCTGTCAAGGCTTGGTTAAAACTTAAGACGCGACTACGACTCGGAGACTCGGTCACTCGGAGCTGTCTGCGCGTTTATGTTCGGGTACTTCAGTTGTCTACTACATATCGCTGTAGCCGAACACCTTCGAGCTTTTCTTGAAATTGAAACGCGAAGGAGTGGGCTGGCTTGGCCCCTGTGGCCGTGGACTTCGTCTGTCCGAACATCACGTGCATGGGATCACGCGAGTCACACTTATCAGTTACGCTTAGAACAACCACTAAATCCCCACCCACCATGTCCCATAATCGCACAGATTCTATCGAGAGCATGACCTCTCAAAGGTCCGTTGAACTGTACTCGGATCTTCAAGAGCAGTCCAGACAAGTTGCAGAGGCCACGGAACTCGACCTGCTCGTCGAGCGAGCGAAGCAGATCATCGCCGATTTCTCCACCCGCGAAGAGAGGATCTTCACGTTCTGCAAGGAGACTCTATCACTCGATAAGGTTGCAGAATCCATGCTGGAACATGCTCCAGCTGTTGCAGGCAACGACAGCGTCAAGTATGTTGCTTCAAGGATCGTGGCCTGCGAAGGCAACATTACCAACCTGGTGGCAGTGACGTTGACATGGGTGACACATTTTCTATTCATCAGTGAGTGCGCCGTATTTCACGTCGAACCGTATTCTGATTCTGCTAGTGAGAGCAAATTATGGACACGGCAAGCAACCCAACCTCCCAAGCCCCATCGCCACACCCACGATGGAGACTACGGCGCAATACATCCTGGATGGGCACAGGAATCGAACCGGCAGTCTCAGAGACGACGTGGGTATTCATTCCTGCTATATGCCTGAAAATGTGCGCTCATTGGAACCCGTTCAATAGCTCCTTCTTCGTGATGGCTATAAGTGCGTCGTGACTGGTTTCGCAGATATAGCCCATCCGGACGGTGGAGAACTTATCTTGGAATGCACTCACATCCTGCGTCATGCTCTTGGTCACTTTGACAAAGATAGTGTGAGTTTTTATTCCGATACTTTGTTTATATGTATGCTAATCGCAAACAGCACAAATCCGCGGTAGCTATATTTGACATCCTTGTCAACTTTGGTCGCCTGAAGTTAGATGACCTGGAAGACTTCAAGCTGCTTCTCGATCAACCATCCAATGTCTTTATGCAGGAACCGAACGTACATGCCTCGTTTGATAGGTTCTGGTGGTGCCTCCATCCAACAGAGGTTCGTTCGGCCGCTTCCAGCACAGATATCTCGTGCTGACCTCGTCACCTCGTGGGTTTTAGGAAGAAAATAAATATAAATTCAAGTTCTACAGGGATAAGATGGTGCTTTTCAGATTTCGGCCCGACCTTGCCTCCAACCCTTACATCACCTTCCGGGACCATAGCAAAGATCACACCACCGAGAACAACAAGAAAAGGGAGACAGCATCAATAGCTCTCCCGACCCGCGATTTCTCGCCATACATGCTGCTGTCGCTGGCGTCCTGCATATGAGCGGCGCAGGTCGGTTTTTTGACGAACTTCTTGACAAATTCAACGACACCGAGGGAAGTACCCCGGTTCGAACCTGGGACGACCTGGAGCATAGGATAAATTTGGGTGAGGCGAGGATCTCGGCTGGGCAGATACTCATAGCCGTCAGAGGGGGAGGTTCGGCGTACTCGTAACGTCGCAAACCTCTTCTGTCTTGTCAACGATTGCTCCAGCCCTGTCGAAATAGTCTGTGTATGCCAATCCGACTTATCCGGCCCGACCGAGGGATTAGAGTTTGCACAGACGCTCTCGTCCTCAGGTTCAAGCTTAGAACCGACGTCGGCATCTTCATTCCCACCAGGATCAGCTGGGGGCGCGGATTGAGACACGGACGCGGATGAAGATGAGCATGACTCAAAGTACCTCGCTGGATGAGGCGTCGGCGTCGAGTTGGGGTCTCTCCTCCCCTCATCCCCAAGCCGCCGTAGCGAGCGGAGGGATAGTATCAGCCCATGTGTACGGCCCAGACAAAGACGAGGACCCACGACGAGGGAATGGGAGAGTAGCTTCGTATCACCTAAACACATGTATATTAGAACGAACAAATATAATTTCGTTTTCAATCTGATTACGCTTGAATGAATATTGATCAAAATATTGACCGAGTCAAACACTTGGACACTCGTTAGACGCCCTGACTGACATGGATTGTCGAGAGAATCGTACAATGGATGGACAGCGTCTCCTGATCAGTGCAAATTCTCGTCTTCAATAAAATATAATAGAACTAAGCATCTACTGGCGATCATTCACCCCGCCCGAACGCTAGATAGTCCGCGTCCATCATCCTCTACATCCCTCGCCGAAGTCCTCCCATATCCCGCTCGATGATCTCCATGGGACACCGTATTGAATGATGATGCCGTCGAGTGGAATAGAGGGGGGTAATTATATGCAGGGGGTAATGCTGAACATGAGCGTGTCAAGTGGGATAATCGATGAGAATGGCGGACGACGGAAGTCCAGCCCGGGCGACGTTGGTTTGGCGTCGAGAAATGCCGCGAAACCGTCTGGAAAGACGCGTAGGTGCAGTAGAACTCAAAATGTGATGACTCAAACGTACCATGGCGCGAGATAATTCGCAAATTGAGTGAATAGTTCTTGACTCGAACAGACGAGCAGAATGTCAAGCTCAAAGCTCAAACTACGAGCGAACTGCCAGCAAGATATGGCCACGAACGAAAAGAACGGAATGCGTACGTACCTAGCTCAGTGTCTGGGTAAGTTGCCGAGCGCAATGAAGAAGAGGTGGATACCAGAGATAGAACCTGAGCCAGGAGTAAAATATTATCTGGTGAAGATAATGGTCTGATACGAACTTACCTTCGTACTATTTGCGACACCGAATTGACACACATTCATTGAGACCGAGGGCCCTGGGCAAAGGTAATGTTTGAAACCTTGCAGCAACTGAGATGGTGGGGCCGGGAAGCAAGAAGGCTGGGTGGAGATGCGACAAGAGGAGGAATGGGTGAGGACGTTCGGGAGAAGTTCCAAACCGGGGTCGGATGTAGCTGGAAGAAGAGTGAGACGACGAAAGCAGTAAAATAAAGAAACGAACGTACTTTGCCCAATCCCAGTAAACTTCTCCACGAAACCCCACTACTCCTGGAGGTCCTCCTACGTTCCTGGCTGCCAGTGTCGATGTACAGTCGAAGGCCTTGCATCAGTGTTCCACCAGCGAGAGGTTCGCGTGCAGATAGGTATTAAAGTGGACATCATAATACGAATCTTGAGGGCTGGCACGCAGTCTTTCCAGGGGCGTGATATCAAGGGCGGTAGAGCTGGAGGACGACGGTAAACATCATGAAAGATCGGAATGTCGACGTACATACCTTTCACGCAGGCGCGACGAACGTGAGCTCGTCGCAGTTTTGTCTCGCGGATCCTTATGAACAAAATGTGCATTGTTCCTCATAATGGCGTGCTGCGCTCGCCGCGTGGACGAAACGAAATGTTGAATCTGAGTCGAATGGGCAAGGCGGTTACCGATCGTGGTGGTGGTTGACGACGAAGAGAGAAAGCGCCCGTGGGAGCCGCCATTCAGCAGAGACACAGCCACGGGCAAGCACGCGAGATAACGAGCAGTCGAGTGTCAACGACGACGATTACTATCTGAAATATATACGATAGGCATTTGGGCATCGTGAATTTGGAGAAGAAGGATACTTACACAATATTACAGTCGCCGAATGGCTTGCTTTTTGGCGCTAACTTTCAAGGCACATTCTCGTGTAGCCTTTCAAAGCAGAAAATAATGACAAAGCCCGAATGACGGCGCCTTCCATCAGAGAGACAGGTACAACGAGGCTCATGCAATTCCTAGTGAGCTATTCAGAAGAAAACTACCGGGCAGAAAATGAAGGTCTTTAGTCAACTAACCCATAGAAAGGACGAAAATCAGACAGTATATGCGTATGGGCGACCCTATGGACGTAATAGAACATCTTCTAAATTATACTAGAATGGCCGTTTGTCAAGTATGTAACCGTTTCATTCATTCAGGAAAGGTGGCTAGACGAGGTCGAGGAGACGGTTTCTGTCGTTGAACCAGCATAAGAGCGCCAGTCTTTCTCGGAGACGCTTGAGGGTTCGAAGCGAGAGCGGCTCGCAGTACCCACACTGCTGATATTACGCGGGAGCCGATCTGGATTGAGTTCAGACGGGCTCCAGTGATAACTGCTGCACGTCTTGTAGGAGATAGATCCGGTCTCCGTGGGGAGCCTCGTCGGTGGTGGCTGCGGGCGGAAGAAGTTGCGCAGCGAGCTTTCTCTTTCTTTGGTCCCAGAGCGGGCGAGATAATTGCCTGTGAAGACGGGTGTTTATTTGAACATAATTCATGAGACGGAGCGAACTGATTTTCACCTGAACTTCTCTCAATACCTTCTCTCCTACAGTGGCGCCAAGTGGCCAGGATAATTAATACGACGAATATGATCCCGATAATACTTCCTATCACGGCCCCTGAAATGGTCCCGGCAGAGGTGGCAACACCTCTGTTCCCAGTTTCCTGTGTAGCAGATGTTGAGGAAGTCTCGGATGAAATGCTCGGTGGAACCGTTGTCGACGACGGTAGTGTTTTGGAAGAGGATTGAATATTTTGCGTGCGGAAGTTCCCGTCTGAAAACCGGGCTCATAATCAGGAAAAAACCCTCAGCGTCATCCGACTCGCGACGACGCACCGAATTGCTTCCTTGAGGGATCATCTTTCCGCCACCAGGACCACCATCCGTTGCCCTCGGTGACGGTTACATAGTCGATTAAATAAGGGGCATCATCCACTAGATTTGTGATCAAAAGTTTATGTATCCCGCGCTGTAGTCTTTTCGAGGTGAAGAACGTCTTCCCGGACTCTGGTTCCGAAGAACTAGATGGTACAAATGTGAAGAACGAGGGCTCTCCGTCGATGGCATAGCTAGACTTCGGCGTGGGTTGGCGGTCGTCCGGTGGTATCACATTACCAATGACCGTGATCGAGACTCCTGGACGAAGAATTATTAACTGGCTTTAGGAACGGTAATTCGGGGGACGCACCATCGAAGTTGACAGAAATTGTGTCGCCAGCATGGGTGCTTAATGAAAGGGTGTCATTGTAGGCGCCCTGTTGCTTATCGAGAGATTTCCATAAACCAGAGTAGATAAGGCGCGGATCGGCGTTGTCAAAAGTCTGCTTGACCATGACTGAAGGATGAGAGAGTGGGTAAAAAGGGGGAAATAGATCGAGAGGTACGCACCTTTATGACCACTCGATCCTTCAGGTCGATGGTTGCAGCGCCATAGAGATTCTGCTGGTAGCTTCGAATATATTTCTTACTTCTATAAAGATATGATCTCGAGCAAGATGATATTCAACAGATGAACAGAGCTGGGCTCTATTATTGATTGACGATTGTATCGTCTTCTCCCTGGATTATCGGGAGTGAAGGGTCTAATGCACGAGCTTTGCGTACTTGTGTTGACAGGTGGAACAGTCCTAAGCGCTCTAATGGTGGTTTTACGGTTCACCCACTTGAATTATTTGACCAGGAGGCTTTATCACCAAGTACTTTCCGTCGAGAAGTCGAACATAGACCATTGCTGGAAACAGATCTCGTCTGGTTATTCTAGGCTCAAAGTGCCTCTTGTTGATACGATCCTGTGACAATTTCTTGATGTTCCTAAGGTTTCTTAGGGTACGGAATCTGATGAGTTCATTCTCTACTACAATCATAGCAAATGCGAGGATAACTCCCCCAAGTGCAAGTTTTTGCGAAAGGGCGACCTAAGAAAACCAGTCGGCGCGAATTCTCAAAGCATGAAGAAGAATTCAAGCGCCCATCGAAGTTTGGGACACAAACCAGGATTTCCCCGCGTTATTGAAGCTTCAAAAGTGTCAGGAGTACGACAGGCCAGTACGAAAATATCTAGGAACGACCCGAACGAAAAAGGCACCAAGGGAACGAAGCTCCTTGATCGTAGGATTCAGTCTCGTTAGGCGATGAGACGATGCTCGTGGCCATGCATTCATGACGGTCTCCGGCAGCGGGAGGGCAAGTATGATAAATGAGGACACCTTAGAGGTGTTATAGAACGAGTACATAAGCTGTTGACGAGATTGAATCTGAGGAAGAAACGAAAGTACTGAAGGGCTCGATGTTCGGCATCGGAAGAATGTCGTGACCAGGCAGATGCGAAACGATAGACAGGAGGCGGGAGGCATAAAGCGCACGGAGAAGGGTTTGATCGTGCGGAAACATACGCAGGCGTAAGCGTTCAGACCGTAAATCCCAGTAGTACCGAGCCTGCGCACAGTTGCATCGCCAAAATGACTTCAGCTTACACGAGAACCTCTGAACACTGCGTGATGCGATGTGCAAACGCACCACGGGGGATCTCGGGAACTGGTGGCATCATTTGGCGATGCCGCTGGCGGGGGAGATGAGGTGATTTGTACTTGTCAGTGGTACGTGATATGTTCTCCAGAAATGTGGGAGAAAAAGATGCTCCTGAGACGAGCATGATATCGAGCGTGCTTCTTCACCTCGAGTAAAACCGCGGAAGGAGATAGAGTATGTCCGATTGAGAGACCTCTAGACTAGGTATTCACGCGGCCAGTATTGGTAGCAGGGCGACAGTGGTCATCGTGCTCGTGGACTTGGACCACGGAGGTTTTCGCAAAGAAACGGAGTTGATAGAGCATGACTAGATGTGAGTTCATGATACGCGTTCGGAGTTGTGGTCTGCGGATCTTGGAGCGGTAGTTACCGAGGATAAGGGTATACGGGGAGGCGGCGAGAGACTAACACGAGGTAGAGAAGGCGGCGGCGCGATTTGTCACTGGTATCTCGTTCATATAAAACCAAAACCAGTTTTAGCGTTGCGAGGGGGATGTTCGATGGTGGGTGCCGTATCCAGTGGATCGTAAAGCGATATGAGTTCTGATATGGGGAGTTTCAGAGGTAGTCGGCGATCCAAAGCCGTGAGATGAGCAACGTCCATGAGTGAAAGGCCACAGAAATAGCTGCAGAGACCGACACGGGTGAGGAATGGCCACGAGAATAAACGGGTTAGCAGGGTACGAGCTGTGACGTGGACCTGGGCGATGAGTACGACACTGAGAACTCGGGGGGTAGGATCAGGATCCGCAGAGTGTAGCCATTCGCAAAGAAATTGCCAGAGGGGGTGGGCAAATACTGCGGCTCAGCAGAAATACGTACGTAGGGTTTTGAATGAATAGTACAGCATAGACCCAGTGGTAGTAGTAGAAGAAAGAAAGGCGATGGCTCCTCATTATCTTACTATCTTATCTCCATCATCTTTCTATCTTATCTCCGTCATCACACGGGTTCCGGACACTCTTCCCCTCTTCTGCTACTTACCACCACCATACGATCAGCATTGGGCGATCCCGGGGTCTCTTTCCATCTATCTCTTACCTACCATCTTAACATCTAATCCTGTGCAGGTTCTCCAACCTCAAGTTCCCTTCCGCCTCGACTGCGCCCACAGGAGCGGGGGCATGAACGTCGAAAGCAAGCACTGCTTTTCGAGGTAAATTCAACTGCTTGCTCGTGTGTGGTCCATGTGGATGGATCCGAAGGAGGATGCTCGTACTCTTAGCTTTGTACTCTTTCGTTTAGACCACGGGCGATGATTCGAAAGTACCAATCGGACTTCATGGGTTCTAGGTAAGTATTCCGCTTAGCCTACCAACTCTGGCGATATTTCACGTATTCCCCGCAACCTTCCACGTCTCTACCTTGCTCCTTCTCTCCATTATTCCTGTCTCGCTCCTCATCCGCATCCTTCCATCCGAGCTTACCCTACTCGATCACGCCATAGGTAAAGCCATCCTCAGCGTTATCGTGGACGTCGATAGCTTGCGACGCGTGGTGCTCTACAGTGCATCATGTGGCAGTAACTCGTTCAGCCCTCGTCTCCCCGCGCCAGATGACGAGGATGGCCTTGCTAAAACGTGGTGATTTGAGGCTTGGCGACCCATGCTCAGTCATACTTCGGGATTGAAACCCTCGTTTTGTGAGTGCATCCCTTCCTCACCTTCATCTCACTCAAGGCGTAGCGTGCTCTCCAGATCCCTGCGTTCTCGTCTTTCTCTTTACTTTTCGCCCTCTCTTCCCATCCGCCCCGTCATGCACTGGGATCATACCGAGATTTACGACGATTGATAGGTCGTCTTACTCTCATGCCTACGTCTGTCTATGACCTACAGCTGTGTGCTGCGAGGTGAATGAGTGTTCTCGCGCTTTTCCTTGGGTGTTGCCGATGTTTCGTGCAACGCCATCGTCACAGGTAGCCACGGGCATCTTACTACCTAGCCCTACTTCCAGCAACTTCTACGTGGCGCATTACTCTCCATTATCGCGTCGCGCATCTATACCGTGAAACATCTGCCGAATCCTCTTCGCGTCATCCACCACCGCGATCACTGTTCATCACTGAGGACTCTTCCTCCCCGTCGATCGTGCTTCTCGACGTGTTGGACCGTTCTCATATTCTCTGTTCCGTGGTCTGCGTGGTGGAAACTGGTGCGTAAGGGCTGGTTTCGGGTCGGCATATTGCCTATCGAATATGCCTTTGCCTTGAACGATCATGTTATAAACTTGATCCCAGCCCCGGAAAAATATCGAACGCTCGATACACGTACGCGAGCGTCACCCCCATCCTAAGCACGTCGGGGATATTTTTCTCGACTTCCATTAACCTAGAATCTACGGCTCTCAGTCGACTCTGACTACCCTTCGTGACTCGCAACTTTCTTCCCCTACTTTGCTCTACTCTGGGATTTGTGGTCTGTCAACGTCGATTCCTCGTACCCAAGGTGCAGTGCTTCTCAGCGCCGTGAATTTCTGTGGATGTCCGTCTTTGCCTTGTCCATTTTCTATCATTTACGTTTACTTCACGGTTCTGGGTTCTGGGATCCGTTTTGGTCGACTTTGCGGCTCCATGGCCTCCATAATGTAGAATTCGTCCTTTTCCGTGCGCAGGACACACTGTATTGTCGTTCCGGGAAGTGTGGATGGCGATGATGGTGTCATTAATAGTTACAGGAAGAGGGTTTCACGACATGCATGTTCCACAAAGGTAATCATATGGGATTGTGGTCGAATCCTGGTGTTCCCCCTCCTGCGCTGCACACAAAGTCTTCCAGAGCCTCAGAAAGAGGACACGCGTAGCGGTTTCGGCGAACGTGAACTATAGGACATCCTCTCCGATAGTTTTACATAAAGTTGTCCCTCGATCCCGTTGTCGGCGCGTCGAGCACTACCTCAGTGCCCGGAGACGCAAAAAAAAACACACTCAACAGGCCCTCGTTTTCCACCCTCCGTGAATGTGGATGCACCGAATTCTCTCCCTGGTATCGCGTCTTCGATATCGACATGATCTCACATTTACACAACGAACGGCCTCGTCTCGTGAAGTAGTCGCTCGTTATTGGATCTCTTCCTGGGTCTTATTACTTCCTCCTCCGAGTCTCATAGCTCGACGTGTCTGCTCGAAACTCGAAACTCTCCATTCGCCACCCACCGCGTCTTATTTATTGTCCGACAATTTCTGTTCTTGCTGGAACGTTTGAGCTACGTAATCTGAATCTTCCTTGCTCAATCTTCAACCAGTATTCCCTAGGCTTTCACATAGGTGGTGGCTACACAGGGACTACCGTCTCCAATTATAATCTATGGCAATATTTAAATGCATAATGGTGTGGCTAGAGAAGACGGAGAAGGCGGAGGTAGAGTTGACGGGTGTGTTTTGACTTATTCTGCGGAAAACTTACTTTTCAGAACAGCGGTGAGGGACTCTACAATACGAGGAGCGGGAAAGGGGTTCACGGGCGTAGATAGCATAGGAAATCGTAACGAGAGACGGCCGGCAAACAGAGTATAGCGTACAATTGATGGGCAAGGGAGGTGCAGAGACCGTAAGACGATATAGGCGAGCTAGGGAGGACTTCGGAGTTTCTCTGAGGGTATCAAGCGCGTAAAATGAAGACTTCCCTGTGTAATATTCAAGGTGTAGACGGACGGGGCTGGTGTTGGACAGAATTTTGGATCGGCCCCTATGCAGAGGCGGGCCGGCCAAATTGTTACCCGACGAGCCCAAAGGGCGGAGTTTCAAATTTCGACGCGTTGAGGTCAACACGCTTGTCGACGTTTCTCTCGTATACTCTCGACGACGTCTATGGAGCTGCCCTTCTTGACTCGTCCTCTCTATTCCTCAAACTCTCATACGCTATCCTCGCAACTTTCTCTCATCTGGACATTCGGCGATCGGCTCAAGCCTGGCTGCTACTCTTGGTCTCGCCTTTGCCCCCACGCACGATGTCCTTCCCATGCCACGAATCGAATACCGCGACCGGCCTCACAGGATCTTGAAAGTGGATGACTTGAATTCCGCGTAATTAAGTGTTCTCAGCACGAGAACGCGACCATGGAGCAAAAGATCAACCCGAACAACCGCCACAAGCAGAAAGAATACCCACCGCTGACACTGAACGGATAACGAAGCCAACCAATACTTTTGTTGTGACGCCGGCTGGCGCGAGATGAGGGTGTTGAAAGGGTTCGAGGGTGGATACAGATACGAGGTGGCTAGGAGTAGCGTTCAAGGAGAGGGATGCCAGCTGTAAGCCGAAATACATCGTCTTGAGAACGAACCATAACGTACCATTCTTCTATCGTCGTCCTCAGCATCTCCTCTTATCCGCACCCGCCATCTCCTACTTCGCTGCTGCGCGGTTAGATCGTCTCCGAACCAGTTCGTTGTCAGATCATTTTCGTCGCGTTGGTCCAGCACACTGATCACTCTCGTCCTCCAGGATTCGCGTTGCTGGTTATTAGACGCCATGAGTGCGGAGAATACAACGGTTTTTATAGCCGAGGTAAGTGCCTTTCCGCGTCACAGACGGCGTTGAACTTACCATTCGTCGTAGAGATTCACCACGACGGACTCGAACATGAATTTGAGTGGCTCGACGTAGGCTTGGATACGAAGGTTCTCTGGTATTAAGGTAAGAAAACACTCTGGAGGGCGAAACGATGTTGGCTTTTCATACTTGTTCAGCTACTGCCCGACTTACCATATCCCTTCGTGCCCGTTGTCATATACGTGAGCAGCCGGTCTTCTACCTTCGCAAGAGTAAGTCGAAGTCGTCATCATCGAATACAAGGCATTAACCTTTTTCTTAGCCGGAAAATGGCATCGCTCGCCGTCGTCTGCGTTTATGGAGGGATGCCAAATTGGCGTAGAGCTGGTAAATCTCAATCCACGAGGGCGGGGCATATAGAATTCACACTACCGCCAGCACACGTGTAGTCGCCGCCTCGACATCCTCCCCACCAGCAACATCCTCGCCCGGTTCCTCCTGCCTAATTTCTCCAATATAGGCGTCCCAACCGACATATGCACTCCCTCCGCCCATCGTCAATGGGCGATCGTGCTACACCTACTCTCCAACACCCCCGTACCAACTTGCAACGCCTGTAGCTACGCTCCGGGGCCCTCTGCGCCGGCCCCTGTTTCGTTGAAATCCAGCATGCGGTTTCTGCAGGTGTGGCATAGAAGAGTAAAGGTGAGTTTGTTCTTCGTTTCCCCAGTTTAGTCTTCTTCCCCTTTCATACTGATTTGCCCTCATTCTCCTCGTCCGTCATATTAATTTTGGACCCATCATGACGTCGTTGATCCTGGCTTTCTACTTATAACTTCACGGACATTGTTCTTTCTCGACATCCGACTTACGCGTGATGATTCGCCCTGTAGATTCGCCACAAGATCTTTCATCAACACTGGCGTCGATTTCAAAGTTAACAGACTTCATTCGGTATGTGGCGTTCTTTTCGAGCTCCTTTGCAGTTATTCAGCACACACTCGTTCCGATTTTCCCCTTGTTTGATTCCCTAGCAACGCATGCGCGTATTTTCGCGTGCTGGATTTTTCTCGTTCTTCGATCTTTACTTGTCCCCCCGTTAACCCAGAACTAATGCTTTTCTCTCGATAGACGCAACGATCTCAAATTAAGCATCTGCGCCCGCGAATGCAACATCTGCGCCCGCGAATGCAACATCTGCGCCCGCGAATGCAACATCTGCAAATGGTGCGACTATCAAACTACGACCAACCCCATCAGCGCCGACCTCGCCTCAACCTCAACGCCAACACCAACGTCCAACGCCTCGACTTCCTCGACTTCCATAACCCGCAAACGTCAACCTCCGCGTCCACGTCTTAGACGCGTTAACACTCGCGGCGCCAGA
>CACVBS010000090.1:986009-999670 GCA_902728275.1 Cyclocybe aegerita
CTACCGGTACGCGCTTTCTCTGTTAACTAGAAGTTTGAATGGAAGATTAATGCTTGTTTAATTTCGCACTAGGGACGGAAGGGCGCCGAGAGTCCGGACGAGAAGCACTCTGCGGAAGCATAGCTTTCTGGATAGTTATCGAGGCTACCATCCCGCTACGAGGCGGCATGTCCGAAATTGATACCCATTTTCATGATTCACGATTCTTTCATGGCATTTCGTGCTCTGTACACTATTCTTCTCTGTATGCAATTCTAGCTCCCTTCTCTGAACTAATCGAGGCTAGCGAGCTAGAAGTCCATCATCTGAGACTCGAAAGTGACATCAACGACGGAAGACATGCTGAGGCAACATATGCCTTCATCTAACTGTATTCGACAAACTCGAGCGTACGCTGTCCAGATTTTGACCATTTGGATAGCCGTGAAGAACTGCCTTCAACGCATCTCACGATTCCCTTTCTGTTTTCGTCTAAAACCCGGTCCCTCTCGCACCGAAATCTTTTCCTCTGTATGGTATATCAGAAATCTACTTCAATGATAATGAAGCCGTCGTACTCGAGCCAGGAAGCCGAGTGTGTAATGTGCGTGGCACAGCTTGATCTTGCATTCGAGAGGTACCGGAACGGTGCTTTCCTAGTATGAAAATTTATTCGGAACCCAGAGTCCTCGATAGTTCCCATCTGAATCTCCAGTTCGACTCGTTGTTTCGATGCCAGCAAGCTTTGAGAACGTTGTAGTGTGCCCATCAATCTCTGGCCATCGCTGAACTCTGATAATTCCTTCGCGTCTCTCTGTTGCGTGGTGGAATTGCCATAATAAAGGTATCTGTCAACGTAATTGTAGGGGCCATCGAAGGACAACGAAAATAGGATTATATTTTTCGCTAAATCACTCTCGAACCCCTTTACCATAAACTCGAGCTCAGACCGCACGAAAAGACCCAAGAAAAGCCATACCAAACTACTTCAATAATGATCGAACGAGTGATGCGAGGAAATCAAAGCGTCGCAGTCGAAGATGAAAGACAATTGCAAGGAATAATAAACATGGTAAATACGTACGATATTCGTAAAGGAGGTCATAGCATAGTCTGGAGTTGGAGATGGTGGCGAATGGATGAAACGAGATGATTGCAGTATGTGAAAAGGGGGCGGAGAAAGGGAGGATGGAGGAGCGAAGACGGAGAAAATGGAAATGCGTCAAAGTTTAAAGGATATGTATGTATGTATAACGACGAATGAAGAGAAGAAAAGCGAGTATGAAGGTGAAAAGGAGACGAGAGAAAACGAGTGGGTAGTATGTGTTTATGTAGATGAGCCGAAGTCCTGTCCTGTCCTGTCCGTGGCGAAAAGCGACAAGATATACGTAGAGCGAGAAAAAGAAAAAGATGGACAAGAAACGATAACGGGGTAAAGACGGTAGGGCTCCGAATCGCCAGCAGGACGACGGTGCATCAAAAGATATCAGCACCGATGCCAACACGATGACAGAGCGACGAGACGAAGAAAGTGAGGATGGAGAGGTCGTAAACGAGGAAGGGGGTATTAGACGTAAGATAGGGCAATAAATAGTCCGTAAGGCCGGGTATTAGGTATCGAAGGGCGTGGCGACGACGTTTTGTCGAGGGCAGTACGCACTCGACTGCGAAGAGTAGGCAGCGGCCGCTGCTGCGTGGTGACGGCGAGGTATAGTTGCTGGTATAGGGCCGGGATATGCGGAGGTATATGCTTGGATGGCGTTGTTGGAGAGTGAATGGACGTCGATCGAAGGGGAAATGGACGGCGGAGGCGGCAAGGGCGGCGTTGATGACAACGACAACGATGGAGTTGATAACGAGGGAGACGATGGCGAAGGCCAAGATGACATCGTCTAGTAAATGAGGACGAGAATGAAGGTGTTGAAGACGAACCCATCGCCAACGACGATCAGAGCGAATGCCAACGTTATGACATCCGCTCAGTGTCGATATTCAACGTCAGCTCAGCAACTACACTCTCCACCTTGTCTGCGACGCAGGATACCACTCCAGCACGGCTGGCTGGGGCGTAGAGCCTAACGTACTCGACCTTGGGCCCTTGCTCGTCCTCGACCGGTTCGCGAGAGAGGTGGCGGAGGCCGAGGAGGAGGCTGAGATTGATGTGCTTGCTCCGCTCCTCCTGCGAGGCCGATCCTGATGCTAGAATCAGCGTCGAAGACGAGGAGGAAGATACCAGGCCCTTGGTCGAGTGTACGAGGTTCGAGTCTCCGCGGGCGTTGATCCACTGTTAATCAACATTTGAACGTAAGTAAGGCGGACGAATGAGATGAAAGAAGAGCTGGACCCACGTAAAGAGCCCTGCCTCTCGTCTCCTGCTCTTGCTTCTCCTGCCCAATGGGCCCATGGTGGTTGCGACCCACACCTCCCTCTACCCCTTCACGTCCAGCACCCCCACCCATACCCGTCCTGCCGGTGCCACGTATCCTGCTCAAAACGCCATCTTTCCTATCCTCCTCCTTCCACCCACCCTGGTATTGACGAACGTACCCAACCTCGACCAGCACACCACCCGACGCAACGTCAAGGTCGAGGTCGAGGCACGCCTGACCCATCGTCACACTGCCCGGACGTGGGCCCGACGGGAACTCCATAGAGAGGATGAGTTTGAAGTCGGTGTCGACGATGTTGAGGGCTCTGAGGCTGTCGACAGCGTTGATGTCGTTGAGGTGCAGGGTGTGTGCGGAGAGAGGTGTGGCGCGGTCGATGAACGTATCGGGGTTGGCTTCGAGAAGTTGAGGCTTGAGTTGAACGTTGGATTGAGGAGACGCAGGTGATGGGGGCGATAAGGGCGACAACGGCGAGCTGGAGGAGGAAGGTGAGTATGTTTCGAGGGCGGAGGAGAGGAGGGAGGGGGTTCAACGACGATGACAGAAAAGAAGGCAAACAATCGAAATATGGGATATGAAAAAGAAAAAAGAGAAGAAAACCTCGAAAAAGAGAGCGGACACAAACAACGATGGCGACGATAAGAAAATCGACGACCAAAAACGACAACCGAAGACGAAAATACGAAAGTAGAGGAACAACCGAAGAGAAGGATGACGGATGAAGGAAAGAATGTGGAAAGAAAACACGAAACGAAAGAAAACCGAACAACGACTTACCCAAGGACCTCCTGCACCTCTCTTCGCCCAAAAACATCCTTTTCGACTGCCCATCCTTCCACATCCTCAACCTCCTCGCGCCGCCCGAAAAGATCCTTTTCTACCGCCCATGGCCCGACGTCTTCAAGTTGCTCTCGACGTCCGAACGGGTCCTTCTCCACCGCCCACGCTTCCAGATCCTCGACCTGCTCTCGGACCTCCTCGCGACGCCCAAATGGGTCTTTCTCGACGGCCCACAACTCAACATCCTCAATCTCCTCCCTTCCATAACGATCCTTCTCCACCGCCCACCCCGCCAAATCCTCAATCTCCTCCCTCTTCCTCTCCTCCTCCCTCGTCGCCACCACCCCCGTCTCCGGGTCAAAATCAAACGCAACCGCCTGCCCCGTCGAGTTGATCCTCGTATTCATCGTGATCAACACACTCCTCCCATCATCCCTCACCACGCTGATCACCGGAAACCCGATGAACAAACACAGCAGCGCCAACAGCAACAGCATGATAGCCGAAACATTGACGAGCCCGCGCCACGAGAGGTGCGATAGGGACGAGAAGGGTGCGGAGGAGGAAGAGAGGAAGGCGAGGTGCGGCGGGTAGGGCTCGTACACTTCGCCTGCATAGACGCGGCGCACGCTGTGTTGGGAGGAGGTGGAGGGCGCTTTCTCCTTGCCCTTGCCGTTGGAGGAGGAGGATGGGGTGGACGAGGACGTCGCGTCGCTCGATCTCTTGCCTGCTCTGGCGGAAGCCTTGGCCCGGTCACGAGTATATGGAGGGGGCGGGTAGTCGAGGTCGTGTAGCGGGTCCGGTTCGTCGCCCTCTCCGTCGCTATCATCGTCCGGGTCGTATGCGTACGCCACCAGTCCTCCTCCGCTTCCGACACCTGCTTGCGAATGAGGAGATGATAAGCCCAATCCAACGCCGAAACCAAGGCCGGCAGGATACTTGGAATCGCTGCCCATCGAGACGATCGAGTCGCCGGACGTTGAATAGACCGAGGCGCGGTTGAGCTGGGAGAAGGACGGTGGTGGGAGGAGACCGCCGTCTTCCGCTGCAGTTGGGGGTGTTGTACCGTGGTTGAGAGGAGAAGAGCCGGAGGAGAACGACGGAGGAAGAGATTGCCCAGGAGAGGGTGCGGATGGGTCGGGTAGGGCGACCCGGTACAGGATCATCGACCCGCGTGTAGGGAGGGCGGGGATAGAGCCTGCTGTTGAGGAGGGTGTTGCAGTCCCGACTCCTCGTTGTTCCTGTCCACCCCAACTCAGTGCTCTCGACTCCTCCGACGCCAATCTTGCAAAGTACGTCGATCCTCTCGAACCTGGGCGGGCGAATGGCGACGTAAACGACGAAGGCGAGTGCGGTTGGAGGGTGGGCGTCGACGGTGCTGGTGCTTGCCCGTTATTGATCGAGGAGGCTGGTGACGAGCCGGAGGGATTGAGAGGGGAGCCTTTGAACGAGGCAGAGCGTGGGACACGGGCCATGGGCACGCCGCTCGTGTTGATACCCGTCCCACTGGGGAAGACTACGGGCGGCTGCGTGTGGATATTGGTATGCGTGTGCGTTGCAGGAGGCGATGTGGGTGGGAACGTCGGTGACGACGCAGGCGGTGACGAGGGTAGGAGTTGGTCCGAGGAGAGCGTCCGTGTATGCGTATGCGGGTAGGTCTGCTGGGCGACGGTAGGTGAGGAGGGTAGGTGCTGTGGTTGCTGCTGGGCCGACGACGACGAGACGAGGACGACGGACGCCCGAGACGACACGGGCGGGAGAAAGCCCGGATCGGACAGGGTGTATCGCGACACCCTCGTGCGGTCATCCAACCCCGCACCCGAGCCCGAACTCACAACCCTTCCTCCTCCTCCTCCTCCTCCCACCAATGACGTCCGTGCGGCATCCTTCGGCGGTGGTGGAGGCGGTTGTCGGAGCTGGTGTTGATGGTGCTGTTCCTGCTCTGGTTCCGGGGTCGAGGACTTGGAGGACTCGTTCAGCATCCTCTCGCGCTCGCTGAGGTTGATGTTGGTGGGAGTGAAGGGCACATCAAAATCGACGGCTTCGTAGTCTTTCACCCACGAGTCAGGGCGTGCCATTGGTTATCGCGGCTCCTGATGGAGACTGGATCTGGGTCCCTCGAGAAGCTGGGCGTGGGGAGCTAAGCAGGTGGATGGATATCAAGAACGTCGATATCGTACCCAATCGGCGTAACGTCAGCTCTAATCGATAATCCTGCGCGTGGGGTTGGGCGTCTTTCCTCCCGTCAGGTTCGAGAGCTGGTTCGAGTGGGTGTCTGCGGTTGAATTTCCTACCGCCCCGTGGTGGATGGTGCGACGGCGGTCGGTCCCGGGTCGAAACCTTGGCCACGCCTCGGGGCCAAAACTTTCGGGAGGGAGAGGATGAGGGGAGGAAGAAAGAGGGGGAACGGAATGGGCGACGATGTCGGAGGTGGAAAGAAAGCAGCTCGCCGCTGTCGACCGGTTTTATGACAACAACGCGTGGTTCGACCGTCACGCCCGTTCTCAACGCAAGTCACACATCAGTCACGCTTGTCCTCCTGCACCGCACCCTGCGTCTACGCACACAGAAGACGGACCTCTGTGTGCATTCAATCCTTCAAATAATCGTGCACGCTGCGCACGTCCTCGAAGATATAAACCGGGCCCGCGATTACCCAAAATACCCTCGACGATCGCTCATATCCACCCAATGGCCTATTTCTTTCTTACCCCAGGTGGAGGTCCGAGACTGGCGCCCACTCGTCGTTGATTGCGCAGCCTCACCGCCAGAAGGATATCTTGCTCGTATCCAATGTCTTCCCTGTAATTCGCCACACATGTATCTAAGTTCTAACCGATTTCGTCTAACCCTGCTGTCTCACTCGTCCGCAAAAGCCTCGTTCCGGGCACACCGCTCGACATGGCACGAAGACATAAAAGAACATGTTGTGCGGCATACTAGGGTCTGCTCTCTGCGAATATTCAAATATTCAGGTATAGCGTCTTCTCATGCTCTTGGTCTCATGGTCTACGGGGTCTCTTTCGGCGATTTATCTCGTTCTCTTCGGTCAATTACCGAGTGCTTTCCATGGCCGGCGGTCGCTGTACGACTTTAGAGTCTGTCAAATCAATTCTAGGCTGCGAAACTGGACGGTTAATGTTAACCGCCTCGATATATATGTACCCTGTTCGATACTCTATATTCCGTGCCCATCATGATTTGGGAACTGGCTTTTATTCTATCGAGGCGGCTGGATTATCACCGTGATTATCTCCTGCGAATGTCTACCTTTGTCACGTCTCCCAGACCCACAAATGTCAACATCCAACCCCAAACTCGTATTTGCTATTCACCACCGGTGATTCGCTCGCCTTCGGTTCCGACGCACCGATGGACATGCGGTCGACGCACGACCGTCGACGCGCATAATTAACTCACGTCAACGCTTCATTAATTCATAGATCATCTGCCCAGCATCCTATGCTTATGCCTTACACCTTCGCTGTTCCGATTCACAGACACCTCGAGGTCGCGCCTACAAGGTAAGTAGATTCCAGGATCATCGGAGGCTCGGAGGCTCGGATTCGGACTCGGAGATACTACTCCCCATCGAGCGGGACGACCTTTGGCTAATTTTGAAGCTCGAGAATACTTACATCATGTGGATCGAAGAACGTCTATACTTAACTCTCAACTTGTTTCTTATCTGTCGTTTCCTAGCACTTCGAGACCAGAGACGCACTGGGCGTCAAGCATGACTACGAAATAAGAAGGTCGTCAGCAGGAGGCTTAAATTCGAGGTTCGGGTTCGGGTTCGGGGTTCCGGGCGGCGACATGATCTTGAAGTAGGACAATGTGAGCTTCTATCGTCCCTCAAGTCAGCTACCTATCGTCTCGAAGGACATATTCCGGAGATGAACCACATCTCAGACATGAGAAAGACAAGTAACAAAAATGGCACCAAGTCGAGGGAGCTCGGTGATGCTATCGATCGAATTCCTCGAGGTGGGGGTGGGGAGGGAGGTGGGTGCGAGACGATGGTGATAGACGGGATAGAGGATGAATATGGATCTAGGGTGCAGACGAGAGAAGAGAAGGATGCAATCGCGCCCCATCCAGAGACTAACTCGAGCTCGAGCAATCCGACCCTCATCTAACCCGACGATAGAAAGGCGGGATGGGTTTTTGACCATTCAGCCTTTCGGGGGATCGCGGGTTATAAAGAGGGAAAGACGCTCGAGCTCGTGGGTCTGGTGTTCGATGCTACGGTAGCGATGTTGGACGGAAGGTGTGAAGGGATGGCTGGACAGATGTATTCCGTATAGGAAAAGGCCGAGAGACGATGAGAACAAGCAACGAAGATGATTGTCCATCATGTGCGCCGAGGGCGGGCTGTCAGCGCGTCAACACTCACACGAATGTCTCCTCTGGTTCGGCACGAACGTGTGCGCCGCCGGATTGTCTCAACGCCCTAACGCACCCCCGTTTCTCGCCATCGATCTTTGAGGCCGACGTTGCGAAGGTACTGCAGAAGAGATACTTACAAGGTACAATTACTCAGAGCTCGAAATAGACAACAAAGATACGAACCTCCCACTCGTGCCGGTGACGCTGTCTTCGAATCTCCTGCAGGTCGCCCATTACGTCGGCGCAGAGACACTAGAAGACCACAGTAAGAGCTCGTGTGTACGAATGTAGGAGGCGGTCCCACCAAATGCCGTCTCAAGCTCGTTTTATCGCACTGACGGGGGCCGACGTTGATCGACCTCCAACCTAAATTTCTGGAGAGACGACTCGAGCGCTCCTATTCATAAATACGGTCCAATTGCCTGAAGACAGTGAGGAGAGAACGGCTGTGCAGGAAATCTTTCCCTATGTACAGTGAATTACTCCCACTTTTCTCACTTCCAAATCTTCCTATACCTTTCGAAACCCCTTCTTACTCCATAAATATATCCGAGTCGCCACATTGTGCCCTCTATGGCCTTAAGCTTCCCGAGGGTCCTGAAGCCGAGTCTCCAGTCGAACTCCGAACCTCACTTTCTCATACAGTGCCCTCGAATACTCTATCGTATCCTGAATCCCGTTCTTGATCGTGATGTTCCACGAGCCGCAAAAAAATCGCAACAACGAGCTCATCGATATACAAGGCGCTTACCTTATCCGCTGCGACCAAGACCGAAAACGTCAACGATCGCAGGATTGGCAGGCCGTCCGAGTCTGCGTGGAAGGCAAGTCTAGAACTGATAACCTCGACGACGGCCGTCCGAGTGGATGTCGATGCTTCTCCAGGCCCATATTGGAAGGAGCACTCTGAATTCGAAATACGTTGTGTCCTTTCCACAGGAAGAGGATATGCCTCGGACGCGGAGAGGGGAGATATCAGCAATGAGGAATCCAGAGCATCGAACACGAAAAGCCCTGACAGCATCGTCCGCGATTCGCCTCGTCCGAGGGTAAATATATGCGGCGTCGATAGGCAGATATGAAGCCTCCTGGCTGCTTAACGAAAGACCCGAGAAGATACCAATTTACGCTGTCACAAGTTCACGATGTCGAGCTCCTGGAGATCGACACTAGTACGAAGTATTTGGAGTAACCGTCGTTGGTAGAGAGCTGTGTTAAACGCGAGATTTGGTAAGGACTTCGGCGTTTCGAAGTACCAACGAAGGGCAAAAGTGTTTTTTTGAAGACACCACTATAAACGCGAATATATGCGCCATTGGGAGACTCTCGCCGCCCAAAGGGGCCCTTTCAATTGGATGCACGATTAGAACGGTTAAACCTCTCCTCCGATCATGTGAAATGCGGCGGATATGGGAGAAAGGGATATTATAGGCGGGGCACAATGACGGATGCAGACACCTGTTACAGAAAAGGCTCCCATCGCCGCTGTGAGCTGGACTCAGATGCATGAGTCACGCCTTCGTTCACTGAACGGCGAGATACATTTCCGTCCCAACCGCCTGAAATCGAGGTGGTGCCTCGCAGAGAACGTACGACGTGTTGGTGTTGGGAGAGGAGGGGAAGAAAAGGAGCGTTAGAACACACCCGATTTAGGCGCGAGAGGACGGGTATCAATGGACGAACCGGACAAGAAAGAGCTGGATGGACACAATAATGGAGGCGACCCGGTATAGATCTAGAAGAATTGATCGCCCGAGAAGTAGGAGGGTCCAACGATGTTGTAGAACCGAAGAGAACCCCTCCTTGCGGTGTTCGTCCCGAGTCATTGATCGACGAGCGCGATGGGTACGATCTGGGACGATGGAGTCAAGACGGGATGGAAGTGAAAGGCGTCGTGAGGGCGTTCGATGCGGAAGGACAGCGGTAGAGGGGCAGTGGGTGCATCGGCGACGATGGTGGGAGAACGAATAGAAAGTGCCAGGCCGAGCAGGGGTTATCGACGAACTCTTCGCTGGAGAGATCGACCGAAGCTTGCCCTGCTGCAGTCCCACAGTCGCCAGTTTGCCGCAAAAAGTGATAAGAGCTCGTGGAACGGTGAATAGTGTCAGGACCTTGGACTCGGAAGGCACAAGGAGGAGATAAAGATGGGCCTAGGATACGGGGAGGACGTGGCCGGCAAAGAAGAAACGTTTCAGAAACGAGCAACGCCGGGTGAAATGTTGCCGGAAGTGCCGAAGCCTCTCAGAAGGCCATGCCAAACAAGCACAAGCACAAGCACAAGCTCACGCTCATCGTTCGTGCTTCCGTGTCCTCTTGTTCCGCTTCTCCAAGTCTTTCTTCATCGAGACCGTACCGGGAGCACCTGCTCGACACCCCAGGACGAGGATATTATCATGGATCACAGTGTCGCTCGCAAGTCTATTGTTCGTTTGTGATCTTTCGATTCTCGAACGTGGTGTGCTAACAGAGCGTTTTCGCAGTCTGTAGGCACCGGCATCGATCGCGATTGCGATTGCGATTCCGCTCTCTGTTCTACGTAGGCGGCGGTCCTCATTCCCGCGTCTCCCTCCGTCCTCCTGTTCCGCATTTCCATCATGACGGGCGACGGCGACAGCAGGTGTCGCCCTTCCCCGATCCCCTTCTTCAACCTCAGATTCAACACTCGGGAGCAGTACCACCACTCGAAAGCGCAGGCCTCTCCGAGTCCGAGTCCGAGTCCGACCGTACCCAGCCTGGCATGGGCGAGATGGTATCTGCGCACCACAAGCTGAACGCGTCGACGGAATGGATCGCCGCGAAAAGATGTTCACGATCGCGAAGGGGCTCGTTGGCGTGAGGCGTGAAGCACGGGACGGCAGTGGTGGACGTACGTTGCTTCTTAACCACTTTTACTCCGTGATATCTTGTTGACCCGCCATCGCAGGCCTCGAGACTTTGGGCGGTGCACACGCCGCCTCGTTACCCTCCCTATTCTTGCACATCCACCGCCGTCCTGAAGTGGCCGAAGAGTGTCGACACATCCTTTCCATCACCCGTTCGGAGCTCAGGAGGGCTGAGTGTGGGATGAACTAGACGTATGAGGATGGACGGGATTTTCTTTTGGAACAGATGGTGCGGAGAGAGACGGAGGAGGAGGCCAAGGTGGAGAGGATGACGACGGAGAGGAAGAAGAGTCATATTCTAAAAGGTATTCTCTCCAGAGCTTCGTGTCGTCGATTCATACTGATCGTTTCGCGCAGTAGTTTATGTATCTAGACCTACAAATGAAAGACGTGTCCATGTCGATAATCCTACGTTCCATTAGGGTTCAAGTATGCGCAAGAAGAACGAAACTTGGTGCAGGTACAACGCACTGATTCTTACGCGTCGGTATATGCGCCGAAGAGTTCACGGAGTCTAAGCATGGAGGAGGCGAAGTGTGAGAGCAATGAATTGTTCAAGGTATGTCCTAGAATAGTTGTGGTCATCGATTTATACTGATTGTTTCTTCTTACAGTTCGTTATCTAGATATACTCTATATCATCCATGCCGCACTTTGAGTGAATAGATTAGATTCCACAACCCCGCGCTTCTTGAAGCGCGACAAACTGTATGCGCCGGAATATCGACTACGTATCAACGTTGCAAATGCTGTCTAATATCTCACTCAAGCTAAAGGCCTGGATTTCAGCCTCTGCTGCGTCACGTTTTCACCTTTCTTCTCCTCGTTTCACCCGCTAAGGATCGTTGTCTACAGAATGGAACCCCATTCTTCGTGTTCCTATGCGGGGACTCTAAACACCTGGGTGGGTGGGCCAGCTCGAGTCCTGTCCTCTCCGCAGTCAAGCCTTCGCTCGCTCGCTGCGGTTGAGTCGCTCGATTCGCTTTCGTGGGGCACGTTAAAATCTACTTACAAATTTCAATTCGAAGATTGCTTAGGAAAGCTGAAGTAAATCTTTGACCGTCACCTTTCAGTACGTCCACGTTTCTTATTTTGTCCCTCACGTTGATTTGGGTTCAGCTAAATCTCAACTAGTAACTCGGCGTCTTCATCGCACCAGATCCCTTGCTATTCGGCTAGTGTCATGCTATTCTCGCCGGCCTCGTAAAATGCGGGGCGCTTTTACTTCATCTTTCGTCTCCCTTTCCTACCGCTTCTGCTAATACATTTCATGTGAGGCGATTGAGACCCGGACAAAGCTGACAAGTCGGTCTATACCTCGCGGACAGTTCGAAACATCAGACTATGCGGCTCATACATCGGAAGAAGCAACGAGCGAACACCAACAACATAATCCGACAATCTGAGGTGGGGCCAATCAGAAACAGTTCATTGTCGATGAGGAGCACCTACTCAGCACGCAAGAGAGATACAAGAATGAAAGGTATCAATGAGCAGGCCGGGGAAGCTGCGGTCTCCCGAGGGACCAACGAAAGGCTCGCTCACCCAGGTCTGTCATCTCGCGCAAACACACATTCCACATCAGAAAGTACTTGAGGCGCTGCTCGATCTCGTCCCCAAAGAAGAGTGCGCCGAGGAGCGCGCCAGCGTTGGCGGGGTCGGCGCGGCGGTGGGCGTCGAAGGCGGCTGCGGCTCGCATGGGGTCCTCCTTGTAGAGCGCGACGATCGTTGTGTGCATTTTGGAGCGGGTGGGTGAGCCGAGGAGTAAGGGAGAACAAAGGCAACGTCGTTCTGGCGGCGGCGAAGGTGAGGGTGTCTCCTGGGATGTAGAACTTGAGAGTGGGACTTCCAGATTCTTGTCTGCGTCCTCATCCTCGAATTCGATCTGGACCTGGATCTCGCTGACACTGGCTCACTGTTAAACCTGGATGCGCGATCAAAACATTCCTTCAAACTTTTCAATCGCGCCAGATACGGGAGAAGGGAATAGAATCACAGGTAGCACCCGAAGATGCATGCAGGCGCTACGATTATTCCGAGACTTACATCGCTGTTTCAAGGGATCGAGAGGCCTGAATTCCACCTCCGCTCACTCTACGGTGAGAGCTGGTATTTTCGAGCGGTCAGGAGTTGACGTTGAGGTTGTGCCGCACGGATAATTGTGTGATTAGATTGTCGTAGAAGAGGGGTGGGGCGGGGCGGGGTGGGGCGGGGCAATGAGGACGAAGAGAGATGGGCGGGGGTGGATGGAGGGTGCGAGAGACAGATGCAGCAGGAAGGACAACGCTCGACCTATAAATCCAAAGACAGAAGCCACCTACGCATAGAGAAGGTGGCTTCGATACTGTTGAAAGCCGGAGAAGAAAGATTGAGACAGGATGGCGTTGGAAGGTGTTGTGAGGATACGCGATACGTAGGAACAGAGGAATACACGTTGGCTACGGTTGGAGGAGAACACTCTAGCATCTACTGAGCAGAGAAACCCTTTGAAGCTTTCATGATCCAGCGCCGATGCCGCGTTTTCGATGCAGAGTCATCGACAAACGGTTCGCCGGAATATTAGGCCTATTAATATACTTTTTGTAACACGGCCGTGTTACGTTTTGGGCCCAAAATGCCTCCGCGAGGTCCCCTGAGTGCCATTATCTCTGGTTGCCAGAAATAATGACGCGCACAGAGCTCCAGGGCTGTCGTTATCTCTGGTGAACAGAGATAATGACCTGCCCCCCCTCCCAAGGCCATCCACCGGCCTGTAACACGCTGAAGGGGCTTGTCGACCCCCATTCTCAATGGCGGTCGCAGGATGTAAGACGCCCTAATGAGATGAAACACGCCCAGCCCGAAAGAAGACGCCCCCGCTGCCCTCCTGCCAATGAATACACAGGCCGTCATTATCTCTGTAGACTATAAATAATGACGACGGATGGCCAGGGACGAACACGCACACACTGACAGCTGATGCACAGCTGTCCTTGTCCACAAGCCTCGCTTGAAGAAGCAGCCGTCGTTCGTGCCTGTCGAGCATCCACTGAGCCTAGCTCTATTCCGTTGCCCGCGCTCGACCTGAATGGTCCCACGGTGCTGGCCGCCTGTTTCCGTGACCGTGACGCACTTTTCCGTCACGCGCGCCACACCTTAGGGTTAGGGTTAGGGTTAGGGTTAGGGTTAGGGTTAGGGTTAGGGTTAGGGTTAGGGTTAGGGTTAGGGTTAGGGTTAGGGTTAGGGTTAGGGATATCTGAAGTCC
>CACVBS010000091.1:2733-20213 GCA_902728275.1 Cyclocybe aegerita
ATGTCAGCCATACCCAGGAGATAGCCCTTATGTCTCGAGGCAAACGGAACCCACTCGGTTCTATGTGACTCGAGGAATTGGGCAACAGTTTTATGTCTTTGACACACTTCGCCTGTTGCGAGCAGAAATTAATATCCGTTATCTCACCGATCACTATTTCCGGTTGGCAGATTGGTATGCCTCCCAGATTACCGTACTCACAGGGTTCCCTAAGCCCTATACTTATCTACACACAATGGGTGATGCTTATGCCTACAACGCGATGCTTGTACTGAGAAGTGGGATCCAAACTCTCTACCAGACTCGCGACCCTCTCGTGGATGATGACTTACAGTTCACTGTGGTGTCTGCCTCAGACACTACATATCATATTCACAATGACGACTTTGAGGATCGTCCCCTGACGATCCCGAAAACTTATCTCGTAAACCCATATTTTGATCTCGGGCATTGGTACCTAATCCATAGGTATCATACTCGCCCGATTGTAGACGACGGACCTGATGATCCCAGTGACATTGACTCGGAGTATACCGAGAACCCGGACTTGGATATCTACACTGAGTCCGAGAGCGAAGCCTCTCATCACTCACTCGAAATAAGCGCCCATCACGAAGCGCCTGACACAAGTTCAAACTCCGACTCGGAGGAAGACGATGAGCTGTCCGAAACTTCTCCCTCTGGTGATGTATCGGTAGAGGAGATTAATTGGGAACTCGGATGCGCTGGAAAGCGTATAATCCCTTGGAAAGACATAGGGGACTTGCTCGGAAACCGAGTAAGCAAGATATTAAATGCCTATGACGAGTTCCCCGGAGACCCGGGTACTATTAAGCTGGAGAAGCCTCGCTTCAAAGTACGGCGAGCGCTTGACAAAAAATGGGCGGTTGATGGTTTAGTTCATCAATCTCTTACTTATTTTGATGCTGAAGATCTCCGGAACCCAGAATTCCAGATCGGACTCGAGTATGGGCGAAGATGTGCCCAGATGAAGGGGATCAAAGTCCCTGCCTCATGGGATGCTCAGATCCATGAGTCCTATGGAGAATACCCTCGAATGGGGACTGATTCGGGCTCTCCAAGAGGCCCGTCCTTTTCTAAATGATGTGCCTTTCTCAGAGCGAGACCTTGTTACCTTCAGTGTGAAAAAGAATCCAGAAGACTCGGTCGAGTTTTTGATTCGAAATAATCATACTGGATGGATAACAGTGATTGATAGGTATAATGTGGAAAGCCCCAACTTCGATGCAGGTCGTTTCTATCAAGGAGAACGACTCCGAGAGGCTAGAGGGGAGTATGATGACCTCGATGACCTTGTTTGGGAGCCAAAATCGGTTCGTTTTGAAGATCCTCAGTCCCCAGGGGGAATTGACTCGTCCACAGACCTTCCTATGGAGAAAAGCCTTCAAGAATCAAAGGAAGGCTTGACCACCCCTTTGGGCGATGCGAAGGGCGAGAATAGCTCAATCAGCAAGCTGTTTTTTCGATTAAAGCATCTTGTCAAGCCCCCGGATCGTAATATTCTCATTGGAATACCTGCTTTTGCTGTACAAATCCCTCGAGGATCTCTACTAGCAATCCAATGAAACTCATCTCGAGTAAAAGACACAAGTCGAAATATACCTAAGGCAGTTGTAATAACTGTTCAGATTAACGGACACCCTGCCCGAGCACTCCTGGACTCAGGATCTCTCGGAGATTTCATGTCTTCGACGCTAGCTGATCAACTTAAGGTTGATCGCGTTAAATTTGATTCGTCTATAACCCTCCAGCTTGCTGTGCAGGGTTCCAGGTCAAAAATTAATGCAGGAACGACTGCTCAACTTCACTATGAAGGCGTTAAAGAGGACCGCTACTTTGATATAATAAACATGTCTTCATATGATATTATTCTAGGTACTCCATGGTTATTTCAACACCAGGTGTGTGTCGGATTTAACCCGGCTCGGGTTGTCATCGGAAGTGATGAAGCTCAACCCATGGAGGGAAAATCCATCGCACGACTTGCTTCTCGAGCTATCGAGATAGCAAATTTGGGTCTTGACTCGGCTCGGCGCCTTCTCATGGAGTATGCTGAACTGTTATGTAAGACCGCAAACGAAACGGAACTACCACCGTTTCGAACAATAAACCACTCTATCCCCCTCATAGACAAGAATAAAGTCTACCCGTGGCGTCCGTCTCGATGCCCTGAAGCTCTACGAAGCCAATGGGCTGAGAAACGAGACGCCTACTTGAGATCAGGTCGCTGGAAAATTACCAGCTCACGAAACACTGTGCCTATGTTGCTTATACCTAAGCCCCGAGCCCCAGGAGAACCTCCAATGCTTCGAACCGTGTTTGATCTATGAGCACGGAATGATAATACTTATAAATTGACCTCACCACTCCCGGATCCCGAGGGCATACTCCGAAGGGCGGCAAGTCACCCTTTTCGATTGTCAATGGATGGCAAAGATGCCTATGAACAAATCCATATTGAACCAGCTCATGTAGAGCGAACCGCTGTTACGACTCCTGATGGGAATATGGTCAGCCAAGTCATTCAAATCGGTGATTGCAATGCGCCTGCTACTTATCAGGCGCTAATGAATCATATTTTTTCGACCTTCATTGGTAGATTTATGGATATCTACCTGGATGACATTATTGTCTACTCGGACACTCTAGATGACCATATTGAGCATGTTAAGTCTATCCTTGATGTCCTCAAGGATGAGAAGCTCTACCTTAGCAAGAATAAATTACATTTTCTTGAACCTGAGCTCAAGATCCTTGGATGGATTGTCACGGATGATGGCATCCGGATGGATCCAGACAAGGTCGATTCAGTTATCAAATGGAAAACCCCTACAAACCGAGACTTACTGAGAGGTTTCCTGGGGTCTGTAGGCTATCTGGCCGATGATATTCCGAATGTTCGGATACCAATGGCAGTACTTCATGCCTTGACTGGGGACACCGTGTCCTTTCGGTGGGGTTATACAGAGCAGCATGCCTTTGAAGACGTTAAGCGCCTTGTCCAAACAGCGCATGACCACCATCGCGTACCAATTAATTATGCACGAGAAGCACCCCCAATATGGCTTGTGACTGATGGATGTGCGACTGGGATCACTGGCTTAATTAGTCAAGGTGAGGATTGGAAGACCGCGAAAATCGCTGCTTTCTATTCCGCAAAGCTGAACTCGGCTCAGCAAAATTACCCTGTTCATGAAATAGAAATGCTCGCAGGTATTGAGACCATGCTTCAGCATCAGGATATCCTTCAAGGAGCTAAGTTTAAATGGATAACCGACCACAAAGGTCTTATTCACCTTATCAATCAGAAATCTTTATCAGGGCGGCAGGCCCACTGGATCGAGAAGATCAGTGGGTTTGACTTTTCCGTCATGTATGTGCCGGGGACTGACAATGTTGTTGCCGATGCACTGTCTCGAATATACTCAAATGACGCACCAGGAACTGTTCGTGCACAGAGTGAATATACTTATTTTGATGTTGTAAATGAGGACACACCTCTGGATGACGAACCAATTATTCCACTCTTAGCAGGCATGGAAGCCTGTGTGGCTGTCCATCGGAGTCCCCGCCGTAAGGTACCACCTGCAGAGACAGGTCGCCCTGAAACTGCTGCAGAATTTGCGGCCCGGACAAAGGATCATTTTGTTCTCAAAGGCCCACGAGAACAAAAGAAGGGCGGGAATAGGAGTACAGAAACCCTGAAACTGACTCCTTCAAATAAAATTCATAAAACCCAAAGCGGGGAATCAGCTGGACAAGAATCGTCATCGCCACAAGTACCCAAAAGGGATATGGTACCTGAGCACGAGGATCACGGAGCCAGATCTGGAATAGAGAAAAAAGGCTTAGCGCCCGAGTACTCACTTTTACAAGTCCTATCTCAACCGGAATCTGGAATTGACCTTGAAATACAATTAAAATCCAAGTATCAGGATGACTCGTTCTTCAAGAATATCTTGGAAAACCCTTCTCAATTCAAGAACTTTTTGGTCGAGAACGGTCTAATTTACCTTCGTTCCGACCACCGAAAGCTTTTGTGCATACCTAAAGTGATTATCAATGGTCGAAGTACTCGGGAGATTATTATCACCGAGGCACACTCAATGCTCGCACACCTCGGGGCTACGAAAACCCTAGCCTATCTTAAGGATCATGTATGGTGGAAAGACATGGCATCGGAAACTAAGACCTATTGCTTATCATGTGTGACTTGCAAGCTTAGCAAGCCATCGAATCAAAAACCCTATGGGCTATTAAACCCTCTGCCTGTCCCAGGAACACCTTGGGAAGCCATCGGAGTTGACTTCGTTGGGCCACTACCTGAATCAAAGAACCATGATAGCACCTTTGACTGCATCACGGTGATAATCTGCCTGTTTACGGGTATGGTTCATTTGGTGCCTAGCCGAATTAATTACACATCAAAGCAAATCGCTGAACTCATGTTTGAAGAAGTATACAAGCTTCACGGACTCCCTAAACATATCATCAGTGACCGGGATGTCCTATTCACAAGCACATTGTGGAGTCACCTGAATAAATTGATTGGGACGCAGCTTCGAATGTCGAGTGCTTATCACCCGCAAATGGATGGATCTACAGAGCGGGCAAACCGCACGATTACCCAGATGTTAAGGCAGTGTATAAATGCAAAGCAGACTGATTGGGTCTCTCGTTTACCAGCCATCGAGTTTGCAATCAATTCAGCTCGATCCGAGAGTACGGGACATGCACCATTCTTCCTCAATACCGGGCGGATGCTGCGGTCAATGATATGGGATTCTGCTCCAAAGGAAGAATATCCCTCTGTCCATAACTTTGCCTTACAACGAAAGCTGGCTTTGATGTCTGCACATGACAGTATTCTCGCGGCCCGAGTTAAGCAAACTCGTGAGTCTAATAAGCGCCGAAGACTCGCTCCGTTTGTGCTCGACGACCTCGTGTACATATCTACTAAAAACATCACATTTCCGAAAGGTCTAGCACGGAAATTAATCCCAAAATACATGGGACCTTACAAGATTGTCCGGGACTTTGGAAACCAGTCCTTTCAAGTGGATCTTCCCTCTAACCTTAAGCAGAGGGGAGTACACAATGTTTTTCATGCTTCCTTACTTAGGATTCATGTTCCTAACGACGATCGCCTCTTTCCGGGGCGCCAGGTCACTCAAATTGTACCTGGCACCGATTTGGAACGAGAATGGGCTGTGGACAAGATATTGTCGCACTCAGGCTCTTGGAATGACTCAAGTTTTGAGGTACAATGGAAGGCAGGTGACATTACCTGGCTCCCATTTGGCCAAATTGAACACCTCAACGCGCTCAAGGACTATCTTGACCTTCTGGGCGTCGACTCAATCTCTAACCTCCCTCCCGGCTCTGGCCAACCTCCTCAAGATTATCCCCAAATTTTCGTTTGACTCATTCTTCTTCCAAACGTATAAGTACTCAGTAGTTTTATTTCGTTCTTTACCTCGGAACACCCCACATTCCGAGTTCTTTTCATTTTCCCCTCGCTTTATCATTCCCTTTGCCACCATTTCGTCTATCACCTCATCCTCTCCGTTCTCTCGCCACCATGGCATGCCCCAAGAACCTCTCCTCGACCGCATTAGACGCAACGATGCCGAACTCCAACGACTCCAGCTCCGTCGAGTCTCACTTGACCGCCTCCGTCTCCGACACCTCCGCCAACAGCGGGCCGCAGACTCCCTCCAACGCCTTCGCAACCGACAAGCCGACTCGCGCTGTCCAACCATTCGAGCCAGCTCCAGCCAACAAACACACGACTTTCCCCCTTCCCATACTCCAGCACCCAAACCTCACGACACTTCGGATAACCGACAACGCACGGAACAGGTTCAACCTTTTCCATATAGGTCAAGTCGCTGCCTATATTGCAGCCGAGAATTCTATTCGTTCTCGCCACTTCAACCCTCGCCTACTTCCATTTGGGTTTGAAGAGTTCACGGCGATCTTCAATGCCGCTGTTGCCAAAACCGGGTCACCCAAGCACTTCGCGGTATACGACTACACTACCAGCACCGCTTGCATCAAAGGCGAGAAGATTACCTTAGAAGATTTTAGTATTGACCCTGCTCTCATCGGTTGGCGCCGTGTTCTCTCGCCCAAGCGTCAACGCCTTCTGGAGCAACTATTGTGGCAAAACGTAGAGGCGGGTTCTAACCGGAACAAGAAGCGCAAGTTCTCGTCCCATGTTCCCACCGAATCTCCATCCCACTTTCAGCACGACGACGACGACGACGACTCTTCCAACGGAGCCGCTGCGATGGTCTACTAGAGGAAATTCCCTTGGAATTCCTGAAGGGCATATGTAACGACCGTGGGACTTCGCTCCTCGTCCCACCCTCTTTCCCATGACTTCCTAAGCGCTCGTAGACACGTTTCCAAGACCTTTTAATGACCTCCCCTAAACCCACCAAATCCTATAAATACGAGACCCGAATGTACTACTACCTCAGTGAATAGCACAGTAACTTGAACTGTCAGTTTCGCTCTCTAAGTCTCATCTCTCGTGTGCCGCCTCGCCTTCGGTCTTTTCCCACGGATCGCCGAAAGCTCAACGTCACACACCGAGCTCCCCGTGAAGGCGATGCCAAACAAGCTCAAGCCCATCGTTCCGGCTTGTCCTGTTCTTGTCCATCCTCGGCCTCGACGTATGGGAAAAACCGCTCTATGAACAAGGAAGACACCCGCTGATGAAGGTCTCGCCATGTGCCCCCGTCTCTGCCGTAAGTTTGTCACTATTGCAGCTTTTCGAATCTTGAACATCGTGTGGTGTTCGCAGTTTCAAGTTGTAGGCACCGGTGTTGCGATGGCCATTCATGATAGCCATACCACTTTTTGTGATATGTAGACAAGGCTGCTCCTCCGCACGTCTATTGCACTCCTCGACCTCGACGTGCGTCATCCATCTCCGTTTCGGCCGTTCCTCGGACACCTTTCTCAACATCGATATCGACATTAGCACTGGGGACCCTCACATCCTGCGACGGCCCCGATCTTGGCCGAATGAAACTGGGACCGTACCTCAGCAAGCACCGTCGAGATGACGTCTGCTCTCTCGAAGCTGAATGTGTTGACGACGCAGACAGTTGGATAGGTGTTTTCGATCGCCACATGGCTGTCGGGGCGTAGTTTGGCGTGAGGCGTGAAGGACGGGACGGCAGTGATGGACATACATCGCTTCTTGACCGGTTTTCTTCCGTGATATCTTACTGACCCGCCATCGCAGGCCTCGACGCTTTGGGCATGCACACGCCACCTCGTTACCCTCCCTATTCTTGCACATCCATCGCCGTCCTGAAGTGGCCGCAGAGTGTCGATGGATTGAGTGGGACGAACTAGACGTACGAGGATGGACGGGATTTTCTTTCGGAACAGATGGCGTGGAGAGAGATGGAGGAGGAGGCGAAGGTGGAGAGGAGGACGACAGAGAGGAAGAAGAGTTATATTCTAAAAGGTATTATCTCCAACGCTTGGTGTCACCAATTCATACTAATCGTTTCGCGCAGTAGTTTATGTATCTAGACCTACCAATGAAAGACGTGTCCATGTCGATAATCCTACGTTCCATTAGGGTTCAAGTATGCGCAAGAAGAACGAAACTTGGTGCGGGTGATTCTTACGCGTCAGTATATGCGCCGAAGAGTTCACGGAGTCTAAGCATGGAGGAGGCAAAGTGTGAGAGCAATGAATTGTTCAAGGTATGTCCTAGAATAGTTGTGGTCGTCGATTTATACTGATTGTTTCGTCTTACAGTTAATTATCTAGATATATATCATTCATGCGGCTCTTTGAGTGAATAGCCGCGGAGGGATACCAGAACCCCCGATATTCAGACGCGATACGGGAAGTCTTTCGCTCGCTGCAGTTGAGGCGTTCGATTCGCTTTCATCGGGCACAATAATATCTACTTACCTACAATTCATAGATTGCCCAGGTTATGAAAACTGAAGTAACTCTTTGACCATCGCCCTTCAGTACGTGCACAGTGCTTATTTTTACCTTTCCTCCTCACGTTGATTTGGGTTCGGCCAAATGTTGACTAGCTACTCATCGCTAGCACTCATGGGCTACATCCATCCATTGCCTTCGGGCCATGCCGTTCTTGTCTGCCTCATAGAAGGCAGTATGCTTTTTGTTCATCTTTCATTCCACTGTGGGAAGCCGGAGCCGGGGAAATACCTGCTTCGGGGAGTCCTGCCCCCAAAAGGCAAGAAATTCCGGGGCTTTTCAGTAGCCAGTAATTAAGTCATATCTAAAAATAGGTGAAATTCCCTGCTTTCGGTAGTCCTGCCTCTAAAGGCGGGCCATTGCGGCACTTTCCGGTCACCGGAGATTAAACCGTATCTAAAAATACCTAAATGCCTTGCTCTCGGAAGCAGGTATGAGTACACCCACCTATTTTCCTGCTACCAAGGGCATGTAAAATCCCAGGTTACGGCTTCTTTTGATGAATCACCTGCCTATGCCCTATGAGGTAGTTACAATTCAGCTACAGTAATGGGACTTATTGCTGCTGTGACACCATCTCGCCTTCCAGAGTTATTCCCTCCATCTGTCCGCATCCTCATGTTGAGGATCGAAAACATAGCTCAACAATATGCCGAAAATATGCCTAGATACACATTAACACCATGGACCAAGCTGACACCCTGATTTTGCCCATTGACAAGGTCCAGATGGCAATCTGCAACATATGCAGGCTTTTCAAAGACAGTGCTCTGTCTTTACAAGATGCGTACTGATGGCATGTATTTCGTGGTGCTGGAAGAGGACCAACCATGGTGTCGCAAATCATTATAGAGGGAATTTGGAGTGTCTGAAGCTCCAGATCTAGAGTGGTCAGTCCACAGATGGCGCGGTGGGAAGATACGCACCACAAGCCTTGGTGGTACAGTCTGTTGGTCGCCGTCGAGCAGTGCCTGGTTGAACAGCTCATCGGGGTATGAGTCCAGGCACCGAATACGGCACTTTGATTAGCTACTTGTAGATACACAGAGAGGAGAAGAGTACTCACTGGCAAATGGGCAGCGTCAGTGGTGGTAGCGCAAACCTGGAGAGCTTGGCATGCTGACAAGGGACAGCGGACTTGGGCGTCAGGTCAACCAATGTTTGGCATTGGCTTGTTTGTTCCACTAGGCGTCCAAACAAAGTGAGGAAGAAAACCTCACTTTGTTTGGACACCTAGTGGAACAAACAAGCTGATGCCAAACAACTTTGAGCACATGACAGTATGTGTCCCGTTCTGAGCCGCAATGTGTCTTCCGCAGCTTGTACCCCAACTGCCTTGTCTCACCCCCTCTCCACACCTGATCTTCTATCTGTCAGCACAGATGGCCATATAACTACCTCAAAACTAGATGGAACACCCGCACGAACAAATTCCGCTCTCCGATCTGGCTGATCACAAATCGGATCGCTGCTGGAGCCTGAGCGCGTCTAGAAGTGACACTGGTGCTGTAGGTATGGCCTCTTATTCAATGTATGCATTCATTTATGCTCATCTGTTGGATTTTTATGACCTGGAGTCAACTCATCCACGATTCGTCCACCGTGGCCCCATCTCTGGCAAGTTGAAGCAACTCTTGAATACCAGCCCTCTCTAACTTTCAGCACGGCATCATCGGCATATGCACAACTGGCAGGATAGCTCCTGAAGCCGTAGGGCATATACGTGGTATAGGAACCACACCGAAAGCAAAGGTGATTATAAACAGCATCAGGCAAAGGTAAGTTCACCTTTGGTTTTGCTGTTATGTACTCACTCACAGCGTCATTGTTGCAAAGACCAGTTGCGAGAAGGAGCAAATGATACTGTGGGCGGCTCTTGTGCGGCAGGTACATTGTTCCCAAGCTCATCGACTTTTGAGAGTCCATTTTGTTGACGCGTCTACAAGATTCAAAATCTGTTCGTGTGCTTGGTTCGACATCGCAAATATTGCTAACTCCGCACCACACCTGAAACTTGGCGTCTATGGTGTTGACGAAGGAGGTGTCAAGGTATGCGCCCTCCATCACCCCCTCATGTTGGTACTGATTCAATCAGTAAGTTGTACCAACATCTAGTGCAGGCTCACACTCCCATTACACTTGGTGAGGGGCACCGGGTTTCAGTCTCATTCGCATTGGAAGATTGCAGGACCCCCGGTTATCAAGAGCTCTATAGGGACTGCCAGTGCTCCATAGAGCAACTGCGAGCAGAAGATCACAACGGCCTACGTACTGGCTTGTCCGGTACATCTATCCCTTCAATTGACTCTCGCCGCACTGATTCCTTATCAACCATAGTTGTGGCAAATGTGGAATCCGTAGCAAGAGTATGTTTCAGTCTGCTGCTTCTCGCTGTACATAAATGCTGACCCGATGTCGTCCAGACCTTTCTCAAGCTCAGAAACGCCAATTACGCCATCCACAGCTGCTAGGTGTGAATCAATTGTTGTCCTGTTCAAAATTACTCATTATGTGCCCCGCTCTCCCCAGGCCTTTGACGAATAGAGCAGTTTGCCGTGAGCTCGACACAGGTGCGACAGAACTCAGCAGTCAGGTGGGGAGCCTCAGATACTATGTACAGATGTTTTATTTAACTACAAATACAACTGCTTTGAGCTCCAGGACTATGACCACCTATGAGACTGATGAAAATAGCAGCAGGGTGTAGGTGCCAAAAATGCCTGCCCGACCACCACGAAAAAATCTGCAATAGGCGCCGAAATTTGGGGTTTTTGCCACGTGTTTCCACTTTTTTTCGGTGCCTGAAACCCCTAATACTCCGGTTGTATTGCAGGTTAAAATAAGGCTACAACAGGCAGTAGTTTACGGTGCATACAAGATACCGTAGATATCAGTGCTATTCCGACGCGGGTTTTTTTGGAGCTTCGGCTGCCCACAGTGATTCTGCTTTCCTGCACACTTCCTTTGACACGTTGGTCTGTATTTCATATAATCGTTCGAGAATTTAGACTATGCGGCTCATACATCGGAAGAAACACCGAGCGAGTATCAACAATACAAGCCGAAAACTCGAGGTGAGGTCAGCCAGTCAGTCAGAAATACTGCATCGTACATGGGTTAAAATAACACCCACTCAGCACACAAGAAAAATACAAGAACGAAAGGTATGGATGAGCAGGCCGGGGAAGCTGCGGCCGCCGAAGGCACCAACAGAAGGCTCGCTCGCCCAGGTCTGTCGTCACACCTTGCTCACGCAGACACACATTCCACATCAGAAAGTACGTGAGGCGGTGCTCGACCTCGTCCCCAAAGGAAGGGCAAACAAAGTTGAGTGTTGGTGGACGGGGCTGAGGAGATACAGAAAACGAAACCCTCCAAGCTGCATTTGTACCGTGTCATTGATACACGAGGATAACGGTGCGATCAAGACCTAGGATCGAGGCGTCATGTGAGCCCAAGGCGGGCGATGCGTTGGGAGAGGTAGGAAAGTAAGTGCGTTTGAAACAATTGATAGGATGAGAACATTTCAGCGCTTCAGCATCCATTACGGAAGGAACAATTTGCTTGAGGGTTCGGAAACTCTCCCTATAGCAGCAGCCGTCCTGTGGTATCCCCGCCGTTGATGTGTTAGAAGGGGAGAGGCACAGAAATCGGAAGAAGTTCGCATATAGAGGACAGAGAGGGAATATCGTCCATATATAATCTGAAAGTGTGAAGGGGATAATCAATAAAGCTTAAAGCTTAAAGACTCGATTGTAGATGTCGACGATGTTGAGGAGAGAGGCTCCGGGAAACTCCGGCACAGTTCTCGCGGGCCGTTTCTTGTTAACGCCTTCGCCAAACAAGAGCAATCGATGAGCTCACCGTGCCGCTCGTTCTCCGCAACCATGTCCTTTTCCTCCTCCGAGTCCCCAGCTCCGTCCTTGTCGACATGACATCGAGGTGTGTTCAAATGCCGCCCGCTGATAAAGGTCCCAGAATTAATCCTAGTGAACGCCATAAGCCTACTGTTCACTCATACTCGAGTCTCGTCGCTTTTCGAACATCGCGTCTAACGAAAGCAGCGTTCAGTTTGTCGGCATCAGTCTAGCTATAACCATCCCACTCCTGATTCTACCTGGACGATGTGCTTTGTTGACTCGTCTCTCACTCTCTTCTTCGTCACGTGCACCTCTACCACAATGAACAAGGTTCTATCTCGTGGACCTCTTCACCATCCGGGACCTCATCACCCTTTAGCACCTCTTCAGCGCCAACAATAGGCAGTGGGGCCTCTCGACCACCCCCGCGACGTCCCAGTATTCGCTGAATCAGATTCGGACCGTACCTTCCTAAGCATAGACAAGATGATGTCGACCCCATCCAAGATGAAGGCGTCGATGGCGTGGATGGCAGCGAGAGCTTTCGTGATCGCGGCGAGCTGCTGGCGGTCGAAGGGGTGGTGCTGGCATGAAGGAAGGGGTGGGGGTTAGGGACGTATGTTTGCCTTTCCGTTTCTTCCTTCCTTCATGTCGCTGAACGAGAGTTGTCTTCGTGTGGTCAGGCAATAAACCTTCGCTCAACTTATGCACCACCTCCTCTTCCCCGCCCTGCCTTCCCTCTCCTCGTGCATACACAGGCCGCTGGAAATGGAGGAGGAACGTCATGATGTCGGTGCTATCGCGCCGTTCTGCGTGCACGAAGAGTGGAAGTGGGTATACGAGGAGAAGCACATGAAGCGCTTCTACGAGGAAGGAGGAATGATATCGTAGGTGCGGCGTTGATTGATGTGGATATAGAGGCGTGGGTTGAGACAAAAAGGAAGGAAAGGAAGTGGGCGTAGAGGTAGGAGAGGAAGCACGGTTCGAACGTTAGAATCTAAAAGATGCTTTTCCATTACGCTGATATCTTCTACGTCGCAGTGAATATCTCAATCGACAATAACAGAGTGTTTTCATACTCTGAAATTTCATATCAGAGTAAGGGTAGTTGGCCTACACTGAGAACCTCGAGGACTGCCAGCGGGGGCTCGGTGCATTAAGGACATGAAGGACAACAAAAGACCTTCAATTTCCTGGATTCTCGACGAACGGTACCGTGCAAGTACCTGTCCGCTGGTTTGTCCCTCCGTTTTCGCCGATCCCAATTCCAGCCACAAGCAACAGTGTTATTTGATGAAAATTGTGTTTGCTAGGGACTAGACTGACGAACACCTTCCGTTGGCCCTTTCCTTGCATCGTCGGGCATTTTCTCCTCAACGCACCGCACTTTCTCCCGTACTTATCTCGATTTAGTGGAATATCGAGATGCAGACAGCGTCGATATCCTCCTTGGTTTCGATGGTGTTGCGTTCGTCACATATTGCCTCGTATCTGTCTTTGTCAACCCTAGGTACGCGGCTTTCTCGTCGAGTTTCTTTCTTATCCTCTCTATGGGAGAACCCCCGCTCATCCAAGCCTGGTGGCGGAGAACAATAGAGAAAGTTGGAGGCCATCGAGGCGACACGGCGCCCATGGTGTCTAATCAGAAAGCCATTAACGCGTATCCAGCTGTCGATGCCAAGTTCGCGTTTTTCCTCGCAATTTGCTGAGCTCCACAGCGACGTCGATCCGCGTTATGGGGGCCAGGTTGGTTTGCTGTCTCTATTGGAAATATATATCAGTAATCCTTCATCGACCTTGGAGTATGGATAAGACATGTTTTCACGCCTAGAAAAATCCTCGTGAATGTGTACAACAGGCGATCAGCGCAGCGCAGACTGAGGCCTCGTCATCTGGGGTAAATACCGTCAGCCGCCGGTGGGGTAGTCTAATTGAAGTGAAGCAGGCGGCTAACCAGACCCAGACTCTTTCTTCCTTCCATTCACCTCGTGAACGTCGACACCATCAACGAACCGCAAAGAAATGTCGGAGACATCCTCGTCTGCCTTCCATGGAAGCACTTTCGTAAGCGAGCCATATATCCTTTCACTGGCAGGATCTCAAAGTTCCCCAGCGAAGTCATTGGACGGTTTGAATATCTTCAGCCTCCCGTAGATCATGAACCTTCAATTGCAAGTTCTGAAGGATGGGTGTCACCCCCCGACTCTGACATTGGTGATTTCAACGGGCCGGACCTTTCGTAAGTGATCATTCTGTCCCTTCACTTGCAAGATCTCAAAGTTCTGCAGTGAAGTCCTTGAGCAGTTCGAGAGCCTTCAGCTTCCCCCAGATCCTGAAACTTCAATTGCAAGTTCTGAAGGAACGATGTCACCACCCAACTCTGACGCTGGTGATTCCAACGACTCGGACCCAACACTTGCGGTCATGCAGAGTGGTCAGCCACTCGCAGCACAAGTCCTTGCGCGTCTTGGCGGTCACCTTATGGTAGTTATAGATCCTATTCTTCAATGTGAGTGTTTCTGATTAATACGACGATGGCTGATTTATTTATACCCCTCCGCAGTGCTCTACCTCTTAGGGCTGTTTTTTGTCGGATTATGGAGAGGTTTCACTAGTGTCATGGGTTGGCAGGGTGACTCTTAGGTCCGCTTGGGTACACGTTTGTATGTTCAATTGCCTATATTTCGGATCGAACTTTTTCATCCTCTCGTTCTCACGACAACCTTAAATAATTCCTTGAGCAACCCAGGCATCATGGACAGGCATTGCAAACCTGGGCCAAAATGCGTCGAGATGAGCCTCTCTTCCAGAAGTATTCCAAGACACTACGCACCATCTATGAAAAAGAGGCATGGAAGCGAGATCCTCACGTCGAGAGGTCGGGGGAGTTGAGAAATACCAAGGTGTACACGCAGGGAACGCTCAAGGAGATCGAGCGCTGCGATATCATCGCGAGCAGACAGCTCCCAATAGAAGAAACGCCCCAATCGCATTTGTTCCCTGGTTCCGTGGACCAATATCGAGAAGAGCTCTCCAGCGCGTGCAGGATTGGCTCGGCGGTAGTCGTTGAAAGCTGCATTAGCACGGCGAGGGTCCTCCTGGTGAAGGGCGGCGAGTAATACACACATTTCCGAGGGGGTGTGCGAGGGTTGGGGAGGCGATGCTGACGCCGGCTCATCGTGAATATTGTCATTCTCCGGCTTATCGTCTTCGATGTTGACTTGGAGGTCGCCGACGCTAATATTACCTGTGAATTGAGCGAACTTCGGAAGAAACCACTCGACTCACGGGAACCCTTGACCGGTAGGCGGCGAAGAGCGTGAAATGCGTATTTTCCTGCAACCCCTTGCCTCCGAGTATTCGCGACGAGCAGAGAGGTGTGGTGCACGGCGAGGAAGAAAGATCGGCTCCATCCAGTCCGATTGGCTCGTTACTCCTGTTGGTATACGGGCGGCTGGGCGAGAACGACGTAGAGTGTGGTGGTGGTGGTCAGAGTGAGACAACAAACGGAAACTCCTAACTTGAATTCAGAACCTGATTTGGAATTTCTCCTGTCCGACGCCACTCAATTGACGGCCATTGAGATGACACAAGACCGGTCTTACATTAAGCTTTAATTATTTATCAATGAGAGTGAGAACGATACGCGGAAAAGAATAGTCATCGTGAGGAGCTAGAGCAAATTCTGGCCTCGGAGTCAGGGCGTAATCTAAATTTTTATTTGGATCTCAGTAGCTAGATCTCTTCTTTCTTTCTTTTCTTTTCTTTGGCTGATCCCGCAGATCTCGAGATGGGTCCAAGCAGTGTAATATCATATCATATTATATCATACAAGATATTCTCGCTTCGCTTCGGCTACAAACAAAATCCGCCACTGAGCAGAATCTCAGAAGAATAATTTTGGATGAAACTCGAATTCCTGTAGGACCACGGCGCAAAAATGAACGAAACTCAAGGACTTGACTTGGAGACTGGCGGCTTGAGAATATGCGGAACCTAGCCCTGTGTCATACGATCGAAAGTTGACTTTTTGGAGGGGGTGGAATCTCAAGAGACGGAAGTCTGGGGCTAATGGAACTCGGAAAGGCAAGCCTGTGGCTCATGTGCCGTCATGCAATACTCTAGGAAATAAGGACACATAAACTAACGGAATAGGAGGGGACGAGAAAAAATTAAGAAGCATTGAGGGGAATCGAGGATAGGACATTACCTGATGACCTAGCGGTAGAACAATAAAGTGTCTGAGGAGCAGACGTACAAACAGACGTACACAAAGTCGAGGGATCTGCTTCATTATAGAGGTATCATATCGTGTTGATAACGTAACGGGAATGTCGTCCAGAGATATCACACAAAGCGTGAGTTTGAAAGGGAAAAGGGACGATGAATCCGAGATTCGAGAGAGCTCAGAGCCGAGCGCTCCGAGAAGCTATTGCCAAATATTCGCAAGCTGGAGCTTACCGACTTGTTCTTTGCCTCCATGTCCTCTCCCTCCTCCTCCTCCTCCTCCTCCTCTCCCTCCTTGCTGTCACCATCCTGAGGCCGCTGACTCGATGATCATGAACATCCCTCCTGAGGATAGTAACCCCGTAGATCCATAAGCCTTCGGTAAGCCTTCTCTTCATCCAACGATTCTCGAACGTTATGTATACTGACGGAAGGCTTTTGCATTTCGTAGGCATCGGCCTCGCGGTTGCGATCCAACTCATGGTGCTATGTTGATGCCGCTTCTCTTTTTCGCCCCTCTCGCTTTCCCCTGCACCATCTCCACCTCGACGTGTTTCCTCTACTGTAACCCGGGCCAACACCACCCCGCGACGCCCCGCGTCCGACCATATCTGCCCTATCTGAGCTGAAAGTGTCGATGGATTGGAACGCGACGCAAGAATCACGATCGCGATGGGGCTCGTGGCGGTCTGAGGCATGGTGTTGTTGTGGGGCGTGAAGTATAAGACGGCGGTTATGGGCGTACGTCGCCTCTTATCCCCTTCTCTTCCGTGATATCTTACTGACCCGACGTCGCAGGCCTGAAACTAGGAGTGAAAATGGGAGAACGCCGAACGACGGACGAACCGTGCGCACGAGGAAGAATTTACGTTGTAAGCACGGACAGCGTTCGGGGAATGGAGGTGGAGGTTGGAGTTGGGCGCAGAGCGGGCGAGGAGAGAGATGAAGTGGGATAAGAGACACAAGAGCTAGATTGTATAAGGTATGTTCCTCGGTCCATGACTTTCGTTCCGTCGCTCTGATCCTTTCTGCGTCTCAGTAGTAATTTAGATCAACAATAACAAAGGCGTTTCTATGACCTGAATCTCCGCACGAGTGGTTTCATGCACAAGGATCACTAAACCAACATGCTTTGACGCCCTCAGTCTGTTCAAAAAATTTCGAGTAGTATCGAATGATCAAGGACCACCTGCTTGTCTGAGGACATCGACGACCGCCAAAGACCTTCAAGGCTAACTCGTTCAACGAATAGGATGCATAGATGTCTGCTGTCGTCGTCTTCGCCGATCCATGTTCCAAGTTTCAGATCACAAACATCCGTCTGGCTCAACGAAGAACGACACTGAGCCTTCCCTTGCACCGTGTCGGTACATTTATTTTCTTCTGCGTCTC
>CACVBS010000091.1:27677-67050 GCA_902728275.1 Cyclocybe aegerita
ACCCTTCAATCTCAACATCAGCACTTCTACTCCCTTTACTCACGTGAAATGTGCCTACAAAGGACTCCGGGGTGAGGCGCACGAGGGCAAGCTAATAGTCAAAGAAACCTTGTGAATTAATTTATTTGGCAATAACTTGAGCAAGATATTAACCACTTGAAATGAAGTTCTAGGGAGTTTCAGAATGCCCCGTCTAGGGTATTGGGGACGCGGGCCAAGGGGAACTCGCCTTAGGCGCCCAAAGAAGGCCAGCTGAGAACGCCGAGCTATTTAAGCTCCGCTGATCGCCGAACCTGCCGAGATTCCTGTGTGTCAAACTATGAGCGCCTCTGTGCGTGTCGGCAAGCGCTCTCTGTGTGTAAAATTCCGTGCATGTGTGTAAAATAACAATTTGTGTGTGTTGAAACGGACCATCTGTGTATGACTTTAGTCTCCGTGTGTGTCAAACTCCGTTGTGTGTGTGTTAAACTGCATTGCATGTGTATTCACCCCATACTCTGTGTGTGTTCAATCTGAAATTTTGTGTATTAAGTCGTATTCCATGTGTATAAAATTACGGGAGAATTTTTCCCCAATACGGCCTTCATACTTCACCGATCTTGCTCAAGCACGGGAAGACGGCGGCAACAGCCAACGGGAAGAGGTAATGATCCAACCAGCACTACCTGGATAACTGCAGACGCTCGCCTGACCGTGAAATACTCTCTTACTGAATCGCGAGGAGACCGAGAAACCCAAAGAACTGGGCGGACTCGTTCGACAGGTATATACGTCAGGCGAGTGGAAGACCGCGGAGCTGTAAGATATCCATTTTCGGAACACTCAAAGGGGGGCAAAATACGTGACGGAGAGAGAACCATGTCGTTGAGCAAGCTCCAAGCTTTCAACCATCTCATCCAAGGGTGAGGGCAGATCGCAGAGAGATAAGATTTGTCGAGAGAGGGAGAACCACAGCCTGAGGCCTTGGAACTTGAGCAAGGCCACCGGGAGATCCGTACAGAGGAGTTGATCGTGCAGTGAGAATACGCAGATGGCTTCGAGATGCTGGGAGGACATAGAGGTCCATCCCAAATGTCTTTGCCTCAGATAATTGACAGACCAGAGGAAGATGGAGTAGACGCGTAGTTTTCTCGATGGTGAGTGTAGGCAGAAGGAGACTCCGAGTTGATAGTTGCTCAATAGAGACAACGTGCTGTAGTCATGCCGCCCCGTGGGGGTGCAACGGTAGATAAATGACATCCTGATAAGACAGTGCGTGGAGTGGTGGACTAGGCAGAAATGTCTAGCGGGATGAGGGAGACGACCGTGGACGAAGGAAAGAGAGCGAGGGCAAAAAAAATTCCTTCGGAAATCGTTGCCGGCTATAGCCGAGAAGGTCGCTGTCAAACAAGCCCAAATGGTGATCTCATTTTCCCACAGCTGGCTCTATGAACCGGAAGCCAGCAACCTTCGGGAGGTCATAGATACCGCCACGGGTCTACAAGTCTGTAAGTAAAATGTTCTTCCCAAGAGCCGTGGCTTGACAATAACAAGGTCCCCTTCGTTGTTGGCTTCCGGAATCTCTCAATACCCTAGGCCCCAGGAACTCGCGATCGTTCAGTAGGGATATAAATATTTACGTTTTCAACGCCTAAGTGGCTTCTGGGGATTACCTCAACTTAGCGTGGATGGTGTAGGGTACTGAGAGAGAGGTGGTTTTATGATCCGTCGATACGTTCGTGGTTTCTGTGGGAGATGGGCCCGAAACAAGAAGGATTGCGCATACTTGGCCGGTAGCGGGGTGGGATATTGCAAGGGGGATGGTAAGTCTACGCCTTGTCTTTATTCGTGTTCGTTGTTGATCTTTTTCTCATTTAGTCTATCTTGACCACTCTCTACCCAGGTACCTTTTCGGTTTCTTCTTCCGCCAATTCGCGACATCGCCTTTTTCAACCCCCCTCCCCCCAAAGCGTCGCTTAAGCATTCTCCCCATAAACCTGGCTCTTTCTCTGGATCTCGTCAATCCTCCTTTCAAACTTTATAAAGGTTGCATGCCGATCTGATCTTGTTCTTGATGGCAGATACGAACTTCGCGATTACCATCCCGCCCATCAACCTGTGCGTACAAAGCCCAGTATTTACAGTCTCGACAATGCCAATACCTGGGTGATCTGGTTGTCTATGCCATGCACCGAGCTTCTGCCAGGCATAGGTGGGTGTTTGAGATCAGAAGCGGAGAAAGGGCCCCCAGAATAGAAGAAAAGCGCGCTGGTGGAGAAGGCGATGAGGGAGGAGGAGTAGGCGTGTAAACTGTTTCATCTAGAGTAGAGAACAAATTTTTTCTTCTCCCTCGGTAATTAGTCCAAGCTGATGGCTGTCTGATCTATAGCTATGCATCTAGAGCTATGAAATGCCTGTTGAAATTTCGTTTCCAAGACGTGTTCGCCCTCACAGAAGTGCCACGAATTCTCTCCCTACCTCAGATACGAGGACCTCCGGTATGTTTTATTGCGAGAGCCGAAGACAAAGATCGACCTTCCGTGGCTCGACCACAACCTAGCGCCGCCGCCTCTTCTCTGACACATGTATGAATCACAAAAGTACATCTAAACTGAATGTCAGTATGGACTCCAACCCCTCGCCGTTGAACACAATTCACAAGAGGAACTGCTGTTGCAGCTCGTCTAAGTATTGTCATCACAGCCGTAAAATGTGCTGCTAATGTTTTCATGGACGCTTTCAGTTTCTCCTAGGATGTAAGATGAATCGATGAGAAGTACTGGCGTAGTTGCCCCCACGCGACTTCATTCGATGCAATTGTATGTGATACCACATCTCTTCTTGTTCTATCATGCCTTCTCACTTACTTTAGATTCTTGTATCGGACATAAGGGGATGAATGCCGTCACAATTCGCACTCGTGGGCCAGAGAGCAAGTCCAAGCTTTGTATCAAAGTCGGTTGTTAGCTACTGGAACCCAGGGCCCACTTTCATCGCTAATTCTGTCCTCTTCGCTTCTCATCACCTCCGCTTTCTTTTGCAGAATCTATGGCTTTCCTGGATACGCTTTGAGCATCAACCGCACGTAGGATGGCGATGGTTCTCTCTGAATAGAGGGGAAGATATGAGCTAAAGGCGGCTTACAGAAAAATATCCCGCTCTGTAACTTACCCGACCTCTTCGACGCACAATATCAGTCATTTGTCAGCATCTTTCAAGGAAGAGCAATCTTCCAGCGCAGGTAGATTGAAAGTGAATTCTTGAAACTACACTAATGATACATATATACAGACAGCACGAAAGCGAGAAAGCTACTTGAGATAACAGCTGAATTGAAAACATTACAACAATAAAGAACAGCAATCCGGCGAGGGGAAATGCGGTCAAAGCAACTCGTCTCCCTTCAACCGTGCCTCGTATGCATTTACCCTATCGAGGCGCTCCCTATCCCCCAACGAGATCGCCCGGTTCCTCTCCCTGGCGATGTACGTAACAACATGACGCTTCTGTGCGTCCTTCCTTTTTCCCAATATCCCCCTGCCACAAGGACACCGGTAGATGGTGTCCGAGCAGCGCACCTTCTCGGGGTGGTGCACCTCGGCGCGCTCGAGATGTCGCACAATGTCCTTTTTCGTGTCCGTGAACACCGATATAGCAGTGCACAGTAGGCACCGGAAGCGTCCGTCCTCGTCTTGGACCCAGTTTTTGGGACGCATCGGCAAGGGGGAGGCGGAAGAGCTCGAGCTCGAGGAGGCAGAAGATAGAGAGGGCGTAGGCGAGGATGTGAGGGCTGATGACATTGATGAGGTACTAGTGGCCGTCGAGTTCAGCCTTCTTCGCTTCCTGCGTGGCTGCTGCGGCATCGCTGTTGCACTGTCATCCTCAAATCCCCGCCTGGCCTGCCCGAAGCCTGCGTGGGGGTTAGAATCGCTCGCGGCTGGTTGGACGGGCTGGAGCACGCCTCGTTGAAAGGGTGCTGCTTGGGCGAAAGAAGAGTGCGAAAGGTGTGCACTCGAGGAAGGTACTACACCATTGGGCGCATCAAACGCGAAGCCGGTGTTATCGTCCATGGACGTGTTATGAAAGAAATGTCTTTGAGCGCCCAAATAGCTGGTCGGGGGCCATACGAGACCTGGGAGATTAGACGGGTATGCTGGGTGCGGGACAGAAAAGCTGAAAGCGGAAGATGGGAAGGCCCCTGCGGGACATATGGTTGGTGTGGCGGCAACGTGAGCCATGCTACTATCTGCGTTGACGTGGATGTCGGAGACGGTAGGTTGAATAGCCATCGGTGGATAGTTCATTGCTGGAGGAGGATGCGGCGCAAAGGGAGTATGGCAATGCGTCGGCAACGATCCGGAGGCGAAATAAGTCGTGTCGGGCTCCCAGTATTCAGTGGCACATGGAGCCACAGGGTTTTGAAGCTCGTATGCGCCGGGTGGGAGATCGGAGGAAGGCACGGATGGGGTTGAAGAAGCGGGAGTTGGCACAGTCACAGCTTGTGGAGTCTCCTCGAGGAAGGCGTCGCAATTATACGGTTGGCTGAAGTCGTAGTATGTTCTGATACAATAGCAAAAATGAAAAGGTGAGGTAAGGCGAGGCGAAGTTGATATCTTACTGCGTGCCACTATTCCCAACACCAAGAACATCGCCCAGGAAGTCATTGTATTCGCCGTTTAGAAGTGAAGAGGGGTCCGAGGTGTCGTAGAATGACTTCTCTCCCTCGAACATAAGGTCGAAGGCGGCCGCGGTGATCTCGTGTTCTGTCATGATATGCAAAGGGAGGAAAGGCGCGGGACAGAGGCGAATTTGGATGGGAGCGGCGAGCGAGTGGCGAGGGGTCAACCGGTCAAGATTGGGGACGCCAACGTGATTAGCAAACGGCGCAATCGCTCTGCGCCGAGCTCTGTGGACTATCACTTTCTCAAAACGGCTATTTCCCTCATTTGTACAGATTCCGAGAAGCAGGTATTCAGGGTCAAGCGCCTATTGTTCAAGTCACGCATCAGACGAACCATGTGGATATTTGCAGATCTCCCGTCGCGGTTTCTTTTCGGCGAGAAAATAATCCTCAGCATCGCCGATGGCCATTGGCTTTCCATCTCATGGGCCCAATCATATTATCGTGGTTCTCTTGTGATAAGCCTTTGCAGAGGCCTGACAAGCCGGGACAACCCAGTCTCCGCCTGTCACTCTTGTGTGCTATCATTTGGATCTATGGGTCCACGTTCTAAAGTCTTAGACGCCCAGTCTACCTCTACAAGAAAATTCCAGATTTTTTCTCAAAATTTCTAAATCTATAGGAATCCAGGGGGACGCTCATCCGCTACGCCGGCATGTATATTTTGACAACATCGGCCGTGCGCGAAACCATCCAGTCCCGCAAGACGGGCTGGGGCTTCGAATCCTTGGGTCAGGGTTTCTAGGGCGAAAAAATGACAAAGGAAACCTAGTTACACAAGGGCAAATGAGAGCCGGTCCAGATCTTACCGCAAAATTTGTGGCCTCAAGCTTGATTAATGATTGGCCGGGGCAGACGTCCGCGTGCTGAAATGTGGCTCATCCACGGCCGGTGGCCGGGTCTCCGCCTTTACCCCGTGTACGTATGGATTTTTCTATTCTTCTTCACAACATTATTGATGCGATTGAATATAGGAAAATATGAACAATGGTGTTCCCGGCCGAGCGCCGGAATTTGAGAGCCACGATCGATGATTTCGGGGCGCGGTCACGGGGGCTTATGACCTCCCGCGCTCAACGCTATGACTCGTTGCTATCTTCCTCCTTTTGTACTTTGAATTGGAAAATAAACGCCCCACACAGACGACAGAACGAGACGGAGATCGACCAACATTGGATCCCGGATGACGCGAATTTATCTCATGCCAGGTAACACTTATCATTCGCGGTCAGAGGTTCGAAAGAAAGACGACTAGGCTACACGTGAGCGTGGCTCATCTCATTGGAACCCAACAGTGTTGATTCTAGAGGTCTGATGAATACCTTCCTGCGATGGGGCACGAAGACGAGATGAGACGAGAAAAGTGCCTGAGGAGCTTCGACGCAGCTGCGTCACCGCCCTCGCTCATACTCTATGCTGGTTGCCCAAACAGCAACTTCATCGTCGTCGCCCTGCGAACTCGAACTGAGGCTTCGAGAGCATCCAGTAATGGGCAATAATTGAAGATATTTGCACAGGTTACATAGGCTGTCTAACGAAGAGGAAAAGATCATCAGCTTGAGAAAACAGAGAGCCGGAAAAAAGCACTGAAATTCACAGATATTAGCAGGGTTACCCGGAGGCACTTTAAAAGTAACTTGTATTTCCCATTTCTCGCGCTACAAAAAGTTTGGAGGTCGCTCGCGATTCGTGAACCGTGGGAGAGGCTCTCGGCAAGTCTGCCGACACGCTGACACCAAACAAGCACAAGCGGCGATCTTATTTTCCCACGTTTCCCCTGACCTGCTTTCTTCCTCTTCGGCATATTGGTCTTCGTCGATACTATCACTACTCCAAGACCACTCTCCTTATGAATTGGAGCGTAGCTATTGCAGAGCGACATCAGCGCGGTCCACCAGCCTTTCGTAAGCCCATCTCACCGCTCTAGGCACAGGGCTTCACATTGACACCGCTAATTCGTAGGCAGCAATCCGGGGACGACCAGCCTCCTGTAGAATAGACGGCGGATTAGCGCACGCTCCTCTCCTCCGCCCGTCTGGTCTGGCACACCTTGCCCTCCCCCCGGCCCTCATCGTCATCGGTCACAGTCTCCAGGAACTCATCGATCATCCTTCATCCTCACGACCTTCGCATTTCATGACGACACTGCAGTCGTGGACCTACCTCGAGTCAGCGGGGACGGGGGCGCGGAGAAGGGTGGACCGAGGGTCTGTCAGCGTTTTGATGCTCTGATCTCTGTTGGACTACGGGCGATGGCGGTAGAGAACCTGGTGGGAAGCAGGTTTTGCGATGCTAGAACAGTATCGGAAAGGAGAAGTTCTAGCAGGGGTGGCTGGTAAGTCTCTTCATCCGTCTCCTGTCGTATTCGCGAATGACGTCTTTTCCCATCTAGTTTCTCCTTCGTTGTCTTCCTCTTCCACGGATTCATGGCGTAGCCTTTATCAACACCAACGAGAGTAGTACGATGACTCTCAACTCCACACGCTGGTCTACTTATCGCCGTAAATCCAGCTCCTGTTCCGAATTTCGTGAGTCCTTTGTTTCAATTTCGCCAGGACTGCGCATTGATCCAACCTCATTCTGATTGGCGGGCACGAACTTTGCGATCGCCATCGTGCTCAATAACCTGGGCAGAAAGTGCCCCATTTCACGCCTTCGCTCTGTCCACGCCATGCACCGAGCCTCCGACGGGTCTCTACGGGCGTTGCAAGACCGGAGAAGGACAGGGTCATCATACCTCTGCTTCTTCACCCTGGGCGACGCCAAACGTCGCCCAGGGTGAATGTACGTGGAGGCGAATAGATCGACCGATACGGATGAAAAGGGCATGTGTGGAGGAGGATCCGGCGCTGGTGCTGAGCGCTGAGGGTGGATGAGACGTGGGCGCAGACGGCAGGGAGGGAGAAACAGGAGGGGAAGCATCTCGAGTAGAAGAATAGTTGGTAAGTTTTTTCGACGTCTTTTTCCACCAATCATCAAATTACCTTTAGCTATGTATCTCGAACGATATGTTCAATGCCATTTCCCCTCCGAACTATGTTTACATCTTAAGTGCCGTTTCTCTGTCATTGCCTGAGGTACGACGACCGACACCCAGCATATCATGAGAATCGAAAACGAGGATCAATCTCCAATTGACTGGAGCGCAGCTGATCTCGGCCGTTCTTCTTCCAACGCCTACGGGAAATTTGCAATCAGCTTAACGATAACCTTCACTTGGCCATCCGGCCTCGACTGCCAACCAGGATTCGCCGTCTGAACCATGGCTATTCCCAGTCTAACACGGGGAACGTACGTTACTACCGTGTATCTATGCCTGATGTCCTCTCCTGCTCGTGCATGGTGTGGACTTCGGTTAGAATTTGACGCAAATTTCGTCATGCGAGATCGACATTTCAGGTGGAGGTGTCACAAGTGCCATGAATCCGAGTCTCCTTTGCATTTGAATAAATATATTCCGGAGCTACACAAGCAATCGTACGTGATCTATGTTTGCAGGTCCCATGGCTGACGCCGGGCCAGCCATTGGTTCCGCGATGGCATTCGTCGACCATCGCTGTCCGTACCAGGTCTCCGAACTAGAAGGGAGAATGTACTGTGATCACGTCGGACTGCCTATGCGCCATGACCAACGACAAAGAGGATGAAAACAGTTTCAAGAAAACATCTCGCGTGGTGATTTAGGACAGCCCGCCGCCGCTCGTATGATACCCGATTTTCTTTTTTTGGTCCGCCACTTATGCTCATCGTCGTATCTTCTGTAGAACCCCTGGTATGTCCAGAGGCCTCATTGAACGTACAGAGCGCATGGCATGAAGGCGGCTTCACTCTGTTGCAGATCCAGATCCAGATCGAGCAAGACGCGTCAGGGGAACGAGGCGAGAAGGAGAAACAGCGGGACGGGCAGACGCGAGGATATGACTACCTGGTATGTATCATGCTCGTGCTCGTTCCTCTGCTTGGTTTCTAATGACCTATTTCATTTAGTATCTCGCTCTTGGAGAAACCTATCCATGTCGTTTTTCACTGATCCACTCTCTTACTTGTCTTATTCTCGAAGAAAGCCAGCTCATCCGTCTAATTCGACGATATGACAAGGAATGAAGTCGTGAGGGTGTCGATGCTCGAGGTCCAGCTGAGACCCGTACTCCTCTATTCTGAGGTATGTCGCTTTCCCTAGGCTGCGCTTTCGGGTTATCCTCATTAAAATAACCAGTGATGGCCTCTGCTGGTGTGCACGGCGAAAGGAAGAACACGTTCGCCAACGATTTGGGGTAGCCGCACAACGCCATGGGCGAATATTCCAACTTTCCCGACCCAGCTTTCCGATCGCTTATTTTCGCCCTTTCTCAAGATTCGTTCTTCGCTCTGGCCGTTATTCCAGCGGCGTCACGATTCAAACTGCACTTTCACTCCAGCAACAGGCAGTTTAAATTTCATTTATTTGGTATGTGCTCATTGGCGTTTGGCTACCGGGAAGCCCGTGTTGACGGCCTTTCAGATAAGTAAGCGTATTTTTGAGAGGAATGGGGTAAACTATTTATTGCCACAGCAGAGGCCTCCGAAATCTCGGATGAGCCTCTTATCGTCGACCGCCAACGGATGACTCTTCATCTTCATTTTACTGAGCTCCAGGTTCATACGGCTAGAGATAAAATTATCTCGTGAATGGAATGAATCAAGAAACGTAGTTACGCACTCTAGCATGGGATTCCCCGAAGTAAGTCCCCAAACCGTGCCCGAAGGCTCTCCCCTCAACACCACCTCTCTCGCTGAGTTGAAGTCCGATGGGGTCAGCGGCATATTGATATAGGCCAACATGTTGCTATGAGCCGTATAATTCATTCGAATGAGGGCGGAAAGGGAGTCTAGATGGCGAGGGTTACGGTCCATCGATTGGCGGTTGTCTTCCCAGGAGCGTCGTAACTTTTCGTGGTCGGCCACCTTCTCGAGTTCGATGGACATGAACCTGACAGTTCCCGGCATGGAGATGCTGGTGACAGAGTCGAACAATATTTCAGGGTAAATGAGAGAGTTGTAGTGCTTGTGGCTGAGTGGATGGAGGATAACCTCGACGGAGACGATGCAAGGTGACCTCGGATCTGGGAACGTCGGAGAGTTTTTGAAAAGCTCAATAGAAATCGCAATCATAAGGTAACGTAGCAGTATCTTCTCCTTTGGTATCTCAACCATCATCCTTCGAATGTAGATGCGCTGTGGTTCAGGGGGAAAACAGAGGCTCTTGTGATGAGCCCTGCACAGGAATCATGAGCGGATCGCGTGTCTAAGAGAATACCGGCTTACCAGCCCTTCTTCTGACACTGATTGTCGCGGCTCAGGAATGAGGATCTCGACTCTCAGAACGCATCCAAGCATCTTACCTCTCGACCACAGTAGCCGACGGACAAACACTGTATGGGGGTCATGATCGGCGCCTAAATACTAGATCCATTTGCCAATTGAACTCACCTTCGCACATTTCTGCAGCCGCTCGTGTACCGTCTCCCTGCGAAAGCAATAATTACATAACCGAGTAGCCTCCCCTTGGAACACTTTACGGTTGGAGTTGGGATTGGGCATGGATAAGAGATAAGAGTGGCGTGCCGTCATTCAACAGAAGAAACCCAGACTGAAGTATCACCGACGAGGACCTCGTGACGATATCATCTCGCAGTCTTTTTCCGCCTGGTGGGAGTTTCGGAAAAGGGTGCCCATCACTTTATTTTTATGTTTTGGCCACCGTGAATACGGTGTGCCCCTTGAATTCGGGCAGCAGCCAGTCAAGCTAAGATTGGAGATTGTGGCGTTATGATCGATCAAGAGAAGTTGGGCTTCTCCGTATAGTAAGCAATATTGGGAGCGGGTACGCCGGAGCAAATATAGACATTTGAATCGTAATGCGTTGAGAATGCTACGTGACACAAGAAATAAAGGAATGGTGGTATGCTAGAGGAATGATAAACCCTGCTCGTAGTTAACGCCATTATGGTCGTTTACATTTTCTCTCGCCTTCTCGGAGTCTCCGGCCGCCCTTCCCCATCCAAAGCCACCACATACATCGGCGGCGGCTCCTGCTCTCCTGCGCCAACTTGGTTCTCGTTCACGTTCCGAACCTGCGCCTCCACGTGCCGAAGATGCATCTGGAGCGCGTTCAGCTGCTCCATCATCCGCTGCTGCTCCTCGTAAGACATGGTCGAAGGATATGAGCTTGCAGATGAGGAGGAGATGGCCGACGCGGCAGTGCTACTGCTCGCTCTCAGGCCGTACTTCGTCTTCTTCTCACTTATTTTTGACGAGGAGAGGGTCGTAGTTGTCGTGGCACTCGTAGGATGGAGGTAGGGGTAGGGTTGGATGCCATGTTCGTTGGGAGGGGCCGTGATGTTTATCACGAAATCTGGGTTTTGTTTCCACTTAGCGTCGACGTTGAACGCTTCGATCTTCTCGTTCTCGGGGGGAGGTTGATTCCTGAGTCGACGGCGCCGCAGGCAGACGCAGAAAGCGAGCAGAAGAAGCAGTCCGAAGATGCTGCCTAGGACAGCACCAATTATCGTCGCTGGGGTAGGGGAGGAGGAGGAGGATTGGGCGGCTGATTGGAAGGTCAGATCGGTGGGCACAGAGTCGGATGGTGTTGATGAGGAGGAGAAATCGGTCACCGTGATCATAGCCTGAGCGCCGTCGACTGTCGTCGTTGGGGTCGAAGTTGAGGATAGGGCATCTGACCTGGAAGCAGCTGGCGAAGGAGTCTGCGTTACGAATGGTGGAGGTCCCCAGCTTGATATACCAGGACATCCTGGCCAAAAGCAAGGGCGACCGCTAACAGGAAGATCGCTCGGTCTGAGGAGAGAGTTAGTACCACTCCGGTAAAGATATAGTTAGCAAACGCACCTCTGCCTCTTCTCCATTCCTTCAGAAACACCTTGATATCGTTCGAGCTTCATGTGGGTATCGTAGAGAGACAAAAATATTCGTAGTAGGGACGTCGAGTGACGATGAAGGTAATTTGATGATTAAGTTCGAAGGAGGGGAGGGATTACACGGATTAGATAGTTGAGAGGTGTGAAATCAGTCTTCTTGAAAGCCTGAAAGCAGTAAAAGGTAGTGATACGGGCTTCAGAGCCAGGAAGGAGACGGTTCGTCAGCCAAGGCTAGTGTAAGAGAACGAGAAACAAGGGCACAATTTTCTCCCTCTCGGGACGGACATTAGTACTCCTCCAACGAGTGATGAAAATACGTACCACCCCATTCTCTGGTAGACATAAGGATAAATTACCCAAGTGGAGACATGCTGTTGCGTGATAGATCACTTCTTCGAGTAGAGGCGCTTCTGACGTATCAAGTTCCAGCTGTCACGAAACAGTTCGTTTCGGATACGCCGAGCGCATTCTGCACGCATTTTCAGCACTTACGGTCGAAGATTACATGGATGTGACACGAACTTGAGCAGAAAGTCGCGATAGTGAAGAAGAACAGAGGAGGGAATATAAACGAGCTCGGGATGAAAGAAACAGAATGTCGAAATTATTTATGGGTCCGAAGGAACGGAGCGGACCAGGAGTCCAGGACACAAAATTACATCCATCAATAGATACGTCGAGGAGTTTGATGAGACGATTGATGGAGGAACAAACCGGCGGCAAGTTAGACAGTGCACTGAAAAGAATCTGCGTCAAACTCGGTGCAGAGTCATAGTGCACCCATATTCTCACTCACCAGGAAGATGTCGGGGTCCTACCTACCTTCCACGACGAACATGGCTCTAATAGCCATAGGCACAGTGCGGTACAGCGGGAGAACATCAAACAAATACCAGAAATGGTAAATTCGCCGGGTCATCTGGGCTGCTGTCGGCGTCAATGCGGTCGGCGCTATTCCCTTTTCAGGACTTCAATGCCCCTCAAAGCTGTACAATTCCCGGAATGCTGTGCACATGCCTATGCCGGTGGGGTGCTAATAGATATTTGAGAGGTGCTTCTCTTTTGGCGTTGGGAGATACAAGACGACAAACAAATGATCATTGGGGCATCTAGGTAACGAACGGCATGGCGTGGAGGGAATTGTGGTGCAGGAGCCAAGAAACACATAATTTCGATAGAGAATAAGACGTATAATCCCTTCGCCTGAAATTCTAGAGAATATTAGGCAGATAATTAAGTAAGTAAACGCTAGTGAGGTGTTATTTACGCAGGGACGGAAAATACAGAGCAAATACGTGTTGAAACACGAAGATCTCACGAACGATCAGTTGTAATTGCTCTTGATGAGGTCTGCTGCCCGTTCAGCGACAACGTAGACGGCGACCATCGGGTTTGTAGAAGTCACGTAGGGCTAAAACGTAAAGCATGAGTCTCTTCGCAACCAAACATTCGTGGCAAACAACAACTCACCAGCACAGACGCATCAGCCACCCTCAACCCATTCACACCTTTCACTTTCAAGTCGGCATTGACGACTCCCCAGCGAGAGTTAGCAGCAGTCATAGCAGCCGTTCCGACTGCATGGATCCCAGAGCTCGTGTGCGTGTTGATATACTGCTCGATGAGGGCGTCGTCGAATCCCGAGTCGATGACAGGCGCGAGACCGAGAGCTGCTTGCGAGTCGGCGAGATAATTGACCCAAGGGGTGGTGGCGAGAAACGCGAACGAGTCTTTGAAAGCGATTTTCATCGCCCAGACATCGTATGGGTCAGAACGGAGGTTGGTGTCGATGAGAGGTTGGCCTCGAGGGTTGGAAGGGTTGAGCGAGACGGATCCACCTAGAAGGGGAGGATATTGTGGACAAAGCGCGAACTGACAGATTCGGACTCACGAGACTTCGTTTGGAGGACGGTGGCGACCACACTCAAGTAGCTATTATTAGTCGGCGCTCGTCCAAATGCAAATCCGTTCTGGATGGGTATATATCAGTCATATCGGGAAATTTGCCGTATTAAAAACACAGAAATGACTTACGATAGGCGTGAAGCCATAGTGCGCCGAGTGCGGACCAGGTGTCGGGTCCCCAAAAGCTGCCAATTGTTGTTGGACTGCGGGGTCACTCGTATCTATTCTCGAGAATCCAATCTGGTTCGAAAGCCCGTTCGATGTCAACGGACCCGTCTTCGTCGTGCGCCACTCGTTAGTAACGTCTGCCATCTGGGCCGGATCTAGCGTGTATCGCTCGAACGTCTGACTCTCAGTGGGGACGAAGGGCTCTGATACGTCCAGTGCGAAGGCGTTGAGCAAATTGAGGTGGTCAGAGAAGTTCTTTCCGACTGAGGGATTCTCGTGGACGATTGGTATGGAGGCGGCGGAGAGTTCGGAGGCAGGTCCAATTCCGGAGTTGAGTAGTAGGTGCGGAGTGCCTACTACACCGCTGGAAAGAATTATCTCGCGCGAGGCCTTGAGTGTAACGACGGTAGCTAAAATTGAAGGGTTTAGAACAAGTTCATTCAGAGAATCCAAGAAGTAGAGACGCACAATCTCCAATGGCACCTTGAGAAAACTCGACGGTGTCAATGTTCGTCGAGACTGAAGTTGAGGAAAGAACACGAGAAGCTTGGGCGTGAAGTAGGACGAACAAGTTCGGGCGATTGAGGTATTGCGGTGCCAGATAAGCCGCAGCTGAACTGCTCCTTTCTCCTCCTTTGATCGAGGACTGGACCCATCCTTTGAAGAGCTCATCAATATTCAAATGGAAGAAAGATGAACAAGGAAGACTCACCGAACCCTAGTGGCGTCCCGGCGTTGTAGTCCAGTTGGAACGGGAATTTTGAAGGCTCTTCCTCAACAGCTTCGGTGAAGAGCTGGTCCGTCACTTGTGGGTAATTCGCGAGGCTCACTCCGACTTTGCCGGTCGTGCTGAGTGGAACGATCGTTAAAAAAATGTTTTCCTTGGAAAGAAGATAGACACGATACCTATGAACATCGGGGTTGTATTGTCCGGTCGTGTTGTGACCGTCTGCAGGCGGGACGAATTGTTCGTTCTGTGAGGCATCGAAATAAGAGTCAGCACTGAATCAACACTCCGGCTTAGTGAATTCGGAACTCTGACCTTCCTGAGGTATGATTGGATATTCTCCCATCTCCAGCCCTCGTCGTTCGTCACGGCGGCGTACCGATTCCAATCATCTTGGGACCCTCGGGCGTAGAACATCCCGTCTATGAATTGATCCGTTTTCATTAAGAAGTTTGCCACGCTGCGAAGAACCCACTCACTAATCGAGCTTGATCCCCCGAGAACGTACCCACGCGAGTAAGTCCCTCCACTGAGTATCCCAAAGTCATTATTTACAGAGAAGAAGACCAAAGCCAGAGATATAAATCTTACTCGGTCGTTGAGGTGTTCCAGTTGTACGCTGACCCTGGTCCCGCTGCGCGTATTGAATTGAAAGGAATCGAGAGTTGCTCGACTCCGTGATAGCTGCACCATCCCGTCAAGATTCGTCATAGGAAAGCGCGTTTCAAGCTATTCTTACTTTCCACCGGCCTCTAAAAGAAGCACTTTGATCCTACGATCCTCGGAAAGGCGGTTCGCTAATACGCAGCCCGCTGTTCCTCCTGTAAGAGGGATATGCCTCAATTATCAGTATATGCGTTTTCTCCTCGGCAAGAAAGCCACGTACCTCCAACAATAATGTAGTCAAATCTGGTCTCAGGTAGGGAGCTTGTAGTTTCGTAGAGCGTGGCCGAGACATGCGTGGCGAGACTAGCAAGAGCTGCGAGCGCCGAGTATCTCCTCATCAGAAGTGCTAGGCAACGTTCGGGCGAGTAGAGAAGGAAGGAGGCGAATAAACGAGGTGTAGGAGATGAAACAGCAGTAGAAAGAGACCAAGAGACAGTAAAATGTCGAGCATGGCACTCCGCACTTTTTTATGAGGATGGCTGCCTGCTCCATTGCGAGGTAGACCCGACGACTTTGCGCGTCCCTATTACCAAAGAGGATGCGCCCGAGCATATCAAAGCGTTTCACATCAACCGAGTTATTCCAAGACGCACCGAGTAGTGCACGAGAGCATACTGGACCACCGCATGGACGATTATGGCGACATACGCTAAGGTATGCAGCGATAGTATTCGCAAGCAGTCCTACCAAAATTGCGTGGGAACGTAGTGCCACGTGGGGTCACGGTGTTGTCAACATCGTTCAATGTTTTCAACTTCATCTCTGCGACAAATCCCCAGGTCGACAATCGAGTCCTGAAACGTCCAACGTTCCAACTTCCTAATCTTCTCTCAAACTCTCCGAGCGCCCAACGTCAGCACAACGAAACTTGAGCTTGGGAGTCAATCGCCCCGAAATCGTTCCTTCGCGTTCCCTCCTATACAATTCCTATCTGGAGTTTTGGGGTTACATCTGGGACTATCGACCCAAGTCGTTCATTTCAGCGCCAGACCTTCAGGCCCATTGTCCGGGGCCCTTCACCCATCATGTCAATCTGCCAGGACCCAGGTAAGTCAGTTTCTCTCCAATCTCCGGCCTACGGAGGTACTTACTGACCTGGCTTAGGGAGATTGGCGCAAATTCACGGTACCTCCTTGGACATAGCAATGGATTACGAACATATCGGACGGATCAGGTTGACCCAGTTCAGCGCGCGAACCAGGGTGACCGAACTGAGCGCAGAGTAAAGTCGGATGTTCCAAGACCGATTGGCGGTTTAGATCTCCATCATTGTACTTTCCACCGAAGTGCGTTGTGCTTTTTCTTCAAAGTCCTCCGACGCGCGCTGACTCCTGAGGCCTGGACTCCCCCGTTTCAGATTATATAGCTTTCGTTGATCCACCCTCATCGATATCGGTGTCGCGTTGTCTTCCACCATGTTCGATACGACAGTCTTGGGATCCTGGAGCGTTATTCTCTCAGCGGGAGTGGTGGTTTTGACCGGACTTGTTCTCTCGCAACGACGAGGAAACCTGCCCCCCGGACCGAGAGGGTTGCCTATCATCGGTAACCTTCTTAACGTCCCGCTCAAGCACCCATGGCGGGTCTACGCTCGATGGGCCCAGAAGTATCGTTAGTCTAAGCCGTTCTCACTCTCAAACCCTTTGTGCTGACCGTAACCTTTCAGAGTCCGACATTCTTTCACTGAGAATCCCAGGAGCCACCCTCATCATCCTCAACAAAGGCAGCATCGTAAATGATCTCTTCTCGAAACGTGCCCTCATCTACTCGGACCGACCGCAGTCGACTTTGTTCGAAATGTGAGTTGCCGGATGCCCATCGGTGTGATATGGTGGTCTAACTTTGAACTCGTCAGGATGGGCGTCTCGCGTCTAATCGTGTTCCAGAACTATGGCGAAAAGTGGAAAAGTATGTACGCATCAACTCTGACCGCAAGGACGTTCTCACAAGTATCTTTTCTAGGCTACCGTAGGACCTTCAAGCATGACTTCGAGGCAGAGACCAACTCTGCGAGTCGATCTCATGAATTGGCCGCCTCTCGTCGTCTGCTCCGTCGTCTTTTGAAGACCAAGAACCACGAGAAGGAACTTCGTCTGTAAGCAACGCGATTTTTCAACATCCCTCCGCGTTCCTAACCCACATATAGAACTGCTGGCGATGCCATCCTCTCAGTCACATATGGCCTTTCACCAAGCGGCGAAGACGACTCTTATGTCGCTCTTGCGGATGAGACCATGACTCTGCTCGCCGATGTTGGGCGTGGTGGATTCATCGGTATGTGTCTGATATCTTCTGAAATCCACTGTGCACTAATTGCGAACTTTACCTTCAGTCGATGCTCTGCCTATCCTCAAGCTTCTTCCTTCCTGGTTCCCCGGTGCAGGCTTCAAGGACAAAGTTGCCAGAGGGGCCAAGCTCGTCGATACAGCCATCCGCACCCCCTTCGAAACCGTAAAGGCAGAAATGGTACGTAGTCTCGCTATAAATAGGCACATGACATACTCAAACGCTCCGATAGGCTACAGGCAACTTCAAATCCTCCGTCGCGTCTCGCTATCTCGCGTCCCTGGACGACTTCACCAACACGCCTGACAAGCTCGTCGACGACATGCGCAACGTCCTCGGCATCGCCTACCTCGGAGGTGCCGACACGACCGTTGCTCAGCTCTGCTCCTTCACCCTCGCCATGCTGCTCTACCCCGAAGTCCAGAAGAAGGCACAAAAAGAGCTCGATGCCGTCCTCCACGGCAGGTTCCCCGACTTTGGCGACTACGGCAAGATTCCTTATATCGAGGCCATCGTCCATGAGGTGCTGCGCTGGAACCCGATGACCCCACTCGGCGTGTTCCATGTGCTTAACCAGGACGACTCGTATGAGGGATACGTGTTCCCCAAGGGATCGATTTGCGTTGCGAACGTGTGGGCCATTCTGCACGATGAGGAGCTGTATGGACCGAAGCCCGACGAGTTCATCCCTGAACGGTTCTTGAACAAGGATGGGACGATCAACCCCAAGCGTGCAGACACCGACGCAGCCTTTGGTTTCGGGCGGAGGATATGCCCTGGTCGAGGTAAGCACTTTGCCTGTCTTCGCTGGCGAACTTTTATTTACCCCCTCGAACCCAGTTATCGCCCGCGAGTTTGTCTGGATTGCCGTCGCTCACCTCCTCACTGCCTACGACATCGTCGACGGTACGGATAAGGATGGCAAGCCACTCGACCGCGCCAAGATCGAGTACACGAGCGAGATGATTAGTTTCGCGCCTCACGTCAACTGCACCTTCCGTCTTCGGCCCGGTGTTACTGAGGGTATGATTCACGATGCGATTGAGGCTCTGTGAATTGAGTTATTTGTTGTCAGTTACATAGAATGTACATAAAGCATCTCCTATACTTGTGAATAGAGTATTTCCGCTTATTTATGATTTCGATTAAGATCCTGAGCTCTGAGACTTGAGTTAACCCTTCTTGCGAGAAAGTATGGTCATGAGAAATTGGAGCCATTATCGGACTTCAGCTACGCGTGACTAGGCGCTAATCTGTATTTCCATTTTCGACTTCATAAGCGCCAAATCTATTCAACTATGAAGATGAAGTCATGTAGACTCCATGTGAAAATAACGACAGAATCGCTCACAGACGAATTTGACGTTCACAAAACTTTAGCAGATGGACTGTTGACGTGACGATGGGCGGGAGTGAAGCTCTTCCGACTGGAGCAACGGGCCTGTACATGACAGCGATGGCATCCCGCTGTTCGTTGGTATACGAAGAGCTCGGAAACACGAGCGCTCGTGGCACTGGAGGGTACTAGATCCCGCTCTAGAACGTTAACGGGTCGGAGTAGAGGGCGCTGTTGCTCAGGTCCCCGGTAAGCAATTGGTATCTGTCCGAGAGCCAGAGTGCCTTATCCACTTTCGACGGACGTTCGAAGCCCAGAACTCCTCAGTTATTCTCGTAACTCTCGCTTGACCAAGTCTCCTCAAAAGTAGATAATCTTATTCCACATGTATGATAGTTCATTCGAATAAGCCTAAAGTTCCAGACATCCAAGGATCTAAATATTCCTTGAGCACAACGGACCGAAGGTCCTATCTTAGTCCAAAACCTTCTCCAAGAGCTTCTTCCGGTCTGCACGAGGAACAACACGGCACGGGAAGTGCTTGGGGTGGCTGCAAACAAAGCCGATTCGTGAATACCTACGACCCCTTGATGCAGAATAGTACATACCGAACATTGGAGGTACCGAACTCCTGAGGCGGGATGATCTTCTGCCCTTTCTCGTCGACCTCCGGGATGATATCAAACAGCGCCGTAACATGCGCGACGGCGACCCAGACCGAGCGATCAGCGAAGTGCCATCCTGGGCAACGCCTAGCGGGGAGCGGCCGTTAGTTAAACTGTGTCCAAAGAAAGTCTGATCCTCGAACAACGCACCTGCGTCCAAACCCAAAGACGACGTCTCGTGGGTTTGTGGGCACCGAACCGAGCTTCGTTCCCTCTAAGAATCGTTCGGGGAGGAACCGTTCTGGCTCAGGACACGCCTGCAGCAGTCCGCTATAGAGTAGGCGAAAGTAAAGAGGTAAAAATAGAGGAGACGATGAGGACGATGAACGGTCCGGAGGGGTGACGTACAAGTTGTTCACGATAACGTTCGCGCCCTTGGGGATATAGTACCCTTGGTAGACGTCGTCTTCCTTGACCCTGTGCGGAGCGTTGATCGATGTAGGTGCAGTCCACCTATTATTGGAAAAATGTAACGTTAATTTGGTGCCTAGGCTAAATCTGTCGGTCGTCGGGGCGAAGGCGGAAGGGATACGTGCCTGTAGAGCTCTCTCATGACGGCATCGAGGTAGGGAAGGGACGACATATCATCTGGATTCGGAAGTCTATCGACGCCGATAACCTGCTCCATCTCCTCCTGCGCTGCTTTGTACACCTTCGGATTCAAGAGCATCGCCAAGAAAAACGAGTGCACGACGGCGAGAGTCTGTTCGAATCGGCATAGTCAGTGGACCAAGTCTACTTTGAGAGCAGGTTCGGACGTACCGTCTCCTCAGCAGCGGTGTACAGTGCAGCAGCCGCGCCTTGGATATCAGACTCGTCTTGCGGGGTTAGATTATCAAGCCCTCCACAGTCCTGGATATTGGTAGTTACGAAACATTCTGGTGCAGTCCCGTTCCTCTGCAGTACGTACGTACATACACCACCATCAGCTGTATGGTCAAAGGAGATAATGAGCGTAAAGAAACCCACGATCTGTTGCTTGACCTGCTCGTATGGGAGGGACTGCGACAGCTCGACCTTGCCGCGGAGGGCGAGTGCCCGGCGTTTGAACCCGGCGCCTGGCGCCCAGGTCGGGAGGTGCCTATGTGGGAGGACAAGAGCCATAAGCACCACCGCCGACGAATCGAACTGATCGTTGGGTTGAAGGCTTACTTGAGAGCTGGAATGAAGTCCAGTATTGTTGTCGAGACGGTTCCGAATTCAAGAGTCTTCGTCAGGGCTTCAAGAGCTGCCACGGCGAATAGATCAAATCACTATTTAATCTCGATAACATTTCTCTCTGCTCACACATCTTTACTATGGGATCTTCGAGTGACTTAACGTCATGACCGTATGCAATTTTCATGATAGTTGAGGCCGTATATCTGGATAAATGGTTTGGTTCTCTCTACACGCGAATACTAGGAAGACGTACGTGCTGATGTGTACCTCCAAGTCCTTTCCGGCGTCGGATGCGAGTAGTTTGACCAAGAGGATCGCAGAGTTTGCTTGAACAGGGCCAAACGAGTCGACCGCCTTCTCCGACAAAACCGCGTTCATCATTCGCCGATGCTTTCTGAACTGATTTCCGCTGGTGTTGGTTTCTCTTCAGTACGTGGTAAACCACTTGACAGTGGCGTTAACCTACTACGGCATAGTGATCAAAGTATCTTTCCATCCGAGGACTTCGAGTGTGTCAACGAGATATCCGGCCCAGGAACAGGATGGACACTCACGTTCAAACATAGGGAGTGCAGGGCGGTCGCTGTAAATAGCACCCCGTTTCTCCGTAAGTTCTTGCGCCATCCCGAGATCATTGATAAAAACTATCTCGCGCCCGAAGATGTTGACGTAGACGATATTCCCTTAGAGAACAAATGACAGGTTTCGGTATAAAGACAAGAGACAAGCGTCACGAAGGACTTTACCATACTGTTCCCACCAGAGAGCGATCATTTCCTCCATGGTCTTTCCCTTGCGAAGTTCGAGTGCATTACCGATGAGTGGGAGCCTCCGTGGACCTGGGGGTAAGCTATTCTTGCGCGGCTTGAGGACGAGCTGTGCAGCTAGCCAGAGCGCCACGGCAGCTAGTGCAGCCGTTGGAAGGTAGAGCACATACTGCGACGCTTGTCCTAACATGGTGCGCTGAGGGATGGAGATGGTGGAGCAGGCGTTCCAAAAGTCCGACGAGCAGCGGAGAGCCCACTTATATTGGTCTCCCACGATCTTTCTCTATGCGAATAAGAAATAGGATTGCATCTTGCGCACCACACTAAGCCATGTTACTCATCGCGCTGGTCTGCGGAAGATTTTTGGACGAAGTCCACCGCAAATGGATCAAAGAACCAAGCGTTCCGTGCCGAACCCTGGTCTGTTCCTTCTTCTGGAAGACTAGGTCGATTTGTACCGGCTGCAACGGTTTCATGGAGTCGCATCATGCTGAATCGGGGACGGATGGTAAAGGCGGCCGCCAGACTGAGGTGTGAGTTGGCGTATTGGGATACAGGACATCGCTACATGCCTCATCCTGAGCGTGATTGAATACCGGTGGCGATACCCTTGAGGCGCCCAGTGGAGGTTTCGGTGAATGAGGCCTTGAGGGACGAGGTAGAAGGAGGTAGATGTGCAAGCCGATACGATGGACTGGTTCGGAGTGAGGCACATCCGGTTCGCTAGTGGTTCAATTCGGCAGCTCGGCCTGATCAATCGGGGCGCCCAGCCGGCGGATTGTCCCTCCGTCTTTTCAATCGAACACTCAATTGCTACTTACTTTCTTATCAACCACATCTTGGTGAGCGCGTCCATGGTGGAAAAATGAAGGGGTCCAAGTAAGTCCTCGCTGCCCTGTCGAACCAGAGTAATGTACTGACGCATCACTCCTTCCTACAGCATCGCATCCCGTTCCTTGCGAAATACACGCCGCTGATTCCATAAGCTGCGATGGGGTCTGAATTTCGTGAGATACCCAAGTCCTTTTTATGAGTGATTTGAGGATTGACATAGCCATCGAACGCTCACTCACAACTCCAACACAAAGTCCAAAAATTATGTCTCAAGTCGCCCTCGTCACTGGTGCTTCTCGCGGTATTGGCAAAGCCATCGCCCTTCGTTTCGCTGAAGATGGATTCGACGTCGCCGTTAGCGACCTCTCTATCAACAAGGAGGCTCTTGAGGCTGTTTCGAGCGAGATTGTGGCGAAAGGACGTGCCAGCAAAGCATTCTACGCGGACATCAGCGTCGAAGAACAAGTCATCGCCTTGATTGACGACGTTGTCGCCCAACTGGGACAAATCAACGTTGTAAGTGACATACTATCCGTTCAATCTTGCGCGATTCTGATCTCTTGAATCGCTATTAGCTCGTGGCAAACGCAGGCATTGCGGTGTACAAGCCTCTCATTGACCGTAAGCACTTCTTCCCGGTCGCGAAATTCAAAGTTCTAACGACATATTCGACTAGACACCGCCGACGATTGGATTCGAACCTTCAACGTGAACACCCACGGGACCTTCTTCTCCTTCAAATACGCCGCGAAGGCTATGATCGCACAAGGAAAAGGCGGACGTCTCATCGCAACCTCCTCAGACTCAGGCAGGCACGGTGAGCTTTTCTCTTCCTGTCTCTCCTTCATTCTCGAGGCTGATTCTCTCAATCCATTCGTTAGGCTGGCCCGGACTCGGAGCGTATAGCGCCTCCAAAGCGGCGATGCGGGGCATGATGCACGTCTTCGCGAGTGAACTCGGGCCGCACAACATCACAGCGAACGTTTTCTGTCCTGGTCTGTCCATCATCTTCTGCAACACGCTCTCCCTCTGACGTTGTGATTCTGTCACTCAGGTGCCGTCAAGACAGACATGGGTGCTGCCATTGCCATCGCGGGGGGCATGACGCCCGAAATCATGACAGAGCAGGTGTGTATTCTTACCCCTCTCTCTCCTCTTTCTGGACGTTTTTGACTGATCGTGTCTCTCCGCTCGGCCGAATCACAACCTAGATGGCAAAGATGGCCCCGCTCGGTCGTATCGCCGAGACGAGCGACATCGTCGGCGTCGTCTCTTTCCTCGCGTCGAAGGACGCTGCGTTCATTACGGGTCAAAGTGTGAGTGTTCTCTCTTTTTCTGTTGGGGTGATGGACGGCTGATAGGTTTTGCCCTGTCTACTCTTAGTACTCCGTCAATGGTGGGCTTATGCTCGAGTAGATTCGAGGAGAAGGGGAGGACATACATTTTTAGATATGATATGTTACGGTCAATGCGGAATGATAGAACTTTGAAGTGATTTATGATGTGGTGGACATTGAGCGACGCCTGCTTTAAGTTACACTTCGAAGAAGCAAGGCCCACGAAGAGCCTTCGTCATGATCGACCTTTGGGCTCCGGACGCAATCCGTGAGGTAAAATTGGAATCCAAACAAAATTTAGCTCTTCCAGTCCTTCGGACGATTTTCTGAGAGGCTCGTCGCCTTCAACAGTAACTCACACCACAAATCTAGAATGACCCACTACTGAGTCTTGCTGAGCTTTTAATTGAATGCGGCTACAATCTCCGAGCACGATAAGACCTATGTAAGTAGATCTTATCCCAATCGACCTTGAACATGAACTTCAGCGCCGTACCAGGGTCCTCAAATCCAGCTACGAAAACTCCTATCTCTTTGACGCCTCACAAAACTCTTCTGTGATTCAGACAGACATCGAGCGCTTTCCAATCCAGCGCCACAAACCCAAATGGCTCTTTCGACTCACGTTAAACACAATTGTACGCTCGTCCGAACGCTAAGTCCGGGTCTATCGCCCAAGGAGCTACTCTGCGTCCTTGAACCATTAGGCACTTAGGCCCTTATGCCCTTAAGTTGAGCCACTCGGGCTTTCGGTTGCTCAGATAGGGTTGTGGATAGGCACGACCCTTGAGAGACCGGGTGGGTATGGCCACGGGTAAGGGTGAGGGCGGTGACGCGACACGCGGGAGGAGGAGAAGAGAAGACTGAGCTCGAAAACTGAAGCTGGTGAGGCTATGATACAGCATGGTGCGCGACTGAAATTTCTTCCTAGTCCCCGATTAGATTTGTTTCGTAACTCAGATGTCTCCTTGAGGTATTCGCTCTCTACTCGGACCGTCTTCCATCGAGTTGGAATGCAGAACCTGAGACGAATACGAGAAGACACGAGTAATAGTCCATGCGAACTCGAAATTCTAACGAACGTTCGAACTTGGGCGAGACTTCAAACGTTTTCTGGAACGCTGTAGCTAAATTTAATCTGCTAATACTTAGCCTCAAGCGCCCATTATAGCCCAACCTCGCGCTAGTAAAGATGGAGAAAACAATTAAAGAACGGGGGTATTCGGTTAGTCCGGATATTACATCTAGTTATTAATAATAAGCTTGTGGACCGTATGTTAAAGCTAGTCTAGTGATAGTAAGGTCGCGTACTAATATAGTGCGGGGGTTATCAAAGGGAGTTGAGTAAAGTACTTACTAGTAGAATGACTTAGGTATGTCTCTCCAGCGGATGAACGCAATTTATTAAAAGGAAATACACTAGTGTTGGGCGTGGTCTTTCGTCTTCTAATTTCCCTTGAATTTTTTGAGGTCCTAATCAAGTCACATCATCGTTATCTCGAACAGGAAACAGGTGGCTAGCTTGCAATCTCTTGTGCAGTGGGTCATACATAATATAGTGCGGTAATTTAAATAGTACATCTATCGAACAGAAGGGATCCTCGTCGTGTATATCAACATGAGAGTCCAAAACAAATCCAACCGTCTATTCTCTAATTGTTTCCACGCTTGGACAGCTTGTCTACGAGGCCCACTAGGGGCGGGTTGCCACCGAATCTCTCAATCTCATCGCGGATGTACGTCTCGAGCGTGCTCAGCACCGTCTCGGTGTACTCAAAGGAGCGCGTCTGGTACCGCATGTAGTCGATCGCCTCGAGCTTGGGCGGGGCGGTCGTTGGGTGCTCGTTCAGCACATCTACGCGAGAAGATGGAAGTCAGCAGGCTGCTGTGAGAGATAGAGATGTAGGCCGAACGTACCGATGAGAAGTGTGTTATCGGGTTTTTCGTTGATCCCGTGGATGATGGGGAACGAGAACTTGCCCTCGGTCAGGTCTTCCGCGAAGCCCTTCGTTTCCTCATACTAAATTAACGTGGGATCAGAACACGAAGGTCTTCTCCAGAACACAAAAATAAAGAGCACGTACTTCTCGGCTGTCCAAATTCATGAGATCGTCCCGAATTTGGAAGAACACTCCGAACGCGTCCACGAGCGGAACGAAGTCCCTGGATATTCGGAGAGAAGGTCAGAAGGTCCACCCGCCGCTGATCATGGAAGTAGAAGCACTCACACGTCGGTATTTTTCGTGGCGCACGTGGCCATGAGTTTGGCAGCGACGCGAAGCAGGCCGCTGGTCTCTAAAATTAAGATTCGCGGCGTGAGAATGCGAAAGGAAGTAGGAGGAAAGAGAGACGAACTCTTGTTGACCATGTCAACGTATTGCGACTCTGTGGGGCATTTTCGGTTGTCTCTCCAGACGATATCGAGGCCTTGGCCTCTGTGTAGGCTCAGGAGCTCAGCTATAGACGAAATTATGAGTGAGTAGGTCTCCTCGAGGCCGAACTTATGTTACTGACCAACAACGGCTCTGATCGCGCTGCGACCTTTTAGCGAGTACGGTTCGAGCTTGAAGGCGTCTTCCATTGTCATGAAGTAGATGTAATTTGCCGAGTTGATCGTCTGAGGCACCCCAAAAACTTTGTGGGCCGCTACGAATCGCTATCAGCATGGAGTAGCACGTATAGGACGAATTTCGCTTACACGGCTGCCCTCGTCGGAGGTCAGAGTTGTCTTCGATGTCATCAATCCTGTGCACAGCCGTCCGTCAGCTGTGATGAATAGCTGGGGAGATCGAAAGCTAACATTAGACTGGCGACGTGAAGCTTTGCCACGATCTCTTTAATAATCTTGAGAGGCTCTGTGGGGACGTGCATCCATAGGTTGAGCGCGTCGATGAATCTCCCTCTCATATCTTTCCCTGGGAGGCCAGCGATGTATCTATAGGGCTCAATAATGGACTGTGGGCGACTTCATCAGCGGTGATCCATATGTCGAACACTGGACAAACATACTTCTTCATCGTTCTGTGACCACACATCGCCGTCTGGGATGTAGATTGGAGACTCGTGGCGGGCGATGTCGATTGAAGGCATCTTCTCGGTAGCTGCGTCAGCTCGAGTGGGCTGAAGGACGAAACCTAGAGCAGAAAGTAGCCTTCCAGCGTAGTCGCAGACCATATTTGAACTGTCGAAACGAGGTGTTGGTATGGACAAGGACGTCGGTGTTGATATGGATTTCGACTCAGAGTGGCTCTCGGCTGATTAACGTACCCCTCCAGACGGAGGTTGTCAGAACGGAGTAGCCACCTTTCGAAGTGTTGAGATGTCGGTGATTTTGGACGGTCTGAAACGGGGCGCTGGCCCATTTGGAAGTGTCATACATCTTTCTACCGATGAATTCAACAAGGAGTTAGGGTCGCAGAGGGCAGATTGTCAGGATGAGCGCGATGAAAGGGCGAGTCGAACCAAGTCCGTTGAGACAAGGCTCTCGGCGTTTGCCGGAGGCAATAGTGGCCGCTCACCGTCACTGCACCAGCATCTTCTCCACCTCCGCGACGTTATCGTTCACTATTCAATTGTTAACCGGCCTCCGCCCAACGCGGATAACTCGGTACGAAACGCATGGCCCTCTTCCATCCGACAAAGTCCCACAGAAGCGCACGGAGACAGGTATGACAAAGGTTTCGGACCGAAATTTTTTTGGACCAGAAACTTACGAAGCCCCACCCCCAGGCAGGCACTGCACAGAAACACCTTTACTTAGGGCCGCTCGATCATTCCTGCGCGATGCGAGTCGGTGTAGGGGCGCTCCTTGAACCGGTTCCAAACATACCGGGGTTTGATTATCTCCCACTACACTCGCACCGGCCTTTCTGGACGTGATAAAACATGCATATTCCCGAAATCTCCAGCTCTACGTATCCGCCCCTCAACCATGGTTTGGGACTTCGTACTCTCCCTCTTCCATTCCCTTCTCGCCGCGTTCCAGACCTTGACATCCTGGCTGACGGGTAGTTTCTTGTTCAACAACAAGATGGCCCCAGCTCCAAATCCAGCTCCCGTTACCTTCATCCTTCCCGACCTCGAAAAGACGTTCAACTCGCTACCCGACGACGGACTCAACCCACATCACGACGTCGCTTGCGCAGAGTCGCGTGAATGGTTCGCAAAATACAACAAGAAGGTTCTCGGTGCCCAGATGCAAGAGTTCTTCAGGCGCTGCAAGTTCGAACTCATCACGTCGTACACCTATCCCTACGTGGACAAGGAAGGTCTCAGAGCGACTATGGATTGGGTAGGCTTTCATTTCTTCCTTTCAATTGACCCTCCACTGACGCGTCGCGAATTCAGCACAATATCCTCTGGTTCTTCGACGAGGTTACAGACACCGAAACTGGCAAGGACGCTCACAAATCCGCCATCATCACTATCCGCACCCTCCGCGAGCCCGACTTCGATGACGGATCATCACTGTGCAGAATGGTCAGGGAGTACGTATGCCACGAACAGAGTTTTACCACTTAACTGACGCTCACTTTAACTTTTCGCTACCACTTAGCTTCCGCCTCAGTCACCTCTCTCGCGCCGGTCCCGAATGTACTCGCCGATTCCTAGAGCACTGCGATGTTGCGTTTCACGCGGGTGCGGTGGAAGCTGAACTCCGTGAGAAAGGCGAAGTGCTCTCGATCGAAGGATACCTCAAACTCCGTCGCGAGACGAGCGGAGCGCGCACCTGCTTCGATATGGCCGAATACCTCATGGACATTGACCTTCCCCAGGACATGTATGACGACCCCGTATTCCAGAAGGGCTACATCGCTGCTCTTGACCTCATCTTCCTCGCTAACGTGAGTGGTACATCATTCCGCCGTTCCGAAGCAGTCGATCATTAACAATAACGTACAGGATCTTTATTCTTACAACATGGAACAAGCTAAGGGGCACAACGGTGCCAACGTTCTGACCGTCGTCATGAAAGAGACCAAGCTGAACCTCCAATCCGCTGCTGACTACGTCGGTGTTCTTTGTGAGAAGCTCATCAAGCAATTCCAAGAGGCAAAGAGCACGCTCGAGAATCGCCTCGCGAAGGAGAAGAACCCCGCTAAGGCCGCTGCGCTGAAGGATGCAATCCGCTCGTTGGTCGGGTACGGACACTGGGTTCGGGGCAACGTCGAGTAAGTCCCGCTCGAGATTCATATCGGTGTTCATACTGATTTCCGTGCCAGATGGAGCTTCGAGACAGAGAGATATTTCGGGAAGAAGAACAAGGAGATCAAGAAGTCTCGGGTTGTGACCCTGACGCCTACGAACAGTGTTAATCGCGCTCTCAAGGCCTAGATGTGGGGTTATAGTCGTCGATTCGTAATTTCAACTTTTAGATACTTATGTCGTAGAACAAACATAATTGGAGACGAATCTTTCCGGGCTTCCTGATTCCTACTTCCGCTGAGCTGGTATTTTCCTTTATTTAATCTTTGGTTGTGAGGTACCATCTATCAAAAATAACTCCACTGTAATTCACCTTCGATACCCAGAAACGCGACCACTGATGTGCGAATGAGACAGCGACCCCCATTGGAGAATATCAGCTACGCATGACGTTCCTCGACGGGAGTTTAGTTCTCGATTTTGCTCTAGACCGTGACTCTTATTCCTACTATTGGAGTAGGGAAGAATGATGTTACATTCGAAGGATTTTCGCGTAGATGCTATGTAATAACAAACTTCATGATCAAGACATAAGCACGTACCCGACGACACACCGTAAAGTTGTCGTAATCGACCTGCGTGTGGACGTATCTTCTCACTTACCTTGGGGACGGCCAAAAATAGTTCCCGCGGCAAGGCAACGTCTCCGGGCGAGACGGTAATAAGAATCGGGGGACGCGGTGTACATACGGAATCGTTGATCCAGCGCGAAATGTCACTGATTGTATCACTCCAGAAGACGACCATCTTCTCTCGTCCTAAGAGCTGATGCGCCCCATCGATTCCCCTTGTCTTTCTTCTCAGGCGGACACCGGGTCAGCCGCCGCCGCTGGCGGACCTTCTGCATGACGTGATCGTGGCGTCATCAATCCTCGGCGCTAGGAATTACCAAATATGGCGTCGGTCCCGACGACCGGCATTGCAGGAGGGATCGACGCGCGGCCCGATTTGGATATAATTCTACCGGTGGATAGGCGTCCAATGCGTTTGAGGATGGCAGGTGGGCATGTACTGTTCTTCAGTCCTAAGGAGACGAATTTCATCACTGTCTCACAACAGACACGTAGAATTTCCATCTAGCGCCGTGGGGATTATTATCGAGTCATCACCTTGATTCGCACAACTAACCCCACCCGCAACGTACAGCCATGAGGTGCGAACTGTGACGATTCATGCTCGCCTCTCTACATGGGCGCGAAAACATGGACCTTGTACTCCGGGTTACGTCCCAGATAGGCTTGCTCATTGTAAATACTTGCTGAAGCGACGGGGATGGCGGCATTCGAGTCCCTGCAGCCCATGCTTGTACAACAAGGGCACTAGAAAACGCAAGCACGGCCGGAAATGGCGACATACACTACCAATAAGGCTTCCCAGGTACGTCGGGAAAAGGGGGTAAGATTGATCCCGCCCTATCCCGCCTATCAAATCAGCTCGTGGAGGCATCTCTGATCCGTTTACGTTTGCCTCGAGTGGAGGTAAATTGCCGGAAGGAAGTAAAAGTTCTGCGTAGATGGGGATACCGGTTTCAATAGCCTTGGCAAACGAACTGCCCTACCCCGCGTAGAGCGGTTCGCTCTCGATTGATCGCTGATACTTCCGATCGGTACGGTCGCGAACCAGCATACCTGGCCCCGATTGGGAAATGGACAAAGGAGCATCGATCATCGTTGAATTGTACGTCTACCTGCAAGTGGAAAATTAGCAAGGGTTATGTTTCTCTGGCAGTAGATTCCTATCGAGCACCGAGTAGGAGAATGATGAATTTCAGACGCATTTTCTTTCCATGGCAAAACAATCGAGGCTTTCGGATATTCGGCGTTTCATCCACATAACAGCGAAAGGTGCATGGCAGCACACATCAAAGTAGAGTAGCGAAGGCGTCGGTAACAAATAATTCATATTATAATAGCCCCACGCCGGATTCCTTTATCTCCTCGAGATTAGATCATAGTTTAGAGTTATGCTTTGATGATACCTAAGAAGGCTTCTGTCCTCCGATGCCCGTACATCTGTTGAGGAAGATAGGTTCAATTTCGCACTGGTAGACCCCTACATCACGACGACATGGGCGCGGTGGGAAAATCCACGAGAATCAAGGAAGCACCCCACTTAATGAAACATACAGTTTAATGTTCGAGATTTTAGAACCCTGTGCAAATGAACAATGGGATCCTCGTTCGCGTCGTTCTCATCTCAGCTCGCAGCCAATCCGTTTCCATACGTACCTTCAAACTCTTGATGTACGTTTCCGTAGCTGGAATATCCATTCGTCTGCGGACACACCTTGACTCGAGGCGCAACTTAAATTAAAGTAATCACTCCAACGAAACTCAACCCTGCATGATTGGCGTTATCTAGTGCATAATAACAAGAAGATGCAGACATTTCCCAAGGCCTCGCAGGGCGTATGATAAGCACTTGGAAGGCGGCGAGCGCTCCGGGCACCTCGGCGCCGCTGGCACGGGCTTTGAGAATTAACGAAGTCAAAACGTAAAGGCGGAAATCTAGCCGATATGGTGTGCAGCGCTTCTTTGTAGCTCTATTTTTGCGGGATTTTATCCTGAGTGAGATGATTAGATTTGCTACCAGAAATAAGCTGAAGAAGGCTATTGTGGCGTACGTGGCTTGAAATAGAATTGAAATGATTGGAACAGCTTCAATCCCTTCACTATGGCTCTGGATCGCCGTCATATAGGTTTCATTAACATGATTACCTCATAGGAATTGCGCTCAACATGACACTCGGAAAGCCCCTCAATTTTCAAGGTGATCCTCTTACATATTCACAGAATAATGGAGTCAAATCCACAGTCTGTGGGGGTCTCAACTCCGTGTCTTAGCGATAGAGCTCTGGCGAATGTTCCACCTGGACTTCACGTTCCACGAACTCCTTCATACTCTCAACAGGATGAAATCGTTGGAGCCGTTGACCCTCGCCTGTCTCCATCACACGGTCGATGAGCAGCTCATCCCCACGAACTCGAACTGTATCTATCTTCTCAGCCTTCATCAAACAAGGATCGAAGATCAGGCGCGTTTTTGCTTCATTCTATTGGGACGTGTCTATCTGTGCCGAAATGCACCCTTACAGCTCTCTGCAAGTGTGCCGCGAGGAACTGAAGAGACGTTCGGGCAGAGCTATATATTCTCCCCCTGATTCTTACGCGACCACGACTTCGGTGAGTCTCTCTACCTCGACTTCAATTACAAAATCTTCATTTAAAAACGAGGTGGGAGTTGGGTGGGAGCAGAGACTTGAGATCATCACTGACATCGAGACCGTAGGTGTAGTCGCCGCACTCCTTCTGACGCTCGTTAATTGTGATTTGTGAAGAATCGAGTGTCCAGCCGCTACTTCTAGCCCACACCACCCCCTCCTTCGCGTCCGCCTTCGAACTCCTGTTTGCCTTAGGCAGTGTACAACCTCGTGGAGATTAGATACAACTGAACTCAGGAAGTTTCGTCCGCCACTTTCAGTCCCAAACAATATTCTTCCCTCGATGAACAATCTAGAAGGCTGGGTTGGCTTCATCCAAGTTAAGCTCTCACGAGTTTGTTAAAAGTTGTCAAATTCTTGGACGCAAGGAGGGACTGCTGCCTAACTCTGAAGACCGTCGACGTCACTAGATACGAGTCCATGGAGAAACACTTGAGTAATCTCGACGGTCATATGGATTTCGGAAAGTCGACGTTCTTATCGTTCTATGATTTATTATTGCAGCCGCAAGTACGTTTCATTTTCGAAGCAACCATGAGACTCGGTGCGTAATGGAAGTCCCCAGAAGAACGCGGGCTATTTTGTCTCGGATGCTATCGAAGACTACGGAGGCGTAGAGCGGAAGACGATAAAGGTTTTCACACTCGAGCTAGTCAGCCCATGCTTTCACAAAAACCGAAGAATAGCTATTTATTTAAATTATTTGGCACAGAGTATGTAAGTGAATGACAACGAAGCAGCCGCGATGGAAAGTACGACTCGGAAAATGTATACGTACATGAATTACTAAAGACCTGGGAAGGGAAAAGGTTTGATAGCCTAATCAGTGTTGAAAAGAAGCTCTTTTGCGTGCTCAGACCGGATGACGATCTTCGCGGGGAATGCTAGCGGGTGGCTGGACGAAGAGATGTAAGGTACGTGAAGGCCAGATATCGAAGAAAGAAACGCACCATACGAGACCGCTACTATGATGGTCAGCATCCGGCTCGACGAGCTTGCCATTCTCGCCAACGCCCTGAGAAATCTCGAACGATGACAAGATAGATGCCATCATGAGCCACAGGAATTCTCGGGCGACGTCTACGCAAGGCCAAAGTCAACATCGCAGGCACAGGGAAAAGAGAAGATGAACTCACTCTTGCCAGCACAGACGCGCCTCCCATAGCCAAACGCCTGATCCGGGTCCGGAATGGCCATGTTCCTGCTGCCATCTTCGTTCAAGAACCGCTCAGGCTTGAACACATGCGTATCCGGTCCGTAGATCTTCTCATCGCGCATGATCGCCCACGAGTTTCCGAACACGATCGTGTCCTTCTTGATGAGGCAGTCGTTATAGACATCGTCCTCGACGACGCAGTGCGGCATGCCAATGGGCAGCACAGGGAAGAACCGGAGCACTTCGTTGAGCACGGCCTCGATGTACGGTAGAGAGCCGAAGTCGGAGCCGAAATCTGGTAGACGTTTGCCCTCGGTTTGGTGGTCGATGTGGGCGCGTGCTTTAGCTTGGACGTGCGGGAACTTGATCATCGTGAAGAAGAACCAACGCATGGCGGTCAGAGTCTGAACATAGGAACGATTAAATGAGGAAAAACGCGAAACGGAAAGCGTACTGACGGTATCAGCGCCAGCGGCGTAGATTCCCGCTAGCACGTTCTGGAGGACTCTCATGTCATGGGGGTAGTCTGGGCTGTCCTTCGTCTCCTCGAGGGCTTCAAGAGCGCGTAGGGCGACGGACGGAGGGGCAGTTCCTTCTTTCTGTCGAAAAATGATGAGAAAAGTAAATCATGGAATAATACTGGACATTGGCATACCATGAGCTGGCGTACGTGTCCAAGAGGAATCTCCGGCATGTCGATCGAGCTCTTCCTCAGCTCATCGGCAATAGGGTAGAATTGAAGACCCGGTACCCATCTTGGAAGGTGGCGGAGGGCGGGGAAGACGTTGACTACTGACTGTTAGTGTTCCGACGGACTCGACACTAAGGATAGACTTACCGATGGCATTAGCTCCCATTGCGTTATCCAAAGAAGCAACGAACTTGTTTACGATGGCGAGGAGTGGGTCGTCCTTGGGCTGGACCGAGATACCGTAGGTTGTTCCAAGAATGGCTTCTCCTGTCGTACTAGAATGATTGTGGCGGTAAGATTCGTGAGAGGAGAAAGGGGACTAACTGAAACTCACGCTCGCAAATGGTCGACAAAGTCATTCGGGTTACTGTACAGCTTCTTTAGGAGTACTTTCGTCGCGGACGTCTCGTACGGGCGGTGAAGGACCGTCTGTGTGTCGAATTCACGATGGTAGACCTTACGGTGGTCTGTTGGTTCGATGAGAAGAGATCGCACTGGAATGATAAAGCCTTGTCGTACCTCTCCACACACGGTCGGCAGTGTAGTTGAGGAAAAGCCAGTCGATCGAGCGTCCAACGCTGAGAGTCGTTAGTCGAATAGGAGACAATTTGAACGTCCAGGCTCACATGTCAAGAATAGGGATATGAGGTCTGAACGACTCGGGGACGTGAGAGCGCGTCAGCTTCAATCGAGAGATGACGTACCTGGAGGAATAGTTAAGGCCACGCTTCACGAACAGCTCCTGCGTCGCCTCGATGGTGTTAAGGATGATGATTCTGTTGCCGAGAACTTCAAGCTGGATGGCGTCCGACTCTGTCACTCATGGTTTAGAATCTCAATGACGACAATGAAGGCTTGAAAAACGTACTATACTCCCTGCTCCACTCCAAGAACTGGATCCATGGCTTCGATCTTGGGAAGTTCAGCGCATTCCCGAGCAATGGAATGGTAGGTGGACCCGGCAGCCGTCTGTCGGTCTTCTTCACCAGTTTCTGAAAGAGCGTCGATGCAAGAACAACAGCGCCTACCGACGCCAGGAGTTGCACGCTGACTGGGGCCATCGTGGTCCACCGTTATCAATAGGTCCGTAAACAGGGCGCGTTGATTGGAGTATCCTTTATGTCCAGAGAAGACTGCCATTCGGGCCAAGTTCGTTACTGAATATACCCCAGGTAGAACGGGGCCTGATTCGTTTCGACGTGTCCACCCAGGACGGCGAAATCAAACCCGACTGGAGCTGTCGAAGATGTGGTTCGTGTTGAGATTTGGGGCAAGGGCTTGGCTCTGCCGCGTCCGATCTTATGTCATGTTCCTTTCGTCCCGGAAGATTGATGTTTTCGGAAATAAAGGAAGAATTTGCTTCCTTGATTGGAATGGTTAGTCATCTCCTAGTCATCTCCGTTCCAAATCTTCAGGTGTGGGCATGCACAACCCCCAGACTGTCATAATCTGTTGCAACTACGTCGCCATCGTCTATCCCCGACGTGATATCGGACGTTCTTATCGCAGCTGCTCGCCCGCAAGAAAGGTACGGCATTATGTCAACCTCCGGATGGAATGAATTTGGAGCGAAAGTGGGGGACCCCGCAATCTTGGTCTCAAATTAGAGCAGTTGACAATCAGAAAGAGGATTCGTGCATCAGAGGACGCGTCTGTGATCGTGTTCAGGCCATGCCTGCCCCCCAATTTACCCGACTCCTCTTATTTCGACCAGGATTAGCGCAGAATCTGGAGTGGGACTTACTCATCGGGCATGCGGCTCTTTGAGCGGTCCATAAAATCACACAACGGCACAAGTGGATCGCTCACCGTATATAATGACGTTCTTCAAGCTCCCAAAACTCAAGAACCTCTGTTCGTCCAAGTCCCAGTCAAAGCCCTCTACCACTACCCAACCCGAATCTACAAAAGAAATGGCAGGAGAACTCCTCTTGGTACGTCGCTGTGAACCTCTATTCGAGCGCTAATTACCAACTCATCTGCCCTCTCCATCCCAACAGATCACTGGTGTTTCCGGACACGTGGTTTCCGCGTTCTCGCCGAGGCACTCCAAGCTGGCTACAGAGCTCGCGCCGTCGTACGCAAGGCTGAGCAGGTCACGAAGATCAAGGCGACCAAGTCCATCTCGCCGTATGCGGATAAGGTCGAATTCGCAGTCGTCCCCGACCTCAGCGTTGATGGTGCCTTCGACGCCCACACCGCCGGCGTCTCGTATATCCTCCACGTCGCCGCCCAGCAGTTCACCTCGGTCGATGTTCCCATCGATGTCGCCGAATTTGCCAAGAGCAACGTCAAGTTCACGGAGAACATCCTCGAAGCCGCCGCAAAGGCCCCCTCCGTCAAGCGCGTCCTCATCACCTCCTCCGTCACCACCCTCTTCACCGGCGAAGGCCTCCAGGGCGACTCTGACCTCGTCCTCAGCTGTGAGTAATCGTTATCGATACGATAATGAATATATCGATCTCACCTGATACGCTCTATAGGGAAATCCGAGGTCGCGAAGGATCTCGTCAGCCCCCACCCCGAAAAGGCTGTCGGCCCCATCGCGTACGTGATCTCCAAGGTCCTCTCCGCCAAGCTCGTCGAGAAGTTCGTCGAGGAGCGCAAGCCCCACTTCACCGTCGCCTCCATCCTCCTCGGAACCACCATTGGCCGCTTTGAACTCGCCTCAGAGTCGAAGGAGCTCGTCTCCGGCTCGAACATCGTCCCCCTTGCGCCCCTCCTCGGATTCCCCTTCCCACCGACCCAGTCCGTCTTCATCCACATCGACGACGCCGCCCAGTCGCATATCAAGGCCCTCACCATCGACATCGCACCTGGCACCGTCCGCAAGATCGTGCCCGTGTACAACACCGCGGCCAACCCCGACGCATTCACCTGGGATGACTCGATCGCGATCGTCAAGAAGCACTTCCCGGGTGTCATCGAGAGCGGCGCGTTCCCGCTCGGTGGTACCGTGCCGAAGCGTAAGTGCCTCGTCGACTCGTCGGAGGATGAGAAGGTGCTCGGCCTCAAGTTCAAGACGTACGAGGAGGCTGTTGTCGATCTAATCACCCAGTTCCTCACCCTCGCTCAAGCCGCCCAAGCTGCTGCCGCCGCCTCTGCTTAAGGAGTGTGCTGTGTAGGATGTGTGGTAGATACGGACTTGTGCATGTACATTCTTTAGTTGTCGTTTGAACGCTGTATATATAGAGAATTCCATCTGCATCGCAATGTGCCCCATTAAAAGTGTTCCAGAAGGAGTTTAGCTGGCCTCAGTAGCCTTTAGTATCTCTGATAATTATTCCCAATGGAACAGTAACCTGTGTACACCTATCTCGGAGCGAGACGGCGGGAATGTGAGGCGGCGCGTCCCAAGAACGGCAATTACCGAGAGTGCGCGAGAATTTCCAGAAATGGAAGTCGCCGATTCACACCGGTGATCCCGGTCCGTAGCGCGCAGATAGCGCAGCCGTCATCAGTACTGCGATCACTCCGGATTGAAAAGATTATCGACGAACTCTTTCCGTCGCCGGTGGGACAGGGTAACATAGTCCGGCCCTTGGACAAGATGAGAAGCACAACCTGATTTCTAAGCATTTGTGATCTTTGCCTTCAAGCACGGGTGGAAGACGTATGATTCGGGAGCTCGACTTGAATGTCTTCAGGTGGAACTTGTCTGTTTGCACCTTGTTGAACGCCTTTTGCGATTTAGGGCCACCGAACTCTCACCGCGGAGAGCTCGCGTCAGGCAAAATTTCACACTAAATGATGCTCACTGCAGTCTGCGATGAGCCCCTAAAATAACTCTTTGTCCCGATGGACGAGGACTACATTTCATATCCGTCGACAACGACGAAGTATTTTCACCCTGCGGCCATGAATGGCGGCGTCAAAGATCAAATACTTGTTTCACTGTATTTTCTCCTGCATTACTCTTCATCCAGCGCAATGTGCTCATCGTCCATGTTGATGACCAGGGTAGCTAGACGGCAGCGCAACGTGGCGCTAGTAGAGGTTCTAATTAGCTCTATCTAAGCGATCATCGGCTATTGGCATGCCCCGAGGAAGACGACGGTTTCATCGATGAAATGAACGTCTCCAGAGATTGGCAATCTCGATACGCAGACTTGACCACCTTCATGCTCAAGGTACAACATTCGGAAACCTCTTCGTCAGTCACGAGCGCTCTTATTTGAGCGCAAGGACACTGCCTTCTGTGTCAGGTGCGTCCCGACCTTGCTTAAGATTCACTACTATGGGTGTGGAAAGTTGGTGTCGTGGTGATTGGCTGGCCGCTGAAGTATGGAAGGAACAAGGAGGAAAGAAGCTCAAGCCAACTTTAGACACGGAATCCCGTGGCAAGGCTAGTCAGCAGTCTATTGGGTTGAAACAAGAACATCGCCGTGAGGCTGATGCCTATTGGATCAGACCGTTGATGTAGGTAAGGTAAGTACTCCACGTCGGTATGTAAGCCATCCGAGAAGCTTCGAGGAGACGCAGCATGCATCGCCTTCGAATTCTGATCCCACCTATTCGCTCCCACCGTCCACTAATATAAGCACCACTGGCTTGAGTTTTGTAAGGCTTCTCTTTGCGCTCGCCGTCACAGACCACCCTTCGAACGCCCGCACTCATTTTTGCGTTGAAGGGCTTCAACAATAACGCTTTACGTCCCGGCCAAGAGTAACCGGGCGATCACCGCAATAACCGTTGACAGTCTCCCCGTCGTGGTCGGGGCGCCACCAATCTTTACTTAATCTAACTGCTTTCCCCAGTTTAGCCGCATGTCCATCGACCCTAACGCTTTCATTGTCCTCGAGAGATCCTCTTATCTAGGAGATTTCGTCTCCTCTGTGCTACTAGGTACCCATCTGCGTTTCATTTCCCGATTCTGACTTACGGAGGAGTCGTACTAGGCGTGGAAATTGCACTTTTTTTCCAATCTGCCTACTACCTATGCCACGGAGCGTATTCACAACGAAAGCGAGCGTTCTTCATCCTGTATGGGTTCTTTCTGGTGTTCCTGGTGGGGACAGCAGCCGTGACGCGGAAAGCGCTAGGGGCAGGGATGTGGATAGATCATCGAGACGAATTGCCAGGAGGTCCCGCTCAATGGTGGATAGAGCATAATTCCTGGTGGGTAAATATACTTGGACTGTCCGTTGTGGTAGCCGCAGACGCTATGAGCAATGGCCTAATGGTACGGCTCTCTGGCTATCTCGCGGAAACCACGCTCATCGACAACAGATGTATCGTTGTTACATTCTACTGTCGTCCAATATCTGGGTTATCGTCGTCCCTGCATTGCTTTTTATCTCCTCATTCAGTGCGTCCCATCTCTCGAATTCTTCTAAAGAAAAATTCCTGAATCTTCATATAGCGCTCGGCGTCATGACTATCGTGGCTGGTTCTCGTCCCGGCACATCATTTTTCTCCGGACAAGCTTTGGCATTCGGAGTACCGTGGATTGCTCTAACGGTTTCATTCAACGTCCTTGTCACTGTCCTCATCTGTGGACGACTCTTGTCCACTTATTTTGCCATGAGAAACGCCGGTGGAAGCGAGAGCATGCGAGATCGCCTAGGTATAATCGCAATCCTTATTGAGTCAGCGCTACCTTTCAGCGTGTTCGGCATCGCCCTAGCCGTTTTGTATGGCCTGGGCAGCCAGACCACCGTTGCATTCGCTGATAT